>CM066034.1:173842107-174177107 GCA_033557465.1 Ichthyophis bannanicus
CAAAAATACACACAAGCCAGTTAAATGCTGGAAAGCAATGAGCACAAATGCTCAAAGCTTAGCCAACAAAATTCCGGACCTGGAAGCCCTAATGGTGGAAATGGATTTGGAAATTGTGGCCATTACAGAAACTTGGCTAAATGAATCGCATGATTGGGAAATAGCCATAGCTGGCTATAATCTATTCAGAAGAGACAGAGAAAATGGAAGAGGAGGAGGAGTAGCCTTGTATGTCAAAAGCAATATTAAAGTTATTGAAATGCAGGGGGCATGGGGAAAAGAAGAAGTGCTCTGGATTGTGTTGGAAAGAGGAGATGGCACTGTCATCCATACTGCTGTAGTCTACAGACCTCCGACACAAATTGAAGAGATAGATAACGAACTGATTATAGATATTGCCAAGATAGCCACAAAGGGGGAAGCAATCATATTGGGTGACTTTAATCTACCTAATGTGGATTGGATTACTTCTTCTGCAAATCTGGAAAGAAGCAAACAAAAATTATGGATGCTCTCCAAGATGCGTTACTTAGACAAATGGTGATGGAACCAACCAGGGAAAGCTCAACGCTGGATTTAGTGCTCACCAACGGTGATAGCGTGTCGAACGCCTGCGTGAGTGCCCCTGTGAGCAGCAGCGATCATCACACGGTGTGGTTTGAAATAAAAACCATGGTACAGGCCAATCATAGCAAGCTCAAAGTTCTAAACTTCAAAAACACCGACTTCAATAAAATGGCCGAGTACCAAAAGGAGGAGATGACAGGGTGGAAGGAGATAAGGGAAGTGGAACTGCAATGGGCTAAACTAAAGGTGGCAATAAAAGGGGTAACAGATACATATGTAAGAAAAGTAAACAAAAACAAGAGGAGAAGAAAACCTATTTGGTTTTCCAAAGAAGTGGCTGCTCAAATAAAGGCAAAAAACACAGCTTTCGCAAAATTCAAAAGCTTGCTAACAGAGGAACACAGAAATGAATATAGGATCAAACTCAAAGAGACAGAGAGAAATAAGGATAGCAAAATCAAAGGCAGAGGAAAAGATGGCTAAAGATGTTAAGTGTGGGGACAAAAAACTTTCTTCTGGTATATTTGGGAAAGGAAGAAGATCACAGGTGGGATTGCAGGACTCAGAAGTGCTGGGAACGGACTCGTGGAAAGTGACATTGAAAAAGCGAAATTGCTAAACGAATACTTCTGCTCTGTTTTTACTAAAGAAAGTCCTGTAGAAGGACCACCTATGACTCCCAAATATAAAAATGGGAATGAAGTAGATACCACACCATTCACAGAAGATGAAGTGTTAGAACAACTTGCAAAACTGAAAGTGGACAAAGCCATGGAACCGGATGGGATACATCCCAGGATACTGAAAGAGCTCAGAGAGGTTCTTGCAGGGCCGTTAAAGGATGTTTTCAACAAATTCTTGGAAACAGGAAAGGTTCTTCAGGACTGGAGAATGGCTGATGTCGTACCTCTACACAAAAGTGGTGACAGAGAAGAAGTGTCAAACTACAGGACCGTGAACCTTACCTCGGTGGCGGGAAAAGTAATGGAGGCGCTCCTGAAAGAGCAAATAGTGAACTTTCTCAAAACCAACTGGTTGCAAGATCCGAGGCAACATGATTTTACCGAAGGACGATCTTGCCAAACAAATCTGATTGAGTTCTTTGACTGGGTGACCAGGGAACTAGATCAGGGACATGCGATGGATGTCATCTACCTGGATTTCAGCAAAGTCTTTGATACTGTTCCTCAAAGGAGGCTTATCAGTAAACTCAGTAGCTTGTGGATGGATCCCAAGATAGTAAATTGGATCAGAAATTGATTGACTGAAAGATGACAGAAGGTGATGGTAAATGGAGCTCACTCGGATGAAGGAAAGGTGATTAAGCGGGGTGCCCCAGGGGTCGGTCATGGGCCCGGCACTGTTCAATGTATTTGTGAGTGATATTGCTGAAGGACTGAATGGAAAAGTCTGTCTTTTTGCAGATGACACAAAAATTTGCAACAGAGTGGACTCCCCCGAGGGAGTGGTTAACATGAGGCAAGATCTACAAAAGCTGGAAGAATGGTCTAATGCTTGGTAATTAAGATTTAATGCAAAGAAGTGCAGAGTCATGCACATGGGTAGCAGAAATCCAAGGGAAATGTACGCGATAGGGGGCAAGAAGTTGGTGTGTACAGACCAGGAGAAGGACCTTGGTGTGATTATTTCTGAGGATCTCAAGGTGGCGGCAAAAGCCAGGAGGATGTTGGGCTGCATACAAAGAGGAATTACCAGCAGAAAGGAAGAGGTACTTATGCCACTGTACAAGTCACAGGTGAAGCCTCCCTTGGAATACTGTGTTCAGTTTTGGAGACCATATCTTGCAAAAGATGTAAAAAGACTGGAAACTGTTCAGAGGAAGGCGACCAAAATGATTTGGAGCCTACGTCAGAAGCCTTATGAGAAGAGACTTGAAGACCTAAACATGTACACTTTGGAGGAGAGGAGGGATAGGGGAAATATGATTCAGACCTTTAAATACTTAAAGGAAATAATGAACAAACAAACCTCTTCCAAAGACGGGGAAGTTGTAAAACTAGAGGGCATAACAGGAAGCTGCAAGGTGGAAAATTGAAAGGCAATGTCAGGAAATACTTTTTCACAGAAAGGGTGGTGGATGTTTGGAATGCCCTCCCGATGGAAGTGGTGGGGGCAAACACAGTGACGGAATTCAAAATGGCATGGGTCAGACACAGTGGATCCCTTTACAGCAACAGGATAAAATCAAGATAAACTGAACCATCTAATTTCTCAACAAATAGGGGTGTCCTACATGGAGTGGTGGGTTCACCCCTAAACAAAGTTATGGGGAGGGATGGCCTGCACAGAGCAGCAGGTGCACCTACTCTTGCCAT
This sequence comes from Ichthyophis bannanicus, assembly GCA_033557465.1. NCBI lineage: Eukaryota > Metazoa > Chordata > Amphibia > Gymnophiona > Ichthyophiidae > Ichthyophis > Ichthyophis bannanicus. The sequence goes on from CM066034.1 coordinate 173,845,011, forward strand.
TGTACTGGGCAGACTAGATGGACCATACTGGTCTTTATCTGACGTCATTTACTATGTTACTATGTAAATACAGCACATCTAGGGCTCTCCCTCAATCCAACTCCCTAGTCACCCAGTCAAAGAAATCAATCAGATTTGTCTGACAAGATCTGCCTCTGGTGAATCCATGCTGCCTCGGGTCCAGTAATCCGCTGGACTCCAGAAACCTCACTATTTTCTCTTTCACCAGCACTTCCAATAATTTACTCACCACCGAAGTTAAACTTATCGGTCTGTAGCTTAACCACATCTTTACTTCTGCTTTTGTGTAAAACAGACCACATGTGCTCCTTTCCAGTCCTTTGGCACCACTTTCTGCCTCCAATGAGGCATTGAAAAGGTCAGTCAGTGGAGCTGCTAGAACGTCCACAAGTTTCTTCAGTATTCTAGGGTGTATCCCATCCGGTCCCATCGCTTTGTCTACTTCAAGTTTAGCTAGTTTCTCACGAACAGTCTTCTGAAAATTGTTCAAGATGCCCCTCACTTCTGTTCCTGTTTGTGGGTGTTTTCTGAGGTCCTGCTCCTGGTTCTTCATCTGTGAACACAGAACAGAAATAATTTGTTAAGCAATTCCACTTTATCCTCATCATCTTCTACATATTCCTCCCCTTCACCCTTGAGTCTGACATTTTGTCCTTCCTCGTCTCACTAACATATCTGAAAAATGTCTTATCCCCCCATTTTATTGCATTGGCTATTTCCTCCTCTTTTCGAATCTTTGCTTTCCTGACTACTTTAAATATAGAGGCCTCCCTCTTTTTCTTCACCTTTTCAGCTACTTCTTTCAAAAGCCATAGCCATCTCCTTTTCCTTTATTTACCATTTTAACAAAAAGGTTGGTTGCCCTTAAAATATCCCCTTTCAGTTTTGCCCACTGTTTTTCTACATCCCCCAGCTGTTCCCATCCTGCTGACGCCTCCCTGAGGTATTGGCCCATCTTGGCAAAGTTAGATTTTCCTAAAGTCCAAGATCCTCGCTTTTGAATGGATTTTAACAGCCCTAGTCCTAATACTAAACCACACCATCTGGTGATCACTGGATGCAAAATGATCTCCCACAATAACATCAGAAACTTTCACTAATGGTAAGCACATGAGCCTGCCTTCCAGGTCTGACAAAGATAGAAAATCACATCCTCATGGGAAGATGCATCATAGAAACATGACAGGAGAAAAAGACCACATGGCCTATCTAGTCTACCCTTCCATATCAACTACAATAGTCACCTTTTTTCCTTCAGAGATTTTCTGTGTTTGTCCCATGCTTTTTTGAATTCAGATAATGTCCTCGTCTCTACTACCTCCATTGGAAGACTATTCCACGCATCTACCATTCTTTCCGTAAAGAAATATTTATTTATATTACTCAAGTTTTTCCCCTTTTCACCCTCAATCTATGTCCCCTTGTAGCATAGCTTGCTTTCAATTGAAAGAGGCTCTCCTCTTGTGCATTTATGCCATAGAGCTATTTAAATGTCTCTATCATATCTCCTCTATCCCACCTTTCCCCTAATACATATTAAGATCTTAAGTCTGTCCTCATATGCTTTATAACAAAGTCCACTAACCATTTTAGTAGCCACTCTCTGCACAGACTCCATCCTGTTTATATCCTTTTGAAAGCGTGGTCTCCAGAATTGCACACTATACTCCAAATCAGGTCACACCAGAGACTTATACAGAAGCACTATCACCTCCTTTTTTCTGCTGGCCATTCCTCTTCCTATGCACCAAAGCATACTTCTGGCTTTTGCTGTTGCCTTTTCTACCTGTTTAGCCACTAAGATCATCAGAAACAAATCATGCCCAGGTCCTATCTCTTCTTTTGTGGATCGAAGTACATCACCCCCTACACTGTATTGCTCCCTTGGATTTTTGCAGCCCAAATGTATGACCCTGAATGTTTTAACATTACATTTTAGCTACCAAATTCTTGACCATTCTTCAAGCTTAGCTAGATCCCTCCTCATGTTATCTACTTCTTCCTGGGTGTCTACTCTATTGCAGATTTTGGTATCATCCACAAACAGGCATACCTTACTTGATAGTCTTTCTGCAATATCATTAACAAAGTTAAAAAGAACTGGTAACTTCCTTCTCCTCAGAGTGAGCTCCATTTATTTGTACTCTTTGTCACTTCCCACTCAACCAATATCTAACCCAGTCAGTCACTTTAGGGTCCATCCCTAGGATGCTCAGTTTGTTTATAAGTTTCCTGTGCAGAATAGTGTTAAAGGCTTTACTGAAATCTAAGTATATCATATCCGGGGATTGGTCCAACTCCCTGGTCGTCCAGTCAAAGAGATCAATAAGATTTGTCCGACAAGACCTGCCTCTGGTAAACCCATGCTGCCTCGGATCCTGCTATCCATTGGACTTCAGAAACCTCACTATTCTCTTTTTTAGCAGAATTTCAAATAATTTAGTCACCACTGGAGGATATACTATCTGGTCTGTAGTTTTCAACCTCATCTTTACTTCTGCTTTTGTGTAAAGGGATCACATGTGTCTTTCTCCAATCCTCCGAGACCACTCTTGACTCCAAAGCAGCATTGAAAAGGTCAGTCAGTGGAGCCACTAGAATGTCCCCAAGTTTCTTCTGTATTCTCAGACTTATCCCATCCGGTCCCATCGCTTTGTCTACTTTTAATTTAGCTAGTTCCTCACTAACACAGTCTTCTGAAAATTGTTCAAGATCCCCGTCACTTCTGTTTCTATTTGTGGGTGTTTTCTGAGGTCCTGCTCCTGGCCTTTCATCTGTGAACACAGAACAGAACTATTTGTTAAACAATTCTGCTTTAACCCCATCAACTTGTACAAAACATGACAAAGCAGGATTAAGAATCCTTATTCTTCACAGGCTAGAACAGCTTGCATCTGTTACCACTTGTGCTCGGGCCAGCAGCCTCTGAAAGTACAGTAACATGCAGACGAAATCAGTGCCAGTATGTTATGATCAAGTAACAGCAGAGACCCCAGGTTCAGACCTCTAACAGCCACAGAGAAACTAGTCCCAAATGCAATGCCGAACCATGGCAGCTTCTCTATCCGCCAAGCATGAAAGGACAAAGGCTGAACCTTAATCCCTTTGGGATCAGCATCTGGAACGATCCACTCAGAGTCCATTTGCCCCAAATGAGCACAAGATCCTCAGTGAGTGACACTTCCGGCACCAAAGGATGCCCAAATACAACATCGACAAGGCCGTACCTTCTCTCAGAAAGGAGCATTCACTTAGTAAAGTGGCAACCTAGGGATGGAGCTTTACATGGAGGGATAAGATTTGGTGGGGGATCAACCGATGACCTTATGAGCAAGGAATGAAGACTTGTAACTTAGTCCTGGAGTATGCCATAATGCTCTTGGCTCTCTTCACAGCTCATGGGCTCCAAGTAAAAACTGCATGGGAAGAAGAAACTCTGGAATTTGTTACCGGAGGATGTAGTAAAGGCTGTTAGTGTAGCTGGGTTTAAAAAAGGTTTGGACAAGTTCCTGGAGGAAAGGTCCATAAACCATTATTAAGAAGGGACCCAGGATATCAATGCTTGAACCAATACAAGCATTGTGGAACCTGTGTCCCTTGGGCAAACTGCTAGGTACATATGACCTAGATTTGCCACTGTTGGAAACAGAATACTGGGCTTGATGGACATTGGTCTGACCCAGTATGGCATATCTTATGTTCTTATGAGAGTGCAAACTTCAAAATGCCAGCACCCTTAAGAAGAAGCATAATGCGAACAACTAAAACATTAGTTTCAGTCCAAACTAAAGCAAACAATATTTCAACATTCTATACCCACTTGGTCTCTCTAGCTGACAGTCCGATGACCTACCGAACTCACCCGGACTCCCGTCAGAGATTCTAGTACACAAGGCCTCTTGTCAGAGTGGTATGAAGGGGAGGGGAAATCCCCAACCATTAGAGCATTGCCTGATGCTAACAGACAGAGTGGCAGAATAGCACCCTTGCCAAATAAAAACTGCTTGTTGGCCACCAGGTCCACCAACTCAAAGTCAACTCCAGAACCTTCTGGGAACTAAGCTCCCTTCAGAGCTAGCCTGGGGAAAGAATGAGAAACAGTGCAGGCAACATACCAAGCCTAAAATGGTGGCCGTTTCCATGCTGCCATGGAGGGAGCTTTAGAAGAGCCGTCCAAGTGCAATCTGGAATGTCTTAAAAAAAAAAAAAAAAGTTATATCCAGAATGTGCAGATGCAATTTTATAAATATGGATTTGCCAGATATGGATGTCTTCATGGGCATCTACATCGATATCCCCAGAACCATATTTCAGAACCTCAACGTCTAGGATAGCCTAATGGTTAGAGTAGTGGGTTAGGAACAGGGCAGTCGGTGTTCAAAATTGCTGCTACTGACACTGTACTGAGTACTGGGGATGATGGAGTGCTTTCTTCTTTATACCCTCCGGATGTTTTTCAATTAAAAATATATCTTTTCAGATGCTTCTTCATGTCTGGATCAAGTCTAACATTGGATGTGACATTGGATGTCCATGACATTTCTGTGATCGGGTGAGGACGTCCAGGATCCTGAGAACGCCCCAGCCATGCCTTCTCCATGCCCCTGTTCAGACTTGGATGTCTTCATGCTGGGTATTCCCCAGAGCCGGCTTTTAAAATGACTCTGGAGACATCTGTGCTTTGGACACCTCCAAGCCATTTTCGGATGTCCAAAGCTTGAATAAGGCTTCTAAAACAATTCCCTTATCCTCTAGAGGACTCCAAGCAAAATAACGACTGGCCAAACATCATCAAGGGAAATGACCTGAGACACAAAAATTGCCTCAGATTCAGTTGTCACATCTATCAGAATCTTCCTAAAATTAACCCAAATTGTCACCACGGTGGCAGGAAATGCATTGTGACAAGCTCCCTCAGCTGCAGTAGCATGCAGAAGACCATATGATATGGCAATTGCTATAATGCGCACAGCCTGGTTAATCACCCATGGCTCCTCCCAAGGCTGTTATGGCCAACGAAAATTGTTCCAACTGCAGTCCAGTGCTGTTAGTAGGTGTGGACTGGCATCTCATCTCCCCGTGTTGTATAAATGCTGCTCCCTGCCAAACCACATGAGACAATCTTCTGCTAAAAGTTCATGGCACTTCTAGCACAGACAAACCAACCAGACTGCACCTCCAAATATGGCTGCTGCCCAAGGCCTCCTGAAAGACAACTTTCCAGCTCCCTGGAACCTTCTGAAAGGGCCTGAAGAGATTTCTTAACCATGGGGCTGAAAATATTCTGTCACAAAATCTTTTCCAGTATGCCCTGTCTTATTCTGAGACAGAACAAATGTTGCTGGAGTGAAGCCGCGCTGCACTCTCGAGGCGCTGACAGATTCCACAATTTCTCACTGACCAAACACTGGCATCGGCTGCCTCCAACACCACTCCTGATGCAATTCACCACCTGAACACCGACTTCCTCGTCAGGTGCGCAAAAGCTCCCTCCTGCATTCACTGCCCTGCCACCTTTCAATGCTTTAGTTCCCAGTTCCCCCACTTGCAGCCATCAGGCCAGACCCGGCATCACAATTGTGTACAGAACCTGTGCACAGAGCTAACTTACTCTCTTCTCTTATCTCCCCTTTAAATGTAGCACCGGGGGGGGGGGGGAGAGGGGAGGAACAAATACTATAAGTAGCTAAGGGAGAATGGGAGTGAGAAATAATCCAAAATTCTTGCAGATTCCTCCCCAGCACCCAGATCAGTCCTTTGGACCTCTGAATCTTACCTTCCAGCCCAGCAGGTCTCCATCTACTGAAGATCAAATGATGATCAACCACTGGTACTCCTCTTGGCAAGACCCAGCTTATCTTACTGCATGCAGGCCAGAGATATATCTCAAAGCTGTTTATCTTCTTCCCTTTTTTTTTTTGCTAAGTTACCAGGACAAACAAGAAGGAAAAAAAAAAGAGAGGGAGGGAGGGAGAAAAAGAAGGAAGGGACCTGGTCTCCTCCAAGTATTCCAAGGCCTAACAGTGGACTCTCAAAACACAGGGCTCCTCAAACTCAACCAGGTGACCAGTCCCCCAACTGGACCCAGGAGTCATGTCCACCAGTCTCCAGAACAAAGTTGCACAGCATGTCTGTCTATCATCTATGGAAGACAGAATATTGGGGAGCATGTGGCTGCATGATGCCCTATAAAAGGATAGAATTCAAAAGCCTTTGCTCTCTGTCTCTATCTGCTGGCTGATTGGTTTAGTGAGACGATAAGGAACTGATATACCCTAGACTCCACTAGTTATAATTTGGGGAGGCATGATCCCTGGGTACAGAGTGGAAAGGAGAGGGTTACTAGGCACCTAAGCATGCTCAAATAGATCAATAGAGTCAGAGAAGTATAGACTATGGGAAAACGTTTTGTGCATTAAGAGGTAGGGAAATGGATGAGAAATGGGATATTTTCTGGAAGTAATAAGATCAGAGGGCTACTAAACAGGGAGGTGATATATGCAGAGGCATGAAGGAGAAGAGAATGACTCTCTTTTCATGAGCTGCCCAAAGTAATTACATTTATAGTTTATTTTTAATTTATATACTGCCTATGGCGAGTAGCAGCTAGGTAGTTAAGAAGTTACATTCAGGTACTATATGCACGTCCATGTCCCAAAGGCTCACCTGTACCTGAGGTAATGGCAGGTTAAGTGGCTTGCCCAAGGCCACAAGGAGCGCCAGCAGAACTGAAACCCCCAGTCCCTTGGCTGCTGTCCCCCAGTGGGACTTGAACTTAGGTCCCTCTGGACCAAGGTTACTGCCCCAACCATTAGGCCACTCTTCCCTCTAATTGTTAGATAACAGAATGTGTAGAATCAGCTGTTTGATTAATCGTTCAGGTATGCATTATATCATCGCCCTCCTTCATATTCATTAAGCAGCTTAGATCATACATAAGAAAAAGCAATCAAAACAAAGATAGATAAGGAGTTTGTAATTTAAGTTGGATACACAAAACTGCAATAAAAATGTAAATTAAAAATTATGAACATTTAGCAAACTTAAGTGTGTTACAGTAGCCAAGAATAAAGCCTTGATGGATTGGTTTTCCTGCTCACATGTCCATCTTGGACTAAGTCAGCCATTTTTCTGTGTCTAACCATGTAACCAATACACACATGTACTTTTCTGTATAATCTGACAGTAAGAATATTTTAAAAAAAGGATACATGGAGGGTGCAACCACTCTTTTGTGTATTCCAGCAAAGAACAAACCTATTAGAGTGATGCAGCTAATGGTGAAAAAAGGATGATTCCATAGTGATGTAAGAAAGGACACCTAGAAAAACAAACAAAAAACCCCACAGTTTTTGTATTTAATAGGAAAAGAAAGGCAGGCTTTGAACAAAAAAAAAAGGGACATCCATGAATGTGTTTGTTTATGCAATTTCTTGTAATATGCTTATAACACTTATGTTATCTAATTTTTCATTATAATAACCACGGCTAAATACCTTTCCAGGACTGAAAATGCTGCATCTACATTAGCCCGAGGCACAGGAGCCAGAACCCAACTCAGGTCTCCAGCAAGGCTGCATAGAGTGCTACCACTAGACCAGTCTCAAAATTATTCTAGTAAATAGAAAACCTCATGTGTAATGAAATGAGTATAATTTGTAGCGATATTGGATTTGAAATTTAAAAATATTTTATAATAATATTTACATAAGTTGTTCAATAGTGGATACTCCAAATTAAATCAAATTGCAGCAAAGGAAGATTTATGAACTTCTTATAGGAAAAGAACAGCTGCATTCTAGTCCTGTGATATACGATGTGCCTCTTTTTCTCCACCACCTTACCAATGGCAGAGATTTAAAAGAAAATGTAATGTTCAAATAGAAAATGGTTCACTGCCTGTAGTATCTTACACCTAAAATGTTACCCATTTTAAAATTGTGTTAGCTCTATTTATTGCACCTGATATATAATTGAAACACGCCTTTTAAAACAGGTTTTGTCAATGGGAAAAAGGCTATTTGAACAAGACACTTTTGCTTTTGATGTGCTAACGATATGCCAGTTCTGTTTATATTCAAAATTATTAGAACACATTTTAAGTCAAGCATTTATGGATGCTGATCTAGGTTCTATGGACATGTTTACTAAACCACGGTAGCCTTTTGCAAATCATCATCAGTCCAAAACTTTGAAACACAGTTTATGCAGTCTAAGTATTTTAGATCAAAGATCATAGACTTATAGACTGCATAAACTATGGGGTATGTTTACTAAAGGGCATTAAGGGAACAAGTGTGCTGTTAATGCCTGTTATCGGCACCCTTGCGCCCTTAAGACTGTGAAAAAGCTGCATTAATAGGCGTTAAAGGCTCCTGCAGCATTAAGGGCGCAGTAGGCGGAAAGTGGGTGTTAATGGGGCAGAGAGTGAGCGTTAACAGGTGTTACCTTAACGCCCGTTGCGCTAACATGTATTAAAGCCTTTTAACACTGAGAACCCTAATGCCAAGTAAAACCTCACAGAAAGGCCCTCTTCTCTCAAAATACACCTTATTTAAATGTCTACAATTTGATGCACAGACAGGAGAGCCCAAGTAGTGATAGCAGTGCTTCATTAGCAGCAACAGCATAGTGCCAAGTATGAAAGGGCACCGTGTTGATGGTGTAAATGGGACAAAGGAGGTGGCACGTCGGTCATGCAGTGTGGGTTTCTGGGGCGCAAGGCAGACCAGGCAGCTGCCCAGGTGGCACATCTGTGATGTCCATCATGATCTTACATTGACGGCACACAGACATGCTGCTGCTCTGGAAAGGTGATGTGCCACATGGGGCAGGCCAAGGTTTCCTGGCACCCTAGGCAGAGACCCTGGGGCCAGTCCCCCCACCACTGCCCCAGCTCCGGAGGAAGAGAACAATAGTGCCAGCAGCTGTAGCGCTACAGGGAGCTGCAAAATGCAGGCACCTAGGGAAATACTACATCTGCGGCTGCCTGCCTTCCCCCAAGATGTATCAGAAGCAGGCGGTGATGGGGTTCTGGCAGCGGCAGTTGCTTGGAGAGGGATGGCATGTCCGTCAATGTGAGCCTCTGCCTCGCCCATCTGGACCTGGTTCCTAGACATCTGCTGAAGCCGCATGATGGACCAGTCAATACTGCGCACCACCCCCACCGACAGCATGGTGTGGGGGGGTGTTGGCATCAGGTGCAGTGGCACCTGCCTGCAGCAGACAGGACCCCTGTTATGGTCCTGTGTATGGACTGCATAACATCATGTGCCCAGGTCTGTCTAAATGGGTAACATGTCAGCCCAGGGACTGGTGTATCCATATGGCAGCTCTGTGACTCAACACATAGTCATAGTGTATATGAGTGGAGGGTCATAGGTTCAAGACCCTGCTGCGGATCATGTATTGTATAACCCTGTGGGTAAACTTTAGTCTACAGTGCTGGTACAGCACCAACATGTGCAACCCCGAATGAATTGGCCAGCAAGGGTATAGACACCTATCTGCCACACAGACAGATTCCACTATCCACAGCTGCACGGAAAGACAGCCCAATAGCACAGCACACTGAGTGGATGTTAACAACTAGTGTTAATGTCAGAGCGTGCTACTAGCGCCTGTACAGTGAGCACATGTTAACAATACTTGAGCTTATATGGAGGCCAAAGTGGCAGGCAGGAATGCCAACCATCTCCGTGTTTGGAGAGTCACAGACACATCGCTGCGCTGTGCAGAGTTCTGTGGCATTCTGCACTGCACTCGCCTCGCATTGCCTAGGCTGATCCCAGCATTAGTCTGCAAATGTGCATGAGGAGCAGAGGATTGTGGGTACGGCCATAAACAGAGTGGTTTGCCCAAGATGTGTTTGTAATGGAGGTAGGGTCAATGGCTGAGACTTCGTAGTGCCCGTCTACCACGTGCATGGCCTGGGTGGCCACAGCAGTTCACTCTGACCGAGCTGTGACCATGGCACGACTATGTATCCATATAGTACTTATATAGCCTGCCACCTTAGTCTCCATATCAGTTCTGCTGGAATGAGAGAGTGTCCTCACTGTCTGATACCACCCATATCAGCTCACAAATTGTTAATGTGTGCTCATTGTGCAGGTGCTAGTAGGGACAGAGGAGTGCACTGCAGTGATGTGGTGCACTCCCTGTCCTGGGAGACCAGTCACTGTGCCACATGCTCTGCGTCCATGCGGTTTGTCACAAACCAGGGTGTACATGCTTGCCCTGTGCACATGCAGTGTGTGCTGACCAGCAGACTGGTCCCATTTGGTATGTGCATGACTGAGACAGCCCTGTGGTGGGCAGCAGGTGCAGTCTAACTGTGCTTGCTGTGGTGGATTAGTAGTTCCAGATGGTTGGGACAGGAACCATTCCTGCCCTGCTCACTGTGGTCATGGCAGGACCAGCAGGATGGTGGCAGCAGCCCCATGCAGCCTAGACAGCCTCCACTGCAGTTGGCATGCATAGCACTTGCTGCTGCAATACAGGGCACTAACATGCGCTGTTCTAGGAGGGTCCCTGTCCAAAAGGGGCAGGACACAGGGTCCAGATGTGACAACCACCTACAGCATGCTGCAATTCTGCAGTATACAAGGTGACTAGCATAACTCACTACAGACAATAGCTACCACACACTGGCAGCGATGTGATCTGCAGCACAGTCGACAGAGACCATCTCTAGCAGTGCAAGCTCTGGGGACCAGGGACTGAGCACTCATCCTCACCCTCAGAGTGACTGCAGAAACTGCTCATTAGCACTGTTTATAGCTGCTCTGTGCTTGTATCACACACTGCCAGTGCATTTTATTGAGCTGAGGTGATGGATCAATGCATTCTCCATTTGGTGATCAGCTGCAGACTGCTGTTCTGCATTTGCACTGCATTATGGGTACTGGAAGGGCTAATCAATACCTGCACACATAGCAGATATTTTAGGCAGTGACCTGCAGTCTCTTTGTATCCAGCCATTGCTGTGCAAAGAGGTGTGGAGGTGTAGCTTACTGTTTAGTGCAATCTCTCCATAAGCAGGGTACAAGGGTTTGATTCCTACTTGTTCTTTTTGTGACTGTGTAGTACTCATGTCATTTTCATGTCTGTAACAGTCAGAGCTCTGCTGTGACTGGCAGACACACAGTCTTATAGTTTGTTATGCTTTCTGCCCACAATTTGGACCAGCAAACAGACTATCCGCCATCATGCCCTTCTGAGAGCATGGCTTTATTAGCTGTGCTACAGACTCCGACTCGACGGCACTTAACAACAACAGCACATTGCAGTGGCTATTACATGTTCACCCTGCAGATGTCTGGCAACTGCTTGTAGATGTGGCATAATGGTCATGGCATCAGCTTGGGACCCAGTATACCAGGGTTTGAGGCCCACCATCACGCCTTTTGTGACACTTTGGAAGGTTTTACTGTGCAGTTTAATGTATGCAACACCCTTCATGGATTGCCCACACCTCCTTCTGACCATGGGAAGGTCTCCTAACCTTCCATTGCCTCAGCTGACTGCAGGTTCTTACAGTCCCTGTTTTTTTTTTTAAATCAGACATTACAACTTTTTCAGTACAAAGTATCCCAACGTGACTGCACTGATGCAGTAGTATACTAACATGCAGTTACATGCATATAGTTGTAACCTGCTTGTGCAATATGAGTCAAGTATGCCATAATGACTGTGACTGTGTAGCTTTGGCTCCATCACATCTGTGCAGTACATGCACACACATCCTACCCCTTGGATAGTCACCTGCAGGTATCATCTCATGTTCGTACACGCCCCATTTGTCCAGTTTGGATGATATCTGTCCAGTTGTTATCTGCACATTTGTCTGGGGTGTTGTATGGTAGCTCTGTGGCTGGGACAGGTGTGAGACATGCATGTCTGTTATCAGGACTTCCACATGGCAGTGGTGCTCATTTTCACACATAGTACAATACATCTGGGATGGCACCTACGGCACATCGGTGCTGCCAGCCCATATCACTCTCTCCTCTGCCGCCATCCTTCCTTCAGCCCATCCATCCGCCTCTGTCGGCTGTGTGCAGCCATGTCTTCTTGGGCAGGCTGCTACACCATGGTCTACACTGGTACTCTTTTCCACATTTCGGCTCTTCACTCATGCCTCTCCTGTGCCTGATCTGTACGTCACCACTCCTATTCTGTCCTCCTGTTGCTGCATCCTGCCACTGCTGACTCTGCTGGAGGTCACATCTTCCCTATCCTATGCCACACACTGACATTGCACCGTTTTAAATTGGCACCCCCCTGTGCATTGGTACAGCTGCCTCCCATATGCTCATCCAATTTACTGGCTGCCACATAGGGTGCCCACAGATCTGGCAGGTCTATCAGCTCCCACCTGTCCTTTCATCCATCACCTTTACATTGGACTTTCCTTGGTGCTCCTTTATCCAGCGTTAGGGTTACAGCCGTTTTTGGACATTAAGGTGCATGCTTGACACCTTAATGCCCGATGTCCTTTTAACGTATGTTAAATGGCCCATAGCACCCTTTATGCCAGAATGCCTCCTACCCACCCAGCGCCCTTTAACACCCCTTATCGCTGCTGTTAATGCCTGTTACCTTAACACCCTTTAGTAAACATACCCCTATGTTGCAAATTTGGAACCAATGATGATTTCAATCAAGTCTAGCTCAGTGGCCTGGAGTCCCCAGGCTTAGCTTGCCTGAAATAACTTCTACTCATTGGTTGAGAGGTCCTTTATATTAATAATTTAAAAAGCTTTTTGTGATTTTTGGGGCCTGATGTCACCCATATGTAAAGACTAAAATTTCTGCTTGTTCCTGGAGATCAGTCAATTTACAAAAAGATAAAAAATAAATAAAGTATGACTTCACTCAGTGTGTAAGTACCACTGCTTACATGTATGCGTATCAATTTTTCAACTTACATATTTAAGTGCCAGATTTTGCAAGAGGGCATAGGCAACGGAATGGGGTGGGCCACAGGGGCATGGCCCCATCAATAGTTTTGCCCAACACAGCAACAGCAACTAAGGAGTTGGAGGTGGGGCTGAAGACTGGTTTGTCTAGCCCCTCCAACTAAAAAGATGCCCCTTCAAAAGGAAACTATTACAAAGCAAAGTTCTAAACCTCAAAATTTTGCCTTTTTGAGGTTGTTTTAAGGATGGAGAGATCACCATTGCCTCCTTTCTCACTCCTTGAAACCCCAGGTTCAAATGAACGATTAGATCATATTTGTGTGAAATACGGCTTTTCTAAAATGTTTACATATGTAAATGCTGCCTAACCCTTCTAAAATGGCCTCCTTAGGGAAGTATGTCTAGATAGCATTTGAGTCATTAGGGTGAAATATTGCTGTAACACCCCCCCCCCCCCAAAAAAAGAAAACAAAAACAAAATAAAACCACACAATGACCTTGCATATAAAAGTAACCTTGGGAGAGGCAATGTGAGAAAAAGAGATTGTTGCCACTTCCTGCTCAGAAGACATGGCAAAAAAAAAAAAAAAGAGTTATTTACCTTTTGTGTTTCAGGATCTATCAACCAATTCCAAGCCCCAGTAGCCGTACAGACTGATACAACAATAAGAATCACTGAAAGTGAAATAATAAATGTTAGCTAATTACAATAAATGGGCTACATATTCTTTTTTTGGGGTGGGTGGGGGAAATTTGGTATCAGTCTGTAGGTGCTATTCTGTGCTTCCTTTATTCCTACATTTGACAAAAAAGTTCCCTAGCAAAATAACATCCTACAGCTAGCCCAGTGGCAATCCACTTAGTCACCATACAGAAAGACCTGGGTTTTATTCCTAGGCGGGGGCTCTCCTTCTTAATATGACTGGAATGCTGTGGAGTCAAGATTCACAATCAATTGGGAAAGGGCGTCTCTGACTTGTCTGGCAGCAACGCCTACTGGCCAGATTAGACTTCATGTTAACGAAGTTCTGGTGAGAACTATGGTTTGCAGTTCTAGGCCAAAAACTGCTGATGCAATGAATTGGCTGAGTGGAAAAAGAGGCACAAAAATTAAAGCAAGCCTGACTAGTTGCAAATAAAGGTTCACTGCACCATAATCCAGTTCAAGCTGCTTTCAAATGAGCCGGAAGCCTGAAGGAGGAAGATGAACATGCCAGGTCAAAAGGTAACATTTTACTTACCAGATAATGTCCCTTCCTCGAGTCCTGCTAGGCCTGTCCTGACAAGTGGGGTTGTGTTCCCCTACCAGAAGATTGGTGGAGACAAAGAACCAATGAAAAGCCTAGATTTCAATGACATCACTCCTGCACCTCTTTCTGCCTCAGCCACCAGAGGTCCCTTCAGTATTCATCCCAAAGCAAATGGGAGATGCAGAGTAAGCCTCACACAACCTCAATGTTGGCAACAATGAGTAAACAGTAGAAAATTATGTACAGTAAGGCAGAAATAAAAAGACTGCCAGTAGAAGATGAGCCTGCAGGGCCAAATATAGTATCATGGCAGACCCAAGAGTACAGCAGCAGTAGAACAGAGGAAAAACAGTTTCAGGGGTGGGCCATGGTCTGGTCTAGCAGGACTCAAGGAAAGGACATTATCTGGTAAGTAAAATGTTACCTTCCAAACTGTCCTGCTCGACCAGTCCAGACAAGTGAGATGTACCAAAGCTACAACACCACTGGGAGGGGTAGAAGACACAGTAGCTTGCAAAATTCTTTGAGCCGAAAACAGGGTCCGCCCGTGCGCAGACATCCAAGCGGTAATGCTTGACAAAAGTGGAAAGTGAAGCCCACGTTGCTGCTCCACAAATGTTTGCAAGAGCTACCAAGCTCCACTCTGCACATGAGGATGCTTGTGCTTGGGTAGAATGGGTGCACAAACCCTTCAGAACCGGCCGGTTCAGTAACAGATAGGCTAATGAGGCTATTGCCTCAGCATCATTAATCCAGCACCCCAAAGTTGACTTGGCCATCACTTCACCCTTGCATGGGCCAGTAAACAGCACAAAAAGACTGTGTGACTTACAAAAGGAATTCTTAACTTCCAAGTACCAGAGAAGCACCCTCTGGACATCCACAAAGCAAAGATACTTATCCTTCCCCTGACACTGCTCCTTAGAGAAGGAGGGCAGGCAAACTACCTGGTTCATGTGAGACAGCACTTTAGGCAAGAAGGAAGGCACAGGCCGAGTGGAAACAGTGCTAGTTGAAAAGGACAGAGAATAATCTTGGCAAGACAGAGCATGAAGCTCAGAGATCCACCTTGCAGGACAAAGTGCAACCAAGAAGACAGTTTTCAGCATCAAATCCTTCAAGGTAGCATGCATCAAATGGCGCAAAGGACCTTCATCATCAGAGAGAGATCCTGGAAGGGATCACAGACTGAAGGAGAGGATGCAGATGTTGAATCTCTTGGAGAAAATGCGAGATGTCTGGGTGCAAGGCCAAGGACTTGCCCGACACTGGACCATGGAAACAGGCCAATACTACCACCAGACCCTTCAGGGAGTTAAGCGAGATCCTTTTCTAGGTCATCCTTCAGAAAGGCCAACAGGGAGGACACCTTGGCCGCCTCAGGAGCCAAGTGCCGCGTGCCACAAAAGCGCTCAAGGAGATATCATATCCGTACATATGCTAGCTTGGAAGGCCTCCTCCAGGCATCAAGTATAGTAGAGATTACTGCTGGTGAGAAGTCCTTACATGCTAGCAGTTTCCTTTCAAGAACAATGGCATAAGCGAGAAGGGTTCAGAGTCCTCCAGGACAATCGGTCCATGCTGCAATAGCCCCTGAGAAGGAGGCAGCCGAAGAGGAGGTGCTTGAAGAAGCCTCATCAGGTCTCCACCATGCTCTCCATGGCCAATCTGATGCTACCAGAACAATCCTGCCCAGGTGATCCTTGATACATCGAATCACATGCTCCATCAGGGACCACGGAGGAAACACGTACAGCAGTCGTTGACTGGACCAATGTTGGGTCAGGACATTGATACCCTTAGACCCCATTTTCGTGTGGCGACCGAGGAAGCAGCACACTTTGGCACTGGAGTGGGTCACCACCAGATCCATTTCGGTGGTGCAGAATCAACTGAAACACCTCTTAACAACTCCCAGTTGCCGAGATTCAGAGAATGCCAGCTGAGGAAGTCCGCTTCCACATTGTCCACTCCAGCAATGTGCTGAGCCAACAAGGTTAGGAGGTTCTTCTCCACCCAAGCAAACAGGAGATCCATCTCCAGGGCCACTCTGGTGCTTCTTGTGACATTCTGCCACGTGACATAAGCCACTACCATGGCATTGCCTGAAAATACTCGAACCGCCTGGCACTTGACCAGGAGCCAGAAACACAGAAGAGCCATCCTGATGGCCCTCGCCTCGAGGCACATGATGGACCATACTGCTTCCCTGCAATTCCAAAGTCCTGAGTTGTACTGTCTTGATAAAGGATACCAGTCTCTCAGGCTGGGGAATCCATTGTCAGCAGGATCCAGAAGAAATCGTCCAGCTGTATGCCCTTCCTCAGGTGACAGGGTTGCCGCCACCATCACAGGCTGGACCTCACCCTCAATGTGAACGAAAGCCTGCACTCAAAGTCCTGAGAGCTTGGGGACCATTGAGTCAACAAGGATAACTGGAGTGGCCACATATGAACAGGTGCCCATGGGACCATCGCTATGGTCACCCAAATCAATCTGAGGAACTGAAGATAATCCCAGACTCTGGGAGCCTGCTGCGCAAAGAATAGAAACATAGAAACAAAGAAACATGACGACAGAAAAAGACCACAAGGCCCATCTAGTCTGTCCTTCCATAACAACAACTACAACAGTCCACTTTTTACCTTTAGAGATCCTCTGTGTTGGTCCCATGCTTTTTTGAATTCAGTTACTGTCCTCATCTCCACCACCTCCACTGGGAGACTATTCCACAGATCCACTACTCTTTCCGTAAAGAAATATTTCCGCATATCACTCCTGAATCTATCTCCCTTCACCCTCATCCCATGTCCCCTCGTAGCAGAACTTGCTTTCAATTGAAAGAGGCTCTCTCCCTGAACATTTATGCCACGGAGGTATTTAATAGCACCAGGCACCAGGCAATCCACCAGTCTTAACTTTCTCCCCCGGCAGGAAAACTCTGTTCATTTGAGAGTCAAAACGTGCTCACAGAAACACTAAGGACTGAGAAGGCAACAGCTGGCTCTTTTCCAGATTGATCACCCAGCTGAGGCTTTCCAAAAAGGACACCACTTGGGGATGTCATCTGAGTCACTCCTGACAGGGAACGGGCTCAAATGAGCCAGTCATCTAGATAGGGATGGACACTGATCTCTTGGCGCCGCAGCTGCCACCATGACCTTTGAGAATGTCCTTGGGGTGGTGGAGAACCAAGCACCGCAAAATGCAGATACTTCTGCCGATCCACCAGGATTGGATACAACCAAGAATTTGCCTCGGTGCACTGCTTGAATCACAGAGCATAAGGTTTCCATCCAAAAACGCAGGGCACGCAAGTGCTTGTAGATCTCTTTGAGGTCCAGAATGGATTGTAAGGAACCATTCTTCTTGGCACCACAAAGTAGATGGAATATCTACCCTTGAGTCACTCATCTAGAGGGACAGGTACCACCTTTAGGCGAAGCAACTTGTCCAAGGTGGTCTGCACCATGGCACCTTTGATCAAGGGGAAATAATGAAGGCATCAGGAATTAGCTCCTTGCATTCCAGTATGTACCTACCTACATACATACGTACCTACATACATACATACTTACTTTTATACCACCTTTCTACCATTCAAAGCAGTTTACATAGCCTAATTGAATTGTGTCTAGCACCCAGCAATCCTTGGTAACCCGAGCCCATTCCTGAAAGAAGGGGCGAAGCCTGTCACCTGCTGGAAGCAGGGACTGGCCCTCCAAACCTTCATTGAGAGGCGTGGGAGGGTCCTTCTTTGGATGGGGCCCGACTCCCTGCACCCATGTGCTCCATGAAAGGACTGAGAATGAGCCCAAGGCCCTGAAACAGAGGGTTAAGAAAGGTTTTCCAGGGAGGTAGTGATGATAGCCCTGAGACCCCCGGGAATCCAGCTAGCGCACCCTTGGTGGTCAGGTAGAGGCTGACGAGGAAGGGGCACTGGTCTGCTTCAGAGGCCCCCTGGTCCAATCTTCCAGGAGGCGGTAAGGATTTTGTCTCACCTAGAACCTTCATCAGTTTCTCCAAATTGGTTCAAAACAGGAGCTTCCCCTTAAAGGCCAGCTGAGCCAAAAAGGGCTTTGGAGGATGTGTCCATCATCCAGTGACAGAGCAAAATCCAATGCAGTGACAGTTGTTAGGACACCATCCTCGGCAGCCAAGCACACCTGGTCATACATGGCATCAGAAAGGAAGGCTGTAGCAGACTCCAAGGGAGAAGTAGTATCATCAGGCAGAAGAGACAATCAACTGAAGCAGGGCTGGAGATGTCAAGCTGGTACATACCCCAGCTGTAAAATAGCCACCGCCACAGCAAACTGGCTCTTCAGCAAGCAATTGACCTTGCAGTCCAGAACATCTTTTATGGCTGATCCGCCTTCCACAGGAATGGTGGTCTGTCTGGTAGCCAACATGACCTGTGCATCCACCACTCAATATCAAACCACTCACACACTCCTCCTCCAGGAAAGTGTAGATCTTCTTATAGACCCTTAACCCTTTAGGCAGGGAGTCTGGCGAGTCCTACTTGGACCGGATCATGTCTTTGATCACTTCCAGTAACAGAAGACAGTAGTGGATTTCTGCACTCCTTGAAGAAACAGGTGTACTTTCAGCTCCTGTCTCCTTGCCAGAAGCATCTTTCAAGTTCAAGGTGACTGAGACCCTGGAAATCACTGCCGCCAGCTCTTCCTTCCAGAACAGGTGGATCATGCTGGCCTCTGCATAGTCTTCTGAAGGTGAGCATAGGTCCTCATCCACATCAGAGCCCTATACTAATTCATCTGGGACCAGGACATAGTCAACATCTTGGATAGCTCCCAACTGTTCCTAATCTTCAGGGAGTGTCTTGTGCAGGGGATGCTTAGCCAAAGTTAATTGAACAGAGTTTCTACTTTCAGTCAGCTAGCACAAGACTGCGTCCGGGGGCATCTAGAGGTCACAGGGTCTGAACATCTACGCTAGGAGGACCAGGCCTGTTCAAAAAGGAAAAGTAAAGAATTCTGGGAAAGACAATCCAGACTCCATAAGTTCACCCCACAGAAAAGGCTCCCTGACACCTGGGGCATAGCTGCCATAGACTCCCCAGATCACCGGAGCCACCGGCCAGGTGAGCATCTCTACCCTTAGCGCCATCCTGCATCTCTTGCCCTGAAGGAGGTAAGTGCGGATTAACTATATCCCCCGGTTGAGGGGGAAAGTATGTCCTCCAGGGGTGACTCAGAAGCTGCCATACAGGAAAGGTAGAATCCAGAATCCAAGGATGAGGTTCCTCGCCTGCCACAGGTCAAACATTTCCTGCAAGAAGACCGAGAGTCAGGCTAAGTATCACAAGAGCATGCACTAAGGCTGTGTCGGCCCGCAAGCGTACATTAACTGTGCTTTTCCATAACGCACGTTAAAGGCACTAGGGAAGGAGCGTGCATTGGAGTTGCTTGAGTGGAATGTGCGTTTGGACCGCGCAACCCCTCGGGGGCAAAAAACATTACTAACTCATGCAAAAAATGGTAGGAAATCCCCACAGTGCCAACAGTCGCTAGCAGTCTACCCCAAATTGAGTCTCTCAGAGATGGAACTGAGAGCCCCCAACAAGGACAATGACAAGGTCAAGCCTTAGTACTTACCCACTAAGGGCCGAGCTTGGCTCTACTCCCCTGAAACTGCTTCACTGGTTGAGTTTATTTTAACAGCACTGCGCTTAAGATGGCTGGCAAGAAGATCCCTCTGAAAGCCTTATTCAATCTTCGGGAGAGAGCAGGGGGGAAGTTGGAGAAAGGAGGCACTCGGGAGAGAGCAGGGGGAAGGAGGAGAGAGGAGGCACCGAGGTTGTGTGAGGCTGCTGAACTCTTTCAGATTCTTCCAAATCCTTCCAACGTGTTGCTGCTCAATAGGCCCTTTTCATGATAAGGGCAAGGAGCTGAACCAATTTTCCCTCCTGCTATGGCTATCAACAAGACCACAGTCTAGTGGAGCCTCTCACGTCATGCTCAAGTGAGAGTCACCTTTTTAGGGCTTAAGGTAGTCATTCATGAGCATTTTATCAATCTCTTTTCCTCTCAATCTTCAGATTTTCTACAGAGGAGAAAATCTAGCCACCATCTGCTGGAGACAAAGAAATATTGAAGGGACCTCTGGTGGCTGAGGTGGATATAGGCACAGGAGTGAGGTCATTGAAATAGAGAAATTAGACTTACCTGCTAATTGTAGTTCCTTAAGGAACTCCTGTTCAGTCCTCCACCCTCTGGGTAGTGTACCTCCTATGGAGACTGGGCATGTCAGAATCGTGACATCACTGGATGTAGCCTGCTGGTCTCTCCCATCAGCCCCAGTGAACTATTGACAAAGCAGACTCAAAGGAGCAACAAATAAGTAGCCATAGCATTAAATTTGACTTTTAAATTCAACTTTTAACTCCTAAACTAAATTCCCATTAATTAAGAAGGAAACCTCTTCTCTCACTTTCTCTTTCCTCCATGAACCGAACAAGAAAGAAAGATAGAAAGGCTAGAGTAAAAGAACCACAGCGATCCCGAGACTATTGAAAACTTCTACACACTTTGTGACTGGTACTCCCCCAGATCAAACTGACCTCTGAACTACTCATCCCCAGGTGGGAATGAGGACTGAACTGGAGTTCCTCAAGGAACTACAATTAGCAGGTAAGTCTAATTTCTCTTTCCTTATCGTTCTTCCAGTTCAGTCATCCACCTCTGGGATGTAACAGAGCAGTAATCATTGGGAGGGACCTGTCCACCAGGATCGCAACACCGCCGACCCGAAACAGGCATTGCTCGCTGCCTGAACATCCAGGCAGTAGTGCTTACTGAAGGTATGGAGCGACGACCAAGTGGCCGCTCTGCAAATCTCCACTGGTGGAACCAAACTGTGCTCCGCCCAAGAAGTCGCTTGTGCTCTAGTAGAGTGAGACCGTAACCCCACGGGCACCTGACGCCCTTGCAAAATATATACGGATGCTATTGCTTCATGGACTCATCTGGAGATTGAAGCTTTGGCTGCCGCTTCCCCTTTACGGGGACCTCCAAACAGAATGAATAGGCGTTCAGACTTGCAAAATGTTTCTGAAACCTTTAAGTATTGATGTAGAATTCTCTTTACGTCCAAGTGACGCAGACTATGGTCTGAAGCGTTCTCCTCCGTGGGCCCTAATACTGGCAATGAAACTGATTGATTTATGTGAAAAGGCGAAACTACCTTGGGCAAAAAGGACAGTACTGGACGGACTACCACCTTTTCCCTAGAAAAAGACAAAAACAGCTCCCGACAGGACAATGCCTGCAGTTCCGACACTCGTTGTGCCGAACAAATAGCCGCTAAAAGCACTGTCTTTAAGATCAAATCCTTAATCGAAGCTTGGTGCAAGGGCTTGAATGGTTCCCTCGTCAATGCCCCCAGAACAAGGTTGAGATCCCACGGAGGAACTACCATTCTGCATCAAGGCCGTAGCCAAGATACCACTTTTAGAAAACGAATCACGTCGACGTGAGAGCTCAAGACCACCCCTTGAACTTTACCTCTATAGCAAGAAAGAGCTGCTAGCTGGACCCTCAAGAAGCTGGCTGCCAGTCCCTTATCAAAACCGTCCTGCAAGAAGCTCAACACCACAGGCATGGAAACCGTGGAACGAACCTTATGCTGAGAGCACCAGTCCTCAAATAATGCCATATTCTAAGGATGTGGATCTCTTTCTGGCCCGAAGTAAGGTCGCAATCACCTCTCCAGAATAGCCTTTTTTCATTAACCTCGCCCTTTCAATGGCCAAGCCGTAAGCAAGAACCGATCCACCTGAGGCATTCAAAGCGGTCCCTGAATCAAAAGATCCGCTGTTGCCGGCAAATCACCAAGGGTCCCCGTCGAGAAGACGAACTAGATCGGCATACCATGGACGCCTCGGCCAATCCGGTGCCACCAACACCACGCTCCCCCGATGTGCTTCGATGCGCTGAAACACCTGGCCTATGAGCGCCCATGGGGGGAAAACAGAGAAGACCGGCCGATGGCCATTGTTGCATCAGGGCATCAATACCTTCAGACATCCTTTCCTGTCTTCTGCTGTAAAAGCGACTCGCCTTGCCAAACTGAAAAGTTGCCATGAGATCCATAATTGGAGGATCCCACCTGAGGACTATCTGAGCAAACACCTCCAGATGAAGCTCCCATTCTATGGCATCTACCCGGACTCTGCTGAGAAAATCTGCCATCACATTGTCCGTTCCCGCAATGTGAGCCACCGAAATCGCCTGCAGTCGAGGCTCCACCCAGGCGAACATCGCTTCCGCTCCCACCATGGCTGCGCTTCCCATACCGCCCTGCTGGTTGAGGTAAGCCACTGTCACGGAATTATCTGACAGCACTCTCACCGCTTGCCCGCTCACCGCGGTTTCGAACGCTTGAAGTGCTAAGACTACTGCTCGCAGCTCCAGGCGATTGATCGACCACTGGGCCTCCTGGTCGTTCCACACTCCTTGTGCGAAGAGATCCCTGCAATGAACTCCCCAACCTACGAGACTCGCATCTGTCAACACTGGAAGCCACTGTGGTTGTTCTAGTGGCATGCCTTCCGTCAGATTTCCCGGGCAAAGCCACCACTGCAGGGACTGCCTGACCTGCAACGGACAGGGGAGCCGCTTGTTCAGAGAATCGTTCTGGTGTGACCAACGTTGGAGCAATGACCGCTGCAACAGACGCATGTGAGCTCTGGCCCATGGTACTACCTCCAAGGTCGCCGCCATTGTTCCCAGCACTCAAAGATAGTTCCAAGCTGACGGGACTGGAGTCGATATAAACTTGCGCACTAACTGCCGAAGAGCCTGAGCTCACCTATCCGGCAGAAACACTGCTCCCAACCGGGTGTCGAAGCGCACTCCTAAGTATTCCAGCACCTGAGACGGATCCAACCTGCTTCTGGCCGCATTGACTACCCAGACAAAACTCTGAAGAAACTTCACTACTTTGCTTGTAACTTGAACGCTCTCTGCCTCAGATTTCGCCTGAATCAACCAGTCGTCGAGGTATGGTGAACCAAAATTCCTTCCTTTCGCAGTGCTGCCGCCACCACCATCACCTTGGTGAAGGTTCACGGAGCCGTTGCCAAACCGAAGGGCAAGACTTGAAACTGAAAATGCCCCCACAGAAAAGCAAACTTTAGGAATTGCTGATGAGCCGCTCTGATAGGGGTGTGCAAATACGCCTCAGTAAGATCGAGGGAGGTCAAGAACTCTCCCTGCCGGACCGCCACTATTACCGATCGCAAGGTTTCCATTCGAAAATGCGACACTCTTGGACAACGATTTACCCCCTTGAGGTCCAGGATAGGATTGAGAGATCTGTCCCTTTTTGGTATTACAAAATAAATAGAGTAACGACCGACGCCGTAGAACTCTTGCAGGACCGGCACAACCGCTCCTAACTGCAAGAGATGATCCAACGTCTGCCGAACTGCTATAGTTCTCTGCTGCCCTCTGCAAGGGGAAAGGACAAATGAGTCTAGGATCGGTGGGGCAAATTCTAGAGCATAACCTTTGCGTATTACCTCCAACACCCATTGATCAGAGGTTATTTGGACCCAGGTAGGACGAAACTCCTGAAGCCGCCCTCCTATTGGTTGAATTCCTGCCCTGGCCCGTCTTGCTTCATTGTGGTTTTCTAGCAGCTGCGGAAGAGGATGCTGCGAATCCTCTACCTGTGCCTCAAAAGCCATGAAGGCCTTGCACTCTGGAGGCAAATCTTCCTCTTTGAATGCCTCCCAATCGAGAGATACGAAACCGCCTGAAGTCCTTAAACTGACCGCAAAGACGGCAGGGGTCTCCCCCTTGCTTAGGCTTGTCCTCTGGCAGCCTTCCGCCTTTGGACTCTCCCAAATCCTTAACCAACTTGTCAGTCAAGATCTTCACCAAACAACTTCCCTTTAAAAGGAAGCTTGCTAAGTTGTGACTTAGAACCATCCGCCGCCCAATTTCTTAACCACAGATAACGCCGCGCGGCTACCAGGGAAGCCATACTATTCGCCAATGCCCTTATCAAATCATAGTGGACATCCGCTAAATATGCCGAACCTGATTCCAGCCGTGTCACATCCAGTAAGCTCTCCTGCGTCAGCTGAGACGGCTGCTGTAAGTGTTGTGACCATCTGAGGCAAGCCCTCGCCACCCAAGCTCCACAAATGGAAGCTTGCAAAGAGAGGGCATTAACCTCAAAAGGCTTGCTTCAACAAGTCGTCAACTTTTCTGTCTTGTACATCCTTCCAAGCCGCACCGCCTTCCACAGGAATAGTTGTCTTTTTCGTGACGGCCGATACTGCCGCATCTATACGAGGTGAACGGAACTTCTCTTTCTCCTTGTCTGCTAAAGGGTAGAGCCTATTCATAGCTCTAACACCCCGCAGTCCTTTTGGTAAATGCCATTCATCTTGAATCATCCGGTCAACCACTCTAACAGGAAACACCACCTGAGTTTGTCGCACCGCCTGAATGCGAGGGTCCTCCAAACCCTCTTCCTCCGCTGGCTGGATTGCAGTAAGGTTAAGCGCTTGACGAGACTCTAATGAGGGCCGTAAGCTCTTCTTTACGGAATATTCTTATGATTCTGGCCTGATCCTCAGGCTCCAGAATCTCCCCTTCCTCAAATTCTTCCATACCTGATTCAGGCTCACACTCTGCATCTTCTGCCTCAGGCCAATCTGAAGCGAAGGGTTGATCCTCGAGAGGCTGGGCCCTCTTGAGAGCTCTTCCTAGACTGCTACCAGGCTTTTCTGAGGCTGAATGTTGTCCCCCAGCCCCAAGCAGAAAAAGGTCTGCCTGCTGCAATACGCTTGATACATTATTAGTTCAAAGTCTAGGGAAAAAGCCCCAAGAGCCACCCCACCAACATTCGGAGCCCCGGTAGTGGCTGACCCCAGATGGCTTTCCAGAAGGGACGTGGATGGAAGTTCCAGTGGTGACTCACCTTCGCCCATAGGTGGCGGGCTCTGAGGCCCCTCACCAGCTTTACCTTGAATCTCCTGCTCCATAGTGGTTGAGACCACTGCGCAGCCCCTGCAAACCCCGGCGTCCGAGACTGCGCCTCTGCGAGTGCCACACCAGACACTGTGGACGAGAAGGCATTAGCAACAAGAAAGAATAAATTAGCTGTCAGTAAGGATCCTTGACTGAAATTAGCTCTCCTCTTCTTTAATTTTTCCTCTTAAAAAAAAAAAAAAAAAAAAAAAGTCTCCTCAAAGCCTGATACACAAAAACCCAAGCAGAAATTAAACCAAATTAAATTAAAACAGCTAAAAGAAAATAAAATTGCACCAAATTAAAGTAAATTAAATTAAGCCTCTCCTATGAAGTAACTGCCTTATTCAGGGAGCTGCGTGAATAGAAGAGCTGCAGCCGGCTTGCAGTCTAAAATGTGCAGGAAGAAGCGGTCTGTAAAAATCAACCATCGTGCCTGCTTGGTGCCGAAGCCCGATGAGCGCTGTCGCGAGCACTACCCTGGCGGCAAGTGGAGGTCAGGGCAGGTTGGACACAACTATATAGGGATGAGATTGGCCAGTAATCCAGAGGCCCAATTGACTTTTGGTCCTATTAGTTTCCTGGGTCCTAATCTTCAATGAAATCAACTGCACAAAGTGGTGGGAAAATAAAGGCTTTTATTTCCCTTTCTCGCAAAGGTTCAAATGATTCGGCAACAACAACAACGCAAAATGTCCTTACTTCAGGTAAGAAAAAGTAAAACAGAAGTTTAAAGCAAAAACTGTTACTTTCACAGTAGCGATGATATTCACACAAACAAGAATGTTCTAGGCAGCAATATATATAGCTTACAAGCCTGGCAAGGATTCTAGGCTTCCCGTAGTACAGTACGTACAGTCCATTTCTGTATCTGAAGCCTCATCTGCCAGTTCCACTTGCATTGGCTCATAGCCCGAAGCCTCTGACTCCGAGTCCTTGGTTTCAGGAAAGTTATAATCAGGTTTCTTATATAGCTCCTCTAGCACTGCCCAATGTTCTGGGTGACTTGTAGGGCGTCGGCTCTGTGCTGTTTTGTATTGAGAAAATTCTTTTCTACTTAGAGGTTTTATAGCAGCTTTATAAAAACACTTCTTATTCAAAACTCTCTTATCAGGTAAACTTTTTCTATAGCTTGTATCATAAGCTTTACCTTGTGAATTTGGCTTCTCTGTTCCAAGTGAAGGTTGAGGCCTGCACCAGTTTCACTTCTGGCTTGCCCGTACAGCACGGCTTAGGTCTTCAGGCTGTCTCTCATTTGGTTTTGGACAACAGTTGCAGCAATGCTTTTGCCTCTCTGGGCAAACAGCTCTTACTCCTCTTTGAGCTGAGACCTTCCCAGGTTCTTCATTAGCTCCCAGGCAATCACCTTTCACTCTGGGTGATTTGTTAGCAGTGGAATAGTCAGGTTTCCATTCTAACCTCTTTTCCTCTGTTTTGCCTTCTTTCCTGCTGCACGCTTTCCTGCTGCCTTCACACCTGCTGCGTCCTTTCCAGCCACCTCTCCAGCTGCCTCCCTCGCTGCCTCCCTTCCAGTCTTCCACACCTTCCTTAAGAAGTCCTCCTGCGCTCGAGGATTGGAAGCTGGCTGGCATTACCTCATGACCAGTGGGGCGTGGTTCCTCAGTTACTCTGAAGTCCCTCCTGCTCCCTCTAGCTGGCTCCTCCAGATATTGCAGCTTGTATGTATCTTTTTCTCTGTTTAAAGCATTTTCTTTTCTCTCAACCGGGTCTGCTGGGTGACAGCGCCCACAGCCTTCGCATCTGTTTGCGACCCAACGAAACACTCACCCGCTCTGCCGGAGTTCTCCCAAATGCCCTCAGGCAATTTCTCCTTTGCCGGCACGCTCAAGGACCCTGCAATCCGCAACACTGCTCATCGTGGAATGTGAGCAGCGATCGCGGAGAGGGCTGCCCGGCCTCGGCTGTCTTGCCCAGTCACACCACGAGGCAAGCAGGATCTGATCAACAGGTTTACCTTACTGCTGCTTATCTCCCCTCCATTCAAACTAGGATGGGAGAGCAGATCAAGGCACCGGAGCAGATTGGCAGAGAGAGAAAGAAAGCTCTGAAGCTGGTTCAAATCCCTCCAATATTTTTTTTTTTTTTTTTAAGACAATTGTAAAAATAAAAGCAATGAAAAAGGATAAAATAAACCCTGAAAACAGACCCCTAAAGCTGACTATCCTAACATGTGCTCCTTATCTGTTCCTCTAGTGAGCCCAGCACCTAGGCTCACTAATGTCCTCCTGCTGCATGGAGACTGGACACACTGTGGCCGATGGGAGAGACCAGCAGGCTACATCCAGTGATGTCACGATTCTGACATGCCCAGTCTCCATGCTGCAGGAGGAGGTACACTACCCAGAGGTGGAGGACTGAACTGGAGGAACGATAAGGAACTGGGCTTTTCATTGGTTCTATGTCTCTACCAGTCTCCTGATAGGGGAGCACAACCTCACTTGTCTGGACTGGTCTGGCAGGACAATATGGAAAGAAATAGTGTCATAGTAGGAGAACTCTGAACATGAATTAATTAGACTTACCTGCTAATTGTTGTTCCTTAAGGAACTCTAGTCCAGTCCCGGAACCATAGAGTTTAGAATCTCCTCCAGCAGCCTTGGAGACTGAATGACATCACAGCTCTTCTCTCTCTGGTATAAATAGGCAAGGACCGCCCCCTTCCACCAGTACCTATTGACAAAGCAACTCAGCAGAGCAACAAATAAGTAGATAAAGAACAACACGATAAACTAAATAAACTTTGGCTAGAATCTAAAAACCTGTGCATATTCTAATCTTCTCTTTGACGAAGGACCTTGTAGAAATGCCAAAAATGTAGAAACAAAACCGCGCTTCTGCGGGGTTCCCATTGTGGCTACACTCTGCGTTCTCCAGAACCCCACTCCTCTTCCGGAGACATCCTCTCCAATTTGACCCCTTTTACTAAGATACAACGGACAACAGCTTCAGGCTGCATACCCTGGGAGGGGTCCAGGACTGGACTACAGTTCCTTAAGGAACAACAATTAGCAGTTTAAGTCTAATTAATTCTTCCTTTTCGTCCCTCTAGTCCAGTCCCGGAACCATAGAGGATGTAACAGAGCAGTGCACATCAACGGGAGGGACCAGAAAACCCAGCCTGAAGCCCCGCTGAGCCAAAACAAAGTCCTCCGCCGCCTGCACATCTAACCGATAGTGCTTCGAGAATGAATGCAACAATGAAGTCGCTGCTCTACAAATGTCCGCAACCGAAACCGAACTGTACTCCGCCCACGACGCCGCTTGCGCCCTTGTCGAGTGCGCTCCGAGACCTTCTGGAACTACCCTACCTTTCAAAAGGTAAGCCGATGCAATAGCCGCCTTTAACCATCTAGAAATGGACGCTTTTGCTGCCGCTTCACCCTTCCGCGGCCCCCCGAAAGCCACAATCAATCTGTCAGTCTTCCGAAATGGCTGCGTCCGCCGAAGATACTTCCGAAGAACCCGACGAACATCTAGGGGATGTAACCTGCCTTCCGATTTCTCCTTTTGCTGCTTAGAGAATACTGGAAGCGACACCACGTGATTGACATGAAAGGCCAAGACTACCTTCGGCTGAAAGTCCGGCACTGAGCGTAGCACGACCTTATCATGGAAGAAAGACAAATAAGGTGCCCTACAGGATAAAGCCTCTAACTCCGAAATCCTCCATGCGGAAGAAATAGCTACCAGAAATACCTTCTTTAACGCGAGATCCCTCAGGGCGGCGATGCTTAGCGGCTCAAACGGTAGCTCAAGCAAAGCCTCCAATACCAGATTCAGCTTCCATGTCAGCACCGAACAGCGTACCAACGGACGAAGAAGCAAGACAGCTCTCAGAAAAAGCCTAATGTCACTGTGAGATCCTACCGGCTGACCGAGCACTTTCCCCCTATAACAGGGAATTGCCGCCCACTGCACTCGCAAGGAACTGGCCGCCAATCCCTTCCGCACTCCATCCTGCAAAAAGGAAAAGACCTGCGAAATCGAAGCCCACAACGGCTGACTATTACGCTCCACACACCAAGCTGCAAAGATCCTCCAGACCTGGACATATGCCAGAGAGGTGGAACGCCTGCGTGTCTTTAGCAAGGTAGAAATGACCGCCGCCGAATAACCCTTAGCTCTCATCCTAGCCCGTTCAAGAGCCAAGCCGTAAGCGAGAACCGACTCACCTAGGGCATGTGCAACGGACTCTGCCGTAGGAGCTCCTCCCGCTGCGGTAACTACCATGGATCGTTCACTAACAGCCGTACCAAATCTGCATACCATGGCCTTCAGGGCCAATCGGGCACAATCAGAATCACCCGACCGCGATGTCTCCCAACGCGCTGCACCACCCTGCCCATGAGGGCCCAAGGTGGAAAAAACATAAAGGAGAACTCCCGCTGGCCACCTTTTCGCTAATGCATCTAGCCCCTCTGACATCCGTTCCCAGCGCCTGCTGAAAAACCTTGCTACCTGCGCTGACTCGAAGCTCGCCATGAGAGCCATTACCGGAACTCCCCAGTGCCTCACCAGAAGAGCAAACACCCCCGGATGTAGCACCCACTCCTCGGGGTCTACTCTGCGATGACTGAGGAAATCCGCTTCAAGATTGTCTACGCTGGCCACATGTTGAGCCGCGAGAGCCTGGAGATTGTGTTCGGCCCACACCCACAGCTGACCCACTTCGGCTTCCAGTGTAGCACTTCCTGTGCCCCCCTGCCGATTGATGTAGGCCACCATTGTCCGACAAGACTCGGACCGCCTCCCGACTGAGTGTCCTGAAACTCCGGTAGCGCCAGAAACACCGCTCTCATCTCCAACCTGTTGATGGTCCGAGACGTCTCCTCCTGAGACCAATGACCCTGGGTAAACCTGCCTTCGCAATGAGCCCCCCCCAACCCAGGAGGCTCGCGTCCTGTTGTGAGCAGTCCCCAAGACGGCGGTCCAGTGGCATGCCGGCTTCCATAGTCTCCATTCTCAACCACCATCACAGCTCGTGATGCACATTCTGAGGGCAAACTAACCTCTGCGATAGGACATCTGACTGATGTGACCAACGACGGAGAAGCGCCGCCTGTAACGGCCGCACGTGCGCTTGGGCCCACGGAACCACTTCTATTGTGGCTGCCATTGTTCCCAACAACTGCAGGTACTGCCATGCTGTTGGAGCCGGACTCGAAAAGAAACGCCTGACGAGTTGTCGCAGACCTAGAGCCCGGGCCCTGGGCAGGAGCACCTTCCCCTGCTTTGTTTCGAAGCACGCCGCAAGGTACTGCAGGGATTGCGATGGTACCAACCTGCTCTTTGCAAAGTTGACTACCCAGCCAAGGCCTTCGAACATCTGGACCACCCGGGCCGTCGCTGCCGAGCTGTCCTCTCTCGACTTCACTCGGATCAACCAATCGTCCAAATATGGGTGCACCAGTACTCCCTCTTTGCGGAGCGCCGCCGCCGCCACCACCACCACCACCACCTTGGGAAACTTCTGTGGCGCCGTTGTCAGCCCAAAGGGCAGCGCTTGAAATTGGAAATGTCCCATGGGTACCGCAAATCTCAGCCACTTCTGATGCTCTTGCCGAATCGGGATGTGCAGGTAAACATCCGTGAGAGCTAACGACGTTAGGAACTACCTGGTCCGGACCGCTGCCAGCACGGAATGCAAGGTCTCCATCCGAAAATGGGTAATCTGTAGACAACGGTTCACCCTTGTCAGAGCCAGGATCGGACGAAATGTGCCCTCCTTCTTTGGCACTACGAAATAGATGGAGTAGCGACCGGAACCGCACTGCTCCGCGGGCACCAGCAGCACCGCCTCAAGCTGCAGCAGCCGCTGTAGCGTGTCCTGGACCGCTTGCCTGTGCCCAGGGCTGAGCAGGGAGAACGGACAAAGGAACCTATGATGGGTCGATGGAGTTCTAATACGTACCCCTCTCGGATGACCTCCAGGACCTACTAATCTGACTTAATTCGGACCCAGGCAGGGTAAAACTCCCGCAACCGACCTCCCCTGGGAACTACCCTCTCCTGAGCCCGCCTTCTCATTGTGTCTGTTTTGTGGCTGAGGACTGGAAAGGAGCGAACCCCCGGCCTGCTCCCCTGAATCCTCGAAACCCCTGACCCCTAAGCGGGAACTTCCCCCGCTGGGACTGTCCATAACGGGGAGAACGAAAACTGAAACCCGCAGAACTGCGGCCCTGCTTCGGCTTGTCCTCTGGGAGACGTCCTCCCTGGGACTCTCCGAGGTCCTGGACCAACTTATCTAAATCCTCCTCAAATAAAAGCGTACCCCCAAAGGGTAACTTGCTAAGCCGAGCCTTAGACGAACTGTCCGCCGACCAGGTTCTCAACCAGAGATACCTCCGAGCTGCTACTACGGAGACCATCCCCTTAGCCAAGCCGCGGAGGAGATCAGAAGGAAAATCCGCCAAGTACACGGTTCCCGACTCCAGTCGCGTGGCATCTTCAAGCTGCCCTTCCAGATGGTCTCCTGCAACCTCTGGGACCACCTCAAACAGCCACGTGCCACCGAAGCCGGTCTGCATGGACAGCGCGCAAACATCGAACACCTGCTTCAACAGAGTGTCTAACCTCCTGTCCTGAACATCCTTCAGCGCTGCGGCCCCCTCCACGGGAATTGTGGTTTTCTGAGTGACCGCCGATACCGCCGCAACTACCTTTGGAGAACGAAACAGCTCCCTATCGCGGTTCGCGAGCGGATAAAGGCGAGCCAACGCTCTAGCCCCCTTCAGGGCCGCCTCTGGCAAATCCCATTCTTCCTGTATCATATTCCGAAATACCCTTTGGAGGGGAAACACTCTCTGGGATGTCCGCACCACCTGCAACAGCGGATCTTCTAATGTTTCTTCCGCTGCTTCCTCGCTGGAAGGCAGGTTTAGTGTCTTTAGCGTCTCCGAAACCAGGGCTGGAAGCCCTTCACACCGAAAGACTCTGACTACCCAGCACTGCTGCTCCGAGTCAGGCAACTCTCCGTCTTCCAGCTCATCTTCCGAGAACTCTTCCCTCTTTGGCGTTCCCCTCGCTCAGGTCATCAGCGAGGTAAGGCGCGGGACCCTCCGAAGTGGCCCTACACCTTTTAGCCACTGGAGCACCGTTCCCCGAACCGACCAGAGAGGCCGAGCGCCTCGGACTCTGGGGTCCGTGAGGAAGAGCCGACATCACGGGCTGAAGGAAGGCAAAAGCCTGCTGCATCAAGGCAATGAAGTTGGGTGGAATCCCGGTCCCCTCCCCCGCCTGTCCCTGCTCCTTTAGACCCGCCCGAGGAGGGCCCCGGCACTGGCTCCTCAGGATCTAGAGACGGAGATAACAGTGCCTCAGCGCCTGTACGAATAGCCTTCCGGCCTGCTAGGGGCTGTCCCGGCTCTCCGTCCATATGCTGCGCCTCTAGGGAGCAAGGGACACAGACTCCTGATTCCAGCACTGAACGTTTCCTCCTGCCACACACTAGACAGCGTGGAATTGCAGGCATAGCAGCCGCCTCAAAGAACTGCTCTAAACCACCCCGGGAACTCCCCCCCGCTGGCCCTGACCGCCAGTCCCGGAAGGAAGGGCTCTCTCCGGGTTGGAGCCCTGCAAAAAACAGCCTAGATACACCTGCTCAATATTTCAATAAGGGAAAAGTACAGCATAGCTTGTTTCCCTTTGAACTTCTCTTTTTTTATTCCCCCCCCCCAACAGGCCAACGCTCTGTAAGCGCCTGATGAGCCTATAGCAGGTCTGCAGCAAACGAGGCTTAAAACGCTTCCAAAAAGCTACTATAAAAAAACCCCCGCAGTTTTCAAAATGGCCGCCGGGACTTTTCCCGCGCAGCAAAAAAGTGTCCGGAGGGCAAAGAACTCCTTTATGAGATCCCCTGCTGAGGCAGGGACTTCCCTCTCAACTCCCCTCCAAGAAACAAGTAAAAGAAAATTCAAAAAGAAAGAAAAACACGCCATTAAAGTCGGCAAGACCTACTTACAGTTCTCTGCTTCAACCTGAGGTGCTGCAATGAGGCAGACACGCGCCGGAGCTCAGCCTGCTCGTGGCTTCGGCTCCGACGGTGCTCCCACCAATCTCACTGTCCCTTAGAGATGGCTGGGGCTAAGCCTTCCACCTGCTCCTCACCCTTGCTTGCGGGTTCTGGAGCAGGGAGGCTACTTCTTCAGCTCTGTAAAGCTGCTCCTTCTCACCAAGGGGCAGCCCCCCCCCCCACGAGAGGGAAAATTGAGGGAGAAAGGAGGAAGCAGGACTGGAGCCAGAGGGAAGAAAAAAGTGGCTATTTTAGAAAGGCAACCAAACAAAAAACATCAAGAATTAGAAAAGGAAAACAAAGAAAAAATTCCTTGCTCTGCCTATTTGTGCTGGGCCTATCCCTAGGCCCAGAATCTCCTCAGCTGCTTGGAGACTGAAGTACTGGTGGAAGGGGGCGGTCCTTGCGTATTTATACCAGAGTGAGAAGAGCTGTGATGTCATTCAGTCTCCAAGGCTGCTGGAGGAGATTCTAAACTCTATGGTTCCGAGACTGGACTAGAGGGACGAAAAGGAACTTTTGTTTTAACTGGTAAAGTTCTGAGACTTGCACACCAGTTACACAGACTATTGAACATACAAGCTTGTACACGCTAATGTTATATTAACAGGATAAAATCCAATAATAGAAAATGTACTATATAGAATGAACTTTTATATCATATGCTGGAAAGCCACAAATGTTTTTTTATAAACCAAATTGACTCCCTAGCATTAACTGGCTATTTAGAGCTGCCACATCTCCTCTGTGAGGGGCTTACCTGTAGTGGCCTCAAGGAACTCAAAAGTATAAGTGCACACTAGCTCCATTTTTTTTGGCAGAAAAAGCAAAAAGCTACTAACAGGTATCTTAACAGAAACATATAGAGGATGCTTTCTCCAGCACGCTGAAAACCATGTTATCTTTATCTTTATTTTAACATTTGATAGACCGCTTTTGTCGAAACAAAGCGGTGTACAATAAAAGGTTAGCAATGCAAAATATGGAAAAGAACGCCATAATAAAATAGGAAAGCAAAAGCACAGACAAGTAAAAATAGACAACTAGACCAAGACTTCCATGATACATACTACAAAACAAGGCAACAGGCCCAGACAAGGGAAGACAGGACAAAACATATAAGCAACCAAACAAACAAGACTAACAGCAGCTTTAGGGAGGAGCATCGGGAGAAAGATT
This sequence comes from Ichthyophis bannanicus, assembly GCA_033557465.1. Lineage (NCBI taxonomy): Eukaryota > Metazoa > Chordata > Amphibia > Gymnophiona > Ichthyophiidae > Ichthyophis > Ichthyophis bannanicus. The sequence continues at coordinate 173,879,425 of CM066034.1, forward strand.
AAAGGCTTGCTGAAACAGATGAGTTTTGAGTTAGAGTAAGAACTGCAACCTAGTGGTCAGAATTTGGGATGAGGAATGAGGAGCTCATCAAAAGGTTACCACAGCTAATAACCATTTTGGCAAGTTTTGCCCTGTGGCTTGACAATATGATAACTACACTTACCTGGTAATTGTAGTTCTTTGAGTGACGACAGTTCAGTCCTCTACCTCTGTGTTGTGAACCTCCCCCTGCAGCTTGGACACTGGACATGTCAAAATCATGACATCACTGGATATAGTCCGCTGACCTCTCCAATCAGCCCCAGTGGCCTATTGACAAAGCACACTCAAAGGAGCAACCAATAAGTAGCTATCATATAAACTCCAACTTTACACTGAGACCTGAACGTATAACGCACTAGATACAAATAACATTCTTTTTTTTTTTCCTCATTTGTTAAATTGAAAATTGGAACTTGAAAGGGTCTTCTACTTGCACCTCACCCTTTTGCCGTATTCAGAAGTAGAAAGAATGTCAGATAAAGGAACAAGACAGTAAAAGTATGAAAAGCATTTATAGACCTTGAATACTCATACCTACCGGTAGTGCTCCTATTCCTCTTTTGGACTACCCCCTGCCAATGACACCACCCTGGACGAGAATGAGGACTGAACTGTCGTCACTCAAGGAACTACAATTACCAGTTAAGTGTAATTATCATTTCCTTATCGTTCCTTCAGTTCAGTCCTCTACCTCTGGGATGTAACAGAGCAGTATTCATTGGGAGGGACCTTTCCAGCCTGCCTTCAAAACGGCCGAACCGAAACAGGCATCCTTCGCCGCCAAAACGTCCAGACGGTAGTGCTTACTGAAAGTATGAAGTGACGAACAAGTGGACACCCTACAGATCTCCCCTGGCGGAACCAACCCATGTTCCGCCCAGGAAGTGGCTTGTGCCCTGGTAGAATGCGCTCGAATCCCTGATGGGACCAATCGCCCTTGTAGTAGATAAGCTGATGCAATCGCCTCTCTAACCCATCTGGCCGCCGCCTCACCTTTGCGGATACCTCCGAACACCACAAATAAACGGTCCGACTTGTGAAAGGTCTCGGATACCTTCAAATACAGCCGCAGAACCCGTTTAACGCACAAACGACGTAAAGAACGATCTGAATCATTGCCCTCTAGCGACCCTAGCACTGGAAGAGACACCGCTTGATTTAGGTGAAAAAGGAGACACCACCTTTGGCAAAAAAGACGGGACTGGTCGCAACACCACTTTCTCTCTCTTGAAAAAGACAAAAACGGCTCTCTACAGGACACGCTTGCAGTTCTGAAATGCGCCTCGCAGAACAAAGGGCCACCAGAAAAACTGTCTTCAATGTCAAATCCTTAACTGACGCCTGCTGTAATGGCTCAAAAGATGCTTTGGTTAACACTCCTAAGACCAAATTGTGGTCCCCATGGCGGAACCAAAATTCTCCGCGAAGGCTGCAGCTTGACTACTGCCTTCAGAAAACGCAATACATCAGGATGAGCGCCGAGTGTAACTCCTTGCACTTTGCCCCTATAACAGGAAAGTGCCGCCAACTGCACCCTCAAGGAGCTGGCTGCCAGCCCCTTTTCAAACCCATCTTGCAGAAAACTCGAGACGAAAGGAATGGAAACCGTAGCTGCCCTAACTCGCCGGCGAACACCAGTCCTTGAAAATATGCCATATCCGGACATAGGCTAAACATGTGGACTGCTTTCACGCTCTAAGCAAAGTTGCAACAGCCGCTGAATAACTTTTTTTCTTTAGCCTCGCCCTTTCAATGGCCAAACTGTAAGCCAGAACCGATACACTTGAGGCATTTGCAACAGCCCTTGTATCAACAGATCCACTGACACCGGTAACCTCCAGGGATCCCCGTCGAGAAGCCGAATGAGATCAGCATACCATGGCCGCCTCGGCCAGTCCGGAGCCACCAGCAGTACTCTGCCCCAGTGAGCTTCGATGCACTGAATCACCCGGCCTATGAGTGCCCATGGAGGGAAGGCATAGAGAAGGCCCGTTGACAGCCAGTGCTGCATCAGGGCGTCAATCCCTTCTGACATTCTTTCGCGCCTTCTGCTGAAGAAACGACTTGCTTTTGCCGACTGGAAGGTTGCCATTAAGTCCATTACTGGAGGTCTCCATCTGTGGACTATTTGCGTAAACACGTCCGGATGCAGCTCCCATTCTCTGGCATCCACCCGGACCCTGCTGAGAAAATCCACCGCCACATTCTCCTTTCCTGCAATGTGTGCTGCCGAGATCGACGTCAGCCGACGCTCCACCCAAGTGAACAGCGTGTCTGCTTCCTCCTCCATGGCTGCACGTCCTGTGCCGTCCTGTCGATTGATGTATGCAACTGTTGCAGAATTGTCCGACAGCACGCGGACTGCTTGGCCCGTCACCACATCCTCGAACCGTTGTAACGCTAGCGAGACCACTCTCAGCCCTAGCCGGTTTACTTGACCAATTGATCTCCTGAACCGACCATGTGCCTTGTGTGAACCGAGCTCCGCAATGCGCTCCCCATCCTGCGAGACTCGTGTCCGTCAGTAATGGGAGCCACTCCGGCTGCTCCAGAGGCAATCCAGCCGACAAGGAACCTGGAAGCAGCCACCATCGGAGAGCCTGCTTGACCTTGAATGGACAGGGAAGACGCTTATGCAATGAATCCATCTGATGCGACCACCGACGGAGCAGCGCTCTCTGGAGCGGTCGCAGATGAAATCTAGCCCAAGGCGCCGCCTCCAGGGTCGCCGCCATGGTCCCCAGCACCCGAAGATAATTCCACATTGTGGGAGCCAGAGCGGCTCGCAACTGGCGAACTAGTTGTCGAAGGGCCCGTACTCGACGGTCCGGAAGAAACACCGCTCCTTCCTGCATATTGAACTGCGCGCCCAGATACTCCAGATTCTGGGAAGGTATTAAGCGGCTCTTGATCGGATTGACCACCCAGCCGAGACTTTGCAACAACTTTACCACCTTGTTCTTCACCCGAATGCTCTAGGCCTCGGACTTGGCTTGAATTAGCCAATCGTCACGATATGGATGAACCAAAACACCTTCCTTTCGTAGCGCCACCGCTGCCACCACCACCACCATAATTTTGGTGAATGTCCGTGGTGCTGTCGCCAGCCCGAACAGCAAGACCTGGAAATGATAATGTTCTCAGGGCAGCGCAAACTGCTGGAACCTTTGATGGACCGCCCTTGTAGGGATGTGCAGGTACGCCTCTGTAAGATCGAGGGAAGTCAAGTACTCCCCCTGCCGTACTGCTACAATGACTGAACGCAACGTTTCCATCCTGAAATGGGGCACACAAAGACACTGATTCACCCCTTTCAGGTCTAAGATAGGGCGCAGAACTCCATCTTTCTTTGGCACCACAAAATAAATGGAGTATCGACCCACGCCGTAGTCTAACGGCACTGGAACGACTGCTCCCATCTGCAAGAGACGATCCAACATCTCACGCACCACCAGGGTTCTCTGTTGACCTCTGCAGGGAGACATCACGAAAGAATTCCATACGGGCCATGCCAGTTCCATAGCCTAACCCTCATGGATGATTTCCAGCACCCATCAGTCGGTGGCTATTTGGGTCCAAGCAGAAAGAAATTCCCATAGTCGACCACCTATTGGTTGACTTCCCACCGGGACCCGCCTCCTTCCATTGTGGCTTTTGCCCTGCTGCCGAGGAAGCAGCTGCAAAGCCCCTATTTGCTCCGCGGAAGCCATGAAAACCCTGAGCCCTGGAAGCAAATCTTCCTCTTTGGAAACCGCCCAACCGAGAAATACGGAATCTTTGGAAATTCCGAAATTGGCCTCTAAAGACTTGGAAGGCATTCCCTTGCTTGGGCTTATCTTCCGGGAGTCTCCCGCCCTTGGACTCCCGGAAGATAAGCCCAAGCCCAGCTTGTCCAAGTCGTCACCAAACAGTAACTTCCCTTTAAATGGAAGCTTACTGAGCCGTGACTTGGATGAACCATCAGCAGCCCAATTCCTCAACCACAGAGACCGCAGGGCAGCCACCATGGAAGTCAACTATTGACAAGCGCCTGAATTAAGTCATAATGCACATCTGTCAAATATGCTGTCCCAGACTCAAGCCGATCCAACTCCTGCACCTCTTCTTGCTCCAGGCGCGTGGATTGTCATAAGCGCTGGGTCCATCTGAGGCACGCCCTCGCCACCCAAGCCCCACAAATGGAAGCCTGCAGGGACAGAGCGTCCACTTCAAATGATTGTTTCAATAACGCATCTATCTTCCTATCCTGCGCATCCCTTAAAGCTGCGCTACCTTCCACCGGAATCGTGGTCTTTTTTGTGACCGCCGCCACGGCTGCATCGACATGAGGAGATTTGAATTTCTCCCTGACCCCATCTGCCAAGGGATAGAGCTTGTTCATAGTCCTGATTCCTCTTAGACCAGCCTCTGGCTGATCCCACTCCTCCTAGATCATCCGGTCCACCACGCGGTGAACAGGAAAAACACCACTTGTGCCTGCCTCACCGGCTGAATGATAGAATCTTCCACGCCGTCTTCTTCGTCACCTGGCTGTGTTGTAGCCAAATTGAGCGTTTGAAGGGATTCCGTGATAAGCGCTGTTAGCTCATCTTTCCGGAATACTCTGATAATCTTTGCCTGATCCTCCGGCACTTGTATCACGCTTTCTTCCAATTCTTCCATGCCGGCATCGTGCTCCGTATCGGCTTCCTCTGCCTCTGGCCACTCGCCATCCATGACCGAGAACTCGCTCGGCCTGGGCATCTTAGGGGCTCTCTGGGCCACACCGTCCACAACCCCTACCGCGGGACGTTGCCTGTAGCTAACTAGCACCCCGGCCTCTGGATGTTTTCCCTGACGCCGCCGGCAAAGAGCCTCATGCATAAGTAAAACGAAGTCTGGGCAAACGTCCCCTAGCTGGGGCCCCGTCCCTAAGGCTGGTGGCACACTGGACGTGCCAGCGACCGCCTCCTGGTCAGCCCCCGATGCCGTGGCCCTTAAGGCCTCGAGCTCGGCCCCAGGTACGGAATCCTGGGACTCCTGCGCAACTTTGACCTCCATCTGTTGTTCTACGCTTGTAGAGACTAGTGCGCAACCCCGACAGATCTCGGAGTCTGCGGCAGCACCTCTGCGAGTACCGCAGATGACACACTGTGGGCGTGTAGCCCTGTCTATTTCTTTTCTTTTTTTTTTTTGGAAATGAAGCACAGCAAAATAAAGAAAAGTTTCCAGAGAGAAAACTAACTTCCCCTTCTGAAAAGAAAACTATGACCTGACACTGCTCTCCCTAAGGCAATCCCTCTAGAACCGGAACCGCGATAAAAAACGCTTTAAAACAAACAAAATAAATAAGAACAGAGGGAATGCCGCTCTCAACAAACTCCCAGGGCTTATTTTGGACCCCGGGCCCGCCAACTCGACATCAGAGTCTCTAAACGCGAGTGCCGGCCACGCTGTGCACACGCAGTCTCAAAATGGCGCCAAACCCCGCTCCCAATTTCAGCCGCGCGATATCTCCAGATGCCGGTCCTCTCCCCCTGCGCCCGGTGTGAAGTGTGGTTACCTGCTTGCACATCCGAAGCAGTGCCGCCCAGCCTTCCACCATCAAGATTGGGAGCCTCCAGCCTGCGCGACTCCGCTCAATGGAACGCTGAGCGGACCGCTGCTGGCGAGCTAAGCTCTGTCTGCCCTCCGCTCCAGCGGGTCTTCTGCCTCTGAGGAAGACCGCCAAGGGAGACTGCTTACCGTCTAGCTCTCCTCCGAACAGGCAGGGAGGAGAGATCTGGCACGGCGGACTTCACAGAAATATCTATCACAGATAAAGAACCAGGAGCAGGACTTCAGAAAACACCCACAAATAGGAACAGAAGCGAGGGACATCTTGAACAATTTTCAGAAGACTGTGTTCGTGAGGAACTAGCTCAACTTAAAGTAGACAAAGCAATGGGACCGGATGGGATACACCCTAGAATACTGAGGGAACTTGGGGACGTTCTAGCAGCTCCACTGACTGACCTTTTCAATGCCTCGGAGTCGGGAGTGGTGCCAAAGGACTGGAGAGAGGCTCATGTGGTGCCTTTACAGAAAAGCGGAAGTAAGGATGTGGTTGAAAACTACAGGCCAGTTAGTTTAACTTCGGTGGTGAGTAAATTATTGGAAATACTGTTGAAAGAGAAAATAGTGAGGTTTCTGGAGTCCAGCGGATTACAGGATCCGAGGCAGCATGGATTCACCAGAGGCAGGTCTTGTCAGACAAATCTGATTGATTTCTTTGACTGGGTGACCAGGGAGTTGGACTGAGGGAGAGCTCTAGATGTGGTGTATTTAGATTTCAGTAAAGCCTTTGACACTGTTCCTCACAGGCGACTTATAAACAAACTGAGCACCTTAGGGATGGACCCTAAAGTTACTGCTTGGGTTAGAAATTGGTTGGGTGGGAGGTGACAGAGTACAAGTAAATGGAGCTCACTCTGAGGAGAAGGATGTTGCCAGTGGTGTGTCCCAGGGATCTGTCCTTGGTCCGATTCTTTTTAACATCTTTGTTAGTGATATAGCAGAAGGGCTGTCGGGTAAGGTTTGCCTCTTTGCGGATGATACCAAAATCTGCAATAGAGTAGACACCCAGGAAGGTGTAGATAATATGAGGAGGGATCTAGCTAAGCTTGACGAATGGTCTAGAATTTGGCAGCTGGGATTTAATGTTAAAAAATGTAAGGTCATGCATTTGGGCTGCAGCAATCCAAGGGAGCAATATAGTATAGGGGGTGAAGTACTTTTGTTCACTAAAGAAGAGCGGGACCTAGGCGTGGTTGTGTCTGATGATCTTAAAGTAACTAAACAGGTAGAAAAGGCGACGGCAAAAGCTAGGATGCTTAGGTGCATACGGAAAGGAATGGCTAGCAGAAAAAAGGAGGTGATAATGCCTTTGTATAAGTCTTTGGTGCGACCTCATTTGGAGTATAGTGTGCAATTCTGGAGACCGCACCTTCAAAAGGATGTGAACAGGATGGAGTCGGTGCAGAGGGTTGCTACTAAAATGATTAGTGGTCTTCATTATAAAGCATAGGAGGACAGACTGAAGGATCTTAATATGTACACCTTAGAGGAAAGTCGGGATAGAGGTGACATGATTGAGATGTTTAAATACCTCCGTGGCATAAATGTTCAGGGAGAGAGCCTCTTTTAATTGAAAGCAAGTTCTGCTACGAGGGGACATGGGATGAGGGTGAAGGGAGATAGATTCAGGAGTAATATGCGGAAATATTTATTTACGGAAAGAGTAGTGGAACTATGGAATAGTCTCCCAGTGGAGGTGGTAGAGATGAGGACATTAACTGAATTCAAAACATGGGACAAACACAGAGGATCTCTAAAGGTAAAAAGGGGACTGTTGTAGTTGTTGATATGGAAGGACAGACTAGACAGGCCATGTGGTCTTTTTCTGTCATCATATTTCTATGTTTCTATATAAAACAAAGTAAGGCAGAGAGGGGCCGGTGCAAGCAGAAATGCTTTTACTCTGTTTTAAAATTTAAAAAAAAAAAGGCAGGGCTCTGGGTCTAATATATAAAATAAAACTCAATGAATCAAAGCAAACCTAGCAAATCAAATCTAACAAATCCTTGCTCCTCTAACAGCTCCTTATCTGCCCTCAAGTCAGCCCAGACCTAGGCTCACACGTCCTCCTGCTGCATGGAGACTGGATACACTGGGGCTGATGGGAGAGGTCAGCGGACTATATCCAGTGATGTCACGATTTTGACAAGCCCAGTCTCCAAGCTGCAGGAGGAGGTTCACAACCCAGAGGTAGAGGACTGAACTGGAGGAACGATAAGGAATTTGCAATTGCTGAATTTAGTAGGTAATTTCACGTCCTATTTAAAATTTAAAGAACTGCAAAGCCAGGGGAAGCTCTCTCATTAGGCAGAGTGAGATGGCCGCCTCAGGCAGCAAAGTTTTGGGAGCAGCAAATATATGCCCCCAAAACCGCCCAGCGGCCTCACTCTGTCTTGACCTGCTGCCATTGCTTCTCCTGGGTCTGCGGCACAGTGGCAATCAATCACCCCTCCCCCCAGCCGATGACAAGTGGCAGCAGTATTTTAAAAAACCCCAAAAAAACCCCACATACACAAGCAAAACACATGGTCCAGATTCCAGCATGCTTGTAAGTCTCTGCTGGGCCCACCCCCTTCTGATGCGCGCTGGAGTCAAGATCCCATGCTTTTGCCCTTTTTTTTTTTTTAAATTTCTTTTTTGAAGCTGCTGCCAATGTAGCGAGAGAGGCAGCTGCGGTAGTTTGGGGGTAGGAAGGGAGAGAAGGCCATGCTGGGCACTGTCAGGGGTGAGGGACCGGAGGGGGAGAGGGGCAGAGGAACAGATGCTGGTTACAGCAGACAGATGTTGGACAAAGGAAGACAGGAGGAGAGATGCTGGACACTGGGGCCAGCGGAAGGATGCTGGCCGTGGGGAAGCGAGGATGGCAGGGGAACAGATGCAGGCCAGGGGGATGCAGAGGGCAGATAGTGGCCGCAGGGGGGAGGTGGAAGGCAGATAGTGGCCATGGGATGAAAAGGGCGAGGGGACAGTGGGCAGAGGATGCCACAGGAAGAATGGAGAACTAGGCATGGGGAGGGGAAGATAGGGGGAAAAAGGGCAGATGGTGGGCATGATGGCAGGCATGGGGAGAAAGGGCAGAGGCAGGACATGGGGATATGGAGGTCAGATGCTGGGCATGGTGGGAAGAAAGGGCAAATGCTAGACACCAGGGATTGAACGAAGAGAGGATAGATACTGGACATTGGTGGGTGGAGAATGAGGGAGGAGAGATGCTGGAAACAGGAAGAGGGAGAGAGAAGAAATGCTAGATGATGGGTACAGGGGGAGGGAAAAAGATGGTAGATACCTGGGGCCGGGGAATAGAAAGGCCAGCTAGTGGACATGGGGGGAGGAGAAAGGAGAGATAGGAAATGTTATAGAGAAGGGAGAAGGGAAAATACTGGACATAGGGTGTGGGGAGATGCTGGACATAAGAATGGAGAGAGAGAAAATTAGACTTTACTTGCTAATTTATTTTCATGGAGTCTCTCCAGTCCAGTCCAGACAAACAGGTTGCGACTGACCACCAGCAGCTGGACTGATTTATGCACATTTTTAGTGATGTCACCCCATCTGGACTGGACTGGAGGGACTCCACAAAAGTAAAATTAGCAGGTAAGGTCTAAATTTTCCCTTCTTCCATGTTCCTCCAGTCCAGTCCAGACAAACGAGATGTACCACAGCAGTAACTATAGAGGAGGGACCCGCGAGCCCCACCCATAACAACTGAGCACCAAAACATGCTTCTTGGCCTGCCTGCACATCTAGGCAGTAGTGTCTGGCAAAGGTATGCCACGACGACCATGTTGCCGCACAACAAATGTCCACTGATGGCACCAAACTAAATTCCACCCAGGACACAGCCTGTGCCCTTGTGGAATGAGCGCATAGGCCCACTGACATAGCTCTATGCTTCATCAGATAAGCTGAGGTAATGGCTTCCATTGCGAGATGGATGCTTTCAATGCCACTTCTTTCCGTGGTTCCCCAAACAAAACGAACAGCCACTCTGATTTGCGGAAAGGCTGTGTGCGTTTCAGATAACACTTCAGCGCCCTGCAGACATCCAACTTATGTAGGCGTTTATTGGAGGCCCTGGCTTCTGCCTCAGAAAAAAACCCCACTAGCAAGGTCACCACCTGGTTGATATGAAAACGGCGAGACCACCTCTATAAGAATGGGACCGGTAGCAAAACCACCCGTTCTTTGGAGATGACCAAAAATGGTTCCCTACAGGGCAACGCCTGCAACTCGGATATATGCCGAGTTGAGCAGATGGCTACCAAGAAAACCATCTTCAAAGTCAGACCTTTCAGGGAGGCATCCCCTAGTGGCTTGAACGGGGGCATGGTAAATGCCACCAGCACCAGATTAAGGTCGCAGGGTGGCACTACCACGCTCGCCAGCAGTTTGACCTGTTTCACAGCTTGTAAAAATTGCAAAGCATCTGGGTGGCATGCCAACGGTGCCCCTTTCACTTTGCCCCAGTAGCAGGTTAGCACCGCCACCTGGACCTTTAAGGAATTCAAAGCTAGCCACTTGTGTAGCCCTGCCTGCAAGAATTCCAGGACTTCAACCACCAACACCCCAAACAGCTGGAAACTGTGCCTATTGCACCATCTTCAGAGACATGCTAAATGTGGATATAGGACAAAGGATGTATTTTTCTTCCGGGCCTTCAGAAGGGTGGCAATCACCCCAGGCACATAACCTCGCCTTTTCAGCCTCGCCCTTTCAAGAGCCAGGCCAGAAGCGAGACATGATCAACTTGAGAAAATTAATAATGGCCCCTGTGAGAGTAGATTGTCCTTCAACAGAAGCCTCCACAGCCGGTCCACCAACAGCCAAATCAGGTCTGCATACTAGGGAGTCTAGGTCAATCTGGAACCACTAGATCACCCAACTATTCTCTGTAGTAGGCACCCAATCAAGGCCCACGGAAAGACGACATATAGAAGCCCCTGGCCAGGTGTCCAATCCCTCCTATTGCTAAAGAACGAACTGGCCTTGGCATTGTCTGCGGATGCCATGAGATCCATCACTGGTTGTCCCCAGCAACACACATGCTGGCAAATACAGAGTCCTCTGGCGACCATTCCACTGCATCCAGTTAATGTCTGCTTAGATAATCTGCCTGTACGTGGTCTTTCCTGGTCACGTGAGCCACTGGCATGACGGTTGGATCTTGCTTGGCCCATTGCAAGATTAGCTTGACTTTGTTCGATAGGACCACACTACCCGTGCCCCTCTGCCTGTTTATATACGCCACTGCCGAGGTGTTGTCCAAGAACACTAGAACCGCCCTGTTCTCCAGAAGGGGTGCAAACTGATGAAGCGCTTGGCAGACCACTCTGATCTCCAGAAGATTGATGGACAATAAGCTCTCCTCCTTTGACCACTGCCCCTGCGCAATCTAGGAGCAGCAATACGCCCCCATCTGAACAGACTGGCATCCTGATCACCACTACCCAGTCCAGGCTTTCCAGCGACACTCCTTTTTCCAAGTTGCTCCTGCTCAGCCACCATGGTAATGCAGTCTTGGTATCCCCTGGACATTGAAGTCTGTGGGACAGAGGCTGTAGCTGAGGTGACCACCTTGACAGCAATACCCTCTGTAGTGGTCTTATATGCACTCTGGCCCAAGGAACCAGATCAAGTGCCACTGCCATCAGACCCAACACCTATAGATAATGCCAGGTCAAGGGTTGCATCATCCATAAGAACTGACAAAGCATCCTCTGCAACTTGTCTATTCTATCCTCTGGCATTGATAATAAGCCCGTGTCTAAACTCACTCCCGGGTACACCAACCACCGCAATGGGTTATTTATTTATTTATTTATTTACTTACATTCTCTTATATACCGCGCTATTCTGCATCAGTGCGGTTTACATTGAACAAACTGAAATTACATTGAACAGGGCATTATAACTTGGAGATAACTATTTTACAGGGAACATGGGCTATGGAGGGTTAAGTGGCTTGCCCAAGAACACAAGGAGCACCTGTGGAACTAGAAACCCCAGTCCTTCTGGCCCAAGGTTGCTGTCCTCTAGTGGGATTTGAACCCCCGACCTTCCGGCCTGAAGTACCTTGCCCCAACCACTAGGCCACTCCTCCACTCCAAACTTGATCTTAGCTGAGTTGATCACCCAACCCACCTGCAGGAAAGATATTACTTTCCAAGTCACCTCTTGTCTCTCGGGCTCAGACTTTGACCGAATGAACCAGTTGTCCAGATATTTATTTTATTTATTTAAAAGAATTTATATACTGCTTTGTCCTGAAATCAAAGTGGTTTACACTTCAAACAATCAAAGAACAGTGTCAGTAGGGGCAAGCATGCAGTGTTAACAGAGGGGAGTAGTTGTGTGAGTGAAGGCAATGATTTCTTGGTGAGCTATATACAGGATGAGCTATGTACAAGTAGTTATATACAGGGAGGGTAGGAGGGGACGGGAGGGGGGCAGAATGTTAGGTAGCCATGGGCTAAGGTACAGGTTATTTATGTGATGTCACTATAGTGTTCAATAAAAAGCGTAGTTTTGAGCTGCTTTCTGAAGTGCTTGATGTCTATTGTTGATCGCAGTTCATCTGGGAGGGAGTTCCAGAGAATGGGGGCAGCCAGGGATAATGCTCTTTTTGTCGTGTCTTGTCTTGCTTTGGTAAATGCTACGGGGGTGATAATGGAGCCTGAGGTGCCTCTCCTCCTTGGTCTGGTGCTTGTGTCGGATTTGATGAGGGGGTCGCAGACTTTTTGCTGAGAGGTTGTGTTTGATTTTAAAGATGTTTAGTATTGCTTTATACAAGGGTTGCTATTTATATTTCTGGCCTTAGCAACAGTAAGTGTTGCCAGGCACCATCCAATGGTTCCATTGGAACACTGACATTGTTGAACATAACCTTATTCATAACATTTTATCATTTGAGCGCGATTTGTTGTTTACAGTAACTTGAAAAATTCATCTCGGGCGAAAAATGGAATTAACTCGTGAACATTTTCGTGCGATTATTTTTCATAACTTTCGACGTGGATTATCAAGACAAGAGTGCATCGATGAACTTAATTTTTTAGACGGCGATAAAGCACCATCCTACAGCACTGTAAAAAACTGGTATAACGAATTCAATCGTGGCAGACGTTCGCTCCAGGACGAATTCCGTCAGGGTCGTCCAAAATCGGTTTTGTGCCAGAAAATATTGATGCTGTGTGTGAACTGATAAAGCAAGATCGTCATGTGACATACCGTGAGATTGAGGCATCTTTGGGCATTAGTATGACAAGCATCAATAAGATATTGCATGATCATTTGGCCATAAAAAAGATTTGTTTGCGTTGGATCCCGCATAATCTGACAAACGCTCAAAAGAAGGCTTGTGTCGATTGGTGCAAGGAAATGTTGAAAAAATACGTTCAAGGTGCATCAAAGACTGTGTTTAACATCTACACAGGTGACGAATCATGGATCTATGCATATGAGCCCGAAACAAAACAGCAATCGACTGTATGGGTCTTCCAAGACTAGCCAAATCCAACAAAAGTTGTTCGCGGAAGCAGCACATTGAAGCAAATGGTTGTCTGTTTCTTCGGCATTACCGGTCACGTGGCGACAGTGCCGTTAGAGCAACGTAGGACGGTCAATTCTGAATGGTACACGACCATTTGTTTACCAGAAGTCTTCGGAGAAATTCGGAAAAAGTCGAAGAAGAGGCGAATAATTCTTCATCATGACAATGCGAGCTCTCACACATCGGCACAAACAAAGGAATTTTTGACCGGCCAAAACATCGAATTGATGGGTCATTCACCGTACAGCCCTGATTTGGCACCCAATGACTTCTTTTTATTCCCGCACATCAAAAACAAATTACGTGGTCAACGATTTTCAACACCCGAAGATGCGGTTGATGCATTCAAAACGCATGTTTTAGAGTTACCTCAATCGGAGTGGAAAAAGTGCTTCGAAAATTGGTTCAAACACATGCAAAAGTGTATTGATCTTGAAGGAGAATATTTTGAAAAACAATAAAACCAATTTCGATCATAAATATTTGTTTTTTCATTATTAGGCCAGAAATATAAATAGCAACCCTCGTATCTGATGTGGGAGCTGATAGGGAGCCAGTGGAGTTGGTTGAGAATGGGGGTGATGTGATCATGTCTTGATGCTCCCGTTATTATTCAGGTAGCAGTATTTTGAGCCATCTGCAGGGGCCGGAGTGTTTGTTTTGAGAGTCCAAGGTAGATGGGGTTGCCGAAGTCTAATATGGGTGTGATTAGAGCTTGACAGACTGTGCGGAAGTGATCCTGTGAGAGAACTGGCTTGAGGCGTCGGATGGTTCTCATTTTGAGGTATGCATTTTTGGTGGTTCTGCTGATGTGCAACTGTAGGTTCAGGTCTTTGCCGAGTGTCACTCTGAGGTATTTTACTTCGGTCTTTATTGGTATGGTGATGCTGTTCAGTCTGATGTTGGGAGGTGGGGTGAAGGCGGTATTTCGGGTGACGAGTAGTGCTTCTGTCTTATTGCAGTTTAATTGTCAGATTGTTTTCTAGCATCCAGAGTGTCATTTACTGAAGACATTCTGATATTGTGGTATAGTCTGGGCTGTCCAGATTGATTGGAGTGTATATCATGTCATCTGCGTAGATAATGTATTGTATATTGTGGTTCTTAATGATTTTGCAGATCGGTTGAATGTAGAGATTAAATAAAAGCGCAGATAGGGAGGATCCTTGTGGTACACCCTGGTTGATTATTATTGGTTGGGAGGTGATGGCGCCATTTTTGACTTGGAGCTGTCTGTTTGTGAGGTATAAGGTGAACCACTTCATGGTGGTGCCGTGTAGGCTGATGTCCTGTAGTCTTCAGTGAAGTGTGCTGTGGTCCACATTGCCAAAAGCTGATGAAATGTCTATGAATATCATGATGATGCCTCTCTTAACGTCGTCGATGATTTGGATCAGATTATCAAAGAGGTATATCAATAGTGTTTCAACACCATGGTTTGGTCAGAAGCCGTGCTGATTTGGGTCCAGCGGGGCATGGTTGTCAATGTGATCCTGGAGTTGGTGTTGAACCACCTTTTCGATAATCTTTGCTAGTAGGGGGAGGCTTGAGATGGGTCTTTAAGCGGCTGGATTGTTCTTATTTAGTTGGGATTTTTTTGGGATTGGTCATTTTGTCGCAAGCTTTAGAGTGTTTGGCATGATGCCTTTGGTTAGTGAGCTGTGCACCATGTTGTAGATGATGTGGATGAGGTCTTTCTTTACTGCTTTGATCCAGACCACTGGGCATGGGTCTGTGAGATAGCGTAGTTACTCACCTGTAACAGGTGTTCTCCAGGAGCAGCAGGAATCAGTCCTCACATATGGGTGACGTCGGCGCCGACAGATCCCTCGCGGAGCAATTTTCCCCAGCTTTCAAAGAAAGCCTTTGGGAATTGCAGCGCGCATGCACGGTCCCCTTCCCGCCCAAGGGTGCCATCTTAGCCAGTCAGATCACATAGCTAAAAGACAGCGTAAAAATTTGCAAAAAAACTAAAGCAGATAATCGCAACTCCAAGGGGAGGAGGGAGGGTTGTGAGGACTGATTCCTGCTGCTCCTGGAGAACACCTGTTACAGGTGAGTAACTACGCTTTCTCCAGGACCAAGCAGGAAGTCAGTCCTCACATATGGGACTCCCAAGCTTAAGGCTACCGGAAACCCTAAGCACAAAAATGAGCTCCCTCTAGCTCAGCAGTACAGAAGGAAGGAATCTTCGCTGAATTATTACCCACCGGTAGCCCCCACCCGGGATGGAGGGTAGGAGTTGCTCAAACCTCGAAGAGATTTCGGAGGACTGCCTGTCCGAAAGCACTGTCCCTGCGGGACTCCCTCTCGAGGCAGTAATGGACCGCAAAAGTCTGGCTCGAAGACCAAGTAGCGGCCCGGCAGATGTCTGCCAACGGAACAGAGCGGAGATAAGCCACTGACGTAGCCTTCGCCCGAACACAATGAGCCGTGACTCGACTTTCTAAGGAGAGTCCGGCTGCCCCATAAGCCCAAGCGATACAGTCAGCAACCCATATGGACAGAGTACGCTTGGAGACCGAGAGCCCCAATTTATTGGGGTCAAAAGATACAAAAAGCTGAGCCGCTTTACGGTGCTCCCACGTACGGTCAAGGTAGAAGTTCAATGCCCTTCTACAGTCCAGGGTATGCAGGACCATTTCAGCTCGGCTGGAGTGTGGCCTGGGAAAGAAGGTCGGAAGTACCACCTCCTGACTGATGTGAAAAGGGGAGATCACTTTTGGAAGAAAATTTTGGGTGAGTCTGTAGGACTACCCTATTCTTGTAGAACCGAGTGTAAGGGGGATCAGACATGAGGGCCTGCAATTCACTTACGCGTCTAGCGGAAGTGAGGGCTATCAGGAACAAGGTTTTCCAAGATAGAAAACGTAGAGAACAGGTAGCCATAGGTTCAAAAGGCGGACAGGTGATCCGCTGTAAAACCACATTTAGATCCCAGTCAAGTGCTGGCGGGCGCAGAGGTGGTTTGAGTAAAAGGAGACCTCGGAGAAACCTCGCCACGAGAGGGTCGCTGGAAAGAGGTCTGCCGTCCACCGGCACATGATGTGCTGAAAGAGCACTGAGGTGAACTTTGACGGAGTTGGACTTAAGTCCCAGATTAGAGAGGTAGAGCAAGTACTGCAAGATCACCGACACCGAGCAGGAGAAGGGATCCTGAGACTGCTGGGCACACCAAGCGGAAAAGCGACGCCATTTAAGGGCGTAGCATTTGCGGGTAGAAGGTCGCCGGGAAGCTAGGACGACCTCTTCCACCTCTGCCGGCAATAGAAGGGGAGCGAGGACTACCCTTTCAGCAGCCAGGCCATCAGATGTAGAGATCTGAGGTTGGGGTGTAGCAGGGACCCCTGATCCTGTGTTAGGAGATCTGGTTGAAACCCCAGAGGGAACGGATCCTCCACCGCTAATTGCAGCAGGAGTGGAAACCACGGCTGTCTGGGCCAGCGAGGAGCTATCAGGATCATGGAAGCTTTGTCTCGGAGAAGCTTGAAAAGAGTTCGGGAGACTAGCGGTATGGGAGGAAAGGCATACAGAAGGCTTTTCGACCATGAGAGCAGAAAAGCATCCGTCGCTACTCGAAGGGGATGCGGCTGCCGAGAGCAGAAGCGAGGAAGTTGCCGGTTGAGAGGACTGGCAAAGAGATCCATCGTGGGGAGGCCCCACTTCAGAAAATGTTTCTGAACTACCAAGGGATCCAGGCGCCACTCGTGCGGCTGGAGGATTCTGCTGAGTTTGTCCGCCAGGCAATTCTCTTGGCCTGGGAGATAAACTGCCTTGAGAAGAATGCCGTGGCTGACGGCCCAAGAACAGAGCTTCTGTGCTTCCCGACAGAGAAGGAAGGAGCCCGTGCCTCCCTGTTTGTTCACGTAGAACATGGCAACTTGATTGTCCGTCTGGACAAGGACGGACTGGTGAGAAGTCAGGTGGGAGAAAGCCTTGAGAGCCAGACGGATTGCTCTGAGCTCCAGGAAGTTGATCTGCTGCGCAGACTCCCACGTGGTCCAGAGACCTTGAGTACATGCCCCTTGGCAATGCGCTCCCCATCCTAGGAGAGAAGCATCGGTTGTCAGCACTTGAGCCGGCGGAGGAGACTGAAAAGGCATTCCGAGCACCAGGTTCGGCCGATGAAGCCACCACTGTAGAGAAGAGGCCAGCGGGCCGGAGATGCGCACTAAGTCGGCTAGGCCACCCGAGGCCTGTTGCCACTGCTTGCGAAGGCACCACTGAGCAGGTCGCATATTCAGGCGGGCATTGGGGGTCACGTGGACGGTGGAAGCCATATGGCCGAGTAGTCTCAGGAAGCGCCTGGCGAAGACCAGGGACTGGCTGCGAAAACGGCCGGCTAGGTCCATGAGCCGTTGAGCCCTGTCGAGAGGCAGGAAAGCTCGTGCCTGAAGAGTGTGCAATCTTGCGCCAATGAACTCGAGATCTTGTGAGGGGAGCAAAGTGGACTTTGCGAAGTTTATGACAAAGCCCAAGTATTGCAGAAGAGTCACAGTGCGGTGTGTGGCTTTTGTGACTTCTGGAGAGGACGATGCTCTGATGAGCCAGTCGTCTAGGTACGGAAAGACATAGAGGCCGTGAAGCCGGAGATAAGCCGCCACCACCGCGAGACATTTTGTGAAGACTCGTGGTGCGGAGGATAGGCCAAAGGGCAGTACTCTGTACTGGTAATGATTTCCTGCCACCACAAACCTTAGGTATTGGCGGTGGCTTGGGTGGATGAGGATGTGCATGTAGGCATCCTTTAGATCCAAGGAGCATAGCCAATCTCCCTGCTGGAGGTAGGGCAGAAGGATTCCAAGGGTAAGCATCTTGAACTTCTCCCTGATGAGGAACTTGTTGAGGTTGCGCAAGTCCAGGATGGGTCTGAGGCCTCCCGTTCTTTTTGGTATTAGGAAATACCTGGAATAGAAGCCTTGACCCCGCAGGTGGTGGGGCACTGGTTCCACAGCCTGTTCCTGAAGAAGACTTGCTAACTCCTGAAGGAGTAAGTCCCTGTGCAGAGGGAGTCGTGGAGGTTCTCCCGGGAAATAGGAGGGAGGGATCTGGTGGAAGTGGAGAAGATAGCCTTCTCTCACCACTTGAAGCACCCAGGCATCTGAGGTGATGTTGGACCACCTGTGGGCAAAGTGAACCAGCCGGCCTCCTGTGCTGGGAGGAACCAGCTGAGGGGGAGAGGCTATGCTGATGAAGTCAAAAACCCCCACCCTGCTGAGCAGGGGCCGGTGGTGCAGGCTTGGGGGCTTGCTGCCTACGGGACCCGTTACCCCGTCCCTTGGCCTGCTGACCCTGTTGGGGAGCCGCGGGGGCCTGATATTGAGGGTAGTGTTTATAGGCAGCCGCCTTTCTCGGGTAAAAGGACTTCTTTCCCGAGCCCTTCTTCTTCTGGGAAGGGGCGGAGGTCTTCCTAGAAAGCCTAGTTCTGGTGAGAGTCTCTGTCTCGATTTGGGCAGCCTTTTCAGCCATGGGCTTGCCAAAGAGGTTCTCACCTCGGCAGGGGACATCGACCAACTTGTCCTGCACCCAGGGTTCAAGGTCATACGACTGAAGCCAAGCCTGTCGGCGGGCACCGATGCCGGCTGCGGCCACTCGTGCCGATGCTTCAAAGCCATCATAGGCTGCTCGAGACATAAATTTGGAGCATTCTCGAATACCAGTTGTCAAGGCTAGGAACCTCCGCAAAGGTTCCTCGGACAGCCCAGCGGAGAATCCGGCTATCTCTTTAGCCAGGTCTCTGAGATACATGCCCATGTAGAGCTGGTAGGTCTGGACCCGACAAGCAAGCATAGAGCCCTGGAAACACTTCTTACCTAGGCCATCCAGGTTGCGGGCCTCCCTGCCAGGAGGCACCGAGGAGTGCATCTTCTGGCTCTTAAGCCTATGCATGGCCGATTCCACCACCATGGAATGGTGCGATAGCTGTGCTTTTTGGAAGCTAGGGCTCTTGCGGACTCGATAAATGGAATCGACCCGCTTGCTTAACACCGGCGACGATGCCGGACTCTCCCACATGCGGAAGAGTAGTCGTTCCAGCATGGGAGGAACCGGTACAGTAAAGTGCTCCCTGGCGGGAGAGTCGTACTGAAGGGCATCGAACTCTTCGACTCGGGGCTCCTCCTCGGGATCCGCAGGGAAGGCCAAAGCCTTGGCCATATCCCTGACGAAATCCGAGAACCGGGCGTCCTCCGGAGGGGACTGTTTCCGAGGTTCGGACTCAGGCGAGTCCGAGGGGACACACCGAGTCCGAAAGGAATCAGGTGACTCTTCCTCTTCAGACTCCCAGGCCGACTCCGAGGAGGAATCGGTGGGGTCGGTTCGGGCGGGCGGAGGCGTCGGCCGCCCCGACGCCGAGGGAGTCGGCGTCGACGACCTCGGTCCCGAACGGGAGGCCGAAGGTGACCTCGACCGAGGATCGACTCGAGCCCGCATGGACTCGAGGATCGGCTCGGTCTCCGGGGTCGACTTAGACGTCAACGTCCCGGCGGTCGGGGCAGAGGCGCCAGCGAGGCTAGCGATCAGTGCCCGCTGCTGGTCCATGAAGGCAGAGAGTCTGCTCTCCAAGGCCGTCAACCTGAGTCCGACCTCAGGTGACCCAGCAGCCCCCGACTCGGGCCCCGACAATCTCCAGAACCCCCAGATCTGTTGTTATTTGGGCCCAGGCATGGAAGAAGTGCTGGAGACATCCTCTTATGTGCTCCTCGGACCCCTGGGCCCTCCCTCACTTTATTGGGACTTCTTGACAGTGTTGGAGGAAGCAGAGTAAAAAACATGGTCTATTCCTCTGCCTCAAAAGGACTGCCTCTAGTAAGGGAACTGTCCCCTTTGCGAAGGGGCAAAGCAAGCCGCCTGAAACCAGCGGAAATCCCACGCTCCCCCTCTTCCCCAAGTCTGCAGGGACTACCGTTTTCCTCCCCGAGGCTTATCCTCCAGCAGCCTGCCTCCCTTGGACTAACCAAGGTCCTTAATCAACTCCTTGAGGGGCTTGCCAAACAGTAGCTTCCCCTTAAAAGGGAAGTTTATTTAGCCAGATCTTGGAAGACACATCAGCCGACCAGTTATGCAACCACAGAAACCACTGAGCCACAACGACCAATGCCATACTCTGAGTTAGAGCGCACTAAACCATAACAGAAATCTGACAAGTAGGCAAAGGCAGACTCCAGCTTTGACAGCTCCATTGGTTCAGAGTCCTCTTCACAAAGAAGATTTGGCAGCACTTGAACCAAGTGCATACAGGCTCTTGCCACATACGTCCCGCAGATAAAGGCCTGCAGGGACAGTGCGCATTGACCTCAAACATCTGCTTCAAGAAAGACTCTAGCCACTGGTCTTGCGGGTCTTGAGGGCTGCACCGCCCGCCACAGGAATGGTGGTCTTCTTGGTCACCATCATAATCAACATATCTATTTAGGGTCCTAAACAGCTCCTTCTTCGCCGGGGGAACAGGGTACAGGCAGGCCATTGCCTGACTGTGTCCCCAAACCCCCCACAGTCCCGCTTCAGAGACCTGTCACTCCGTCTCAATCATCTGCATGATGGCCTTGTGCACAGGGAAAGAATTCTGCAACATACGCATACCCTGCAGAAGCGGGTCCTCCAGTGGAACCTCCACATCAGAAATCCAAAAAGGGATGTTTAAGAGCGTTAAGGACTATGAAATAACTGTCAAATGTTCCTCCTTGCAGAGGACGCAGATTATGGCAGGGTCCTCTTCTGGGGGAAGCTCGTCCCTCCTCTCCAGGGTCCTCCAATCCCACAGAGGCCTCTAAGCCAAATCCTCCTCATGGCTCCCCTCGATGAGTCTCAGATGCTTAGACTGACTCCGCTCCACCGTAGGCAGCAAGGATCGCTTGGCCACTGCTGCCTTCGTGGAGGCCAGAGTCATCTTCAGGCCTTGCCCCCTGTCCAGCTTATAGGCCCTGTTCAACAGGCTAAACTCAGGGAAAAACAAGGAACTCTCCTCCCAGCTTTCTCCAGATTCTTGAGAAGCCAGGAGTTTCTCCCCTTACTGCTACCACCGCCTGCCCTCCCCACCTGAAATGGCCGCAGGCGAGCACGAGCTGTCTGACAAGATGGCCGCTGGAGAAGACGCATGGGAAAATTCCCACCTTTGTGGTGAAGGCCCAGCGGCCCATTCCTGACCTATTGCGGAGTCTCGCAACCCTCCGGGGGTTGGGCTAGACCCCCCCTCAGTGTTCAAGCTCCCGGCTCTCTCACACACCTTATAGCACCTGGCCCGAGAAAGAGAGAGCTGTGGTGCGCATGACACAGATTAATTTAGTGCTTGGAATGCTCTGCACTGGCAGGCCCCAAAGCAAAAGAGAAACTGCTAACCGTTATGCTCCAGCGAAGATTACAAGATACCGCGGCCCCCCAATCGCAAACCGAGAAACAACCCTAGAAGTACTGAAACTGAGAAAGACCAAGAGGACCAAATCAGACACAGACTTCTTGCGGAAGTAAGGGACAGATGGCAGCCAGGCTTCTTAGTTCCCCGTAGAGCTGTTGCTGCTGTCTGGAAACACAGATACCGACTGAACAACTCACGGTGTTCCCGCAGAGGTCTCCTCCCACCCACCAAAGAGCTCCGCAGTAGACTGCCATCCCACAACAGTTAGCCAGATACCCTTCTCTTTTTTTTTTTTTTTTTTTATATACTATGGTTTCACTCATCAGTTGTGCAGTCCGAGCCTCTGCCAGGAACAGTTCTGCTCTTCCAGACAAACTAAGAACTTAGCACGGGGTGACTCAAGCTATCAAACAGCCCAGACAAGAAACTGTATGGATGTGCACCAACTGCTGGAGACTAAAAATACTGAAGTGAGGTAGAAGAGCTTCAGCTATTATAGAGTGATGTCTCTAAAAATTTGCATAATCAGTCTCCAGCTGCTGGTGAAAATTCATAACCTGTTTGTCTGGACTAGACTGGAGGGACATGGATGAAAGGGGATATATTGTACACAGGGCAGGAATAGGGAGAGGGAATGGTAGTGTGAGATGAGAAAAGAGGGCGAGGTGCTGGATTGAGAAGGAGAGAGGGGGAACACGGTGCACAAGAGAGAAGAAACGGGGAGAGGTGCTGGATGCAGGGGGGGTGGGGGAGGAAGAGGAAAGAAAGGAGAGAAAGGCTGGGGGGGAATAGGAGGATGGGGGAAGGAAAGAACTATGTTAAGGGTTGCAAAGTGGTAGATACAGTATGGAGGATGGGGGGGGGGACGGGGACGGGACAGGATGACTGCAGACTGGATAGTAAGGAGGAGGAGTAATACCCAAGTTAATAGAAAGATAGAAAAAAATAAAAGGAAGAAATCTGAAAGGAAAAGATAAATGCCAGAGATGTAAAGAAGTGAAGAAAAAAGGAGAGGAGAGTGGCCGATGGGCCGGAGACTGTAGTAAGTTAAGAGAAGACAGACAAAAGCAGAAACTAGAGACTAAGATCAACATGATTAGAGAATAAAATGGTTAGTTAACAAAAAGGTAGAAATTTATTCTAATCTCAATTTAGTGACTGGAATGTGTCAGTTTTTGTAATTTATATGTTATGTCTTTATTTTTCACATTACAAGAGCATATGTATCACTTTATTTCCCTGGTGTTGTACTGCATGCAGTGGTTCAGTCAAGGGTGGGCCTGGGGGGGGGGGGGGTGTCATACCCCCCTCCCCCAACCAATTCTGGCATCAGGACCACCCAATCAGCAGCAGCAGAACAGTCGAATGAGAGGATAACTGGAGGCAGTGTCAACATTCTCACTGCTTTGTGCCCAATACATGCTAATTCCAGGACCAGGGCTGGCCCCAAAACTGGTTCAAGGTGTGGCACCCTATGCAGACCTTAAACCTTCTTTTCCCCGTGGCTGTCAGAATCTATTGTTTAGCTCTGAATGTCCTGCCTTGTTGCTGCCCCACAAAAGTTGTCATCCTAGGTGACTGCCTAATTTGACTAATGGTTTGGACAGCCCCACCCAGACCCTACCAAAAAAAAAAGTCAACCTTGGTTGTGCCACTGATGCAGAGTCCAGCTTCTTTGAGTTTCAGTTTTATCTACATATGTCTATTTTTAGTTTGCTGTAATTTATTCCTTACTTGGTGAGGATCTATGCATTTTCCGAGTGTGTGATCAAAGACAGATATTCTGTTAGCATGGAGTTTAGTTTCTATGTAGTAGTAATCCATCTTATTCGGTTTTCTGAATAGGTGCATGGATATTCCAGTGCCCACCGCAATATTTATAGTGATGCCGTTTTCTGGATAGGCCCCTTGTGTGAGTTTTGAGTGTTAAAGGTATTATATAGTATGACAGATTTTCTCTACAGTTCCTAAGTAATTTTTTAAGGTTTTGTATTACTTTGCAGCATGCCCAGTACTGTTAAGGGTTTATATTGCTGTTACTGAGACAACACCAGAATCAGAAATTATTTTTGGTATGTTGAGTTCTGGAAGAAATGTCCTAATTCTGTTCTGCACCCATTGTTGGGAGAAGGGTTTCTTTGGATGCAGAATACATTTTCAAAGAGCGTGAGAACTTTAGCACAGTTTAAAAACGCTAAAAGAAAATTTAGTTATAATAACTTTTATTTAGGTGTCACAAACTGCATCGCAGTTCTCGCCTTTTGATCACTTTCCATCTCCTTTGTTTTTTGCAGAATATATAATTTATATTAAAAACCATGCTGGTTCAGTGTGTAGTGTCAGGATTCGATAAGTTTTATATTAGATTTACAGGCTAGATAATTAAATTGCTATAATTTTTGCTGCATATAAACATCATTGCAAAGTTTTGTTTAAAAATTGTATAGCCTAGGAATATATTGCTTTCTTTATTCTTGGGGCAACCACCTGACTGGTGTCCTGATCGAGGGATTCCCTGTTCTGACTAGAGCTCTGAGCGTGCTCCTCCATTTTGGCTGCTGGGGGGGGGGGAGGAGAGGGGGGCAGCTCATGCTTCAGGCAACAGATTCTCTTCAGCAGACCCTATGTAAAGCTTCTGTATTACTGAAAATAGCAAATGCTTTATGAATAATCTCCAGACTACTTATGGTTGTTTTGCCTTTAATGCATCACATGCCACGATAAATATAAGCTTTATACAAACTGCACCAGTGCTCTGGAGCTTGAATACTGAGGATCAAGAAGCATTCCTGTTTCTGCTATCGTGTAGCCAACTGTTTCAATGCTCTGGTACTTTCCCTTCTGGGAAATATTCAAAAACGATCAATGTCGGTGTGTGCTAATGAGCAGCCAATGATCTTATCCCCACTTATGCAGAAACCTAGAATAGTTAACTTACTCCTCCAGCGTCCAGTAGCAGGTTGTAAACATGAAATGTATTCAGTAAGTCTTCTCTCAAATGCTTTAAGATCTGGGAAAACAGAAAGAGATACTAGGTATGCTGTGGACAATTATCTAATTGCTAAAAACGTGGTTTGAGACCAAAGCAGCCAGGATTCAAAAGTCATCAATGCTCCTTATAACTATGGGCAAGCACTTAAGCCCTCCAGGGAGGGAAATGTACTAGACTATAACTCACCTTGAGCTACTACTGTAATGACATGAGCAAAATCTTTTTCTCCCTCTATAACCCTTTTTCTCTTTCAGTAAAAGCAAACCATTGCTGCAGAATATTTTGTACTGTAAACCTTCACAAAATACATTTTAAATGACAACCAGTTGTTGAAATGATATTTTATAACTCTAGTCACCTTGCTGGTCTTTATGTGCCATCATTTAGTATATTATACTAAATAATATACTAAATGATGGCACAAAGACCAGCATGGTCCATCTATATACTGTATGTAAAGACTATCACAAAAAAACCCTTTATTTTTGCACAGCAGCACTTGCTGTACTCTAAATTTTATTATACATGCTAGTTTCTCTTAGAAATAAACTCTGTTGTGTTCATATATGTGGAATTTAAGACAATAAAAGTCTGTGGAAGAACCTACTGTATAAAAGCATCCAACTCCTTTCAGTGATCATCACACATTCTAGGGCAATTTGAAAAATAGCCCTCTCTGGGCTATTTTGAAATCGTGTTCATTAGCAATCTAACAGTATCTGAAATGACTGGATGTCAAAGTCAGCAATCCACGTGTAATTCCATTAATGCAGGAAAAACAGAGGAGTACAGTGTTATCAGATATAAGAAAGGAGTTTGCTTCCTGTGTATGGGAGGTGGGGACGTGGCAGGGTTAAGAACTGAATAAACTGGAGAATAGGGAAAGCGTAGTTACTCACCTGCAACAGATGTTCTCCAGGGACAGCAGGAATCAGTCCTCACATATGGATGATGTCAGCACCGATGGAGCCTGCACAGAGCATTTCCCCAGCTTTCAAAGAAAGCCTTTGGGAATGCTACCACACGTGCGTGGTCCCCTTCTCTCCCAAGGGTGCCATCTTGCTCAGTCAGATGGCATAGCAAAAGGAGCTTAACACAATGTAGGAAGGCAACTCTAAGGGGAGGAGGGAGGGCTGTGAGGATCGATTTCTGCTGTCCCTGGAGAACACCTGTTACAGGTGAGTAACTACGCTTTCTCCAGGAATAAGCAGGAAGTCAGTTCTCACATATGGGACTCCCTAGCTCCAGGCTGCCGAGGACCGAACCACAACAGCACTCGTCAGGTGGCCAGAAGTTACAAAAGGTGAGTCTCTACAGAGAGACTCTGTAAGACCCTTGCATCCAGCAACAACTTCACTCCGGTAGCCTGAACACAGAAGGGTCGGAGGGCAGGAGTTGCCTATACCCTGAGAATATTGTAGAGTACTGCCTGCCCGAAAGCACTGTCCCTGCGGGATTCGCTCTTCAGGCAGTAATAAGCTACAAAGTATGAATCGAAGACCATGTGGCGGCCCTGCAGATTTCCGTCACTAGCACTGAGCGGAAGTTGGCTACCGACGTGGTCATAGCCCGCATGCGATGTGCAGTGATCCGGTGCTCAAGGGAGAGGCCAGCTGGCTCGTAGGAGAGGGCAATGCAGTCTGCCACCCAAGTGGACAGAGTTTACTTTATTACAGGAAGACCCAGACTACTGGGGTCATATGACAGAGTTAAGGAGCTTTGCGATGGGACTGGGTCCGCTGCAGGTAAAAGGACAGGACACGTTTACAATCTAGTGTATGTAGTATGAATTCCTCCCTGCTGGTGCGAGGCCATGGGAAGAAGGTTGGAAGGACCACCTCCTGGTTGAGTTAGAAAGGGGATACTACCTTGGGGAGGAATTTAGGGTGTGTGCGGAGCACCACCTTGTTCTTATAGAACCTCGTATATGGCGGATCCATCACCAAGGCCTGGAGTTTGCTCACTCTCCGAGCAGACGTGAGGGCCACCAGAAAAAACACCTTCCAGGATAGGTATCGTAAATAGCAAGTGGCCAGGGGCTCAAATGGCGGTCTGGTGAGTTGGAAGAGCACCACATTCAGGTCCCATTCTGCCACAGGGGGGCAGAGAGGGGGTTTTGATAGCAAGACCCCACAGGAACCTGGAGACCAGGGGCTGGTTTGAGAAGGGTTTTTCCCTCTAGGGTGATGGTGTGCGGCTATGCGCTCAGATGTACCCTTCACTGAATTTAACTTCAGATTGGGGCTACCCTTTCAGCAGACACGCTGTAAACGTTAGCCACCCCAGGTTGGGGTGCAAGAGGGAGTCCCCCTCCTGAGATAGGAGGTCTGGGTCCCGACCCAATAGGACTCTGAGTTCCACCGACAAGGAGAGCAGCAGAGGGAACCAGGGTTGCTGGGGCCATCTGGGGGTGATCAGAATCACCGATGCCTGCTTGCTGTGGACCTTGGAGAGTCTTTGCCACTAGGGGAGTCAGTGGAAAGGCACAGAGGCAGCCCTCTGACCACGGGATCAGGAAGGCATCTGCCACCACTCTCCCTGGGTGTGGTTGGCGTGAGCAGATGCAGGGTAGCTTCGTGTTGTCTGGGGAGGTGAACAGGTCCATCACAGGTCTGCCCCAGAGGTGGAAGAGTCTTTGCACTACCCTGGGTTCAAACACCATTCATGCGGGTGCAGAACTCTGCTAAGCTGGTCTGCTAAGCAACTATCCTGACCCGGGAGATATACCACACGCAGGAGCATTCTGTGGCACTCCGCAAAGGAGAGCAAGGCCACCACCCTCTGGCAGAGGGAGCGTGAGCCCATGCCCCCCTGCTTGTTTACATAAAACATGGTGACTTGGTTGTCCGTCTGAATCAACAGATCGGTTGCACAGCAGGTGGCGGAACGCTTGCAGGGCCAGGAAGATGGCCCTGAGTTCCAGAAGATTGATATGTAAGAGCGACTCCTCTTGAGACCAGCTACCTTGAGTATGGAGTTCTCCACAGTGCACCCCCCCAACCCAGGAGGGAGGCATCTGTGGCGCAGGTGCTTGGAATGGTATCACTGCTTGGGAGGTGGTGTAAGGGAGATCGCCAGCTGGTGGGTGACCCTGAGACTGTCCTGCAACCTGCCTGTGGCCCGAGTCCAATGACAGCGGAGGTAACTGGTGAATCTCCACCTCTCCTGCCAGTTGTACATGGCGATGTGCCCTCTTTTGGGAGGAAGGCTTTGACCTGTAAGATGTCCAACTGGGTCCCTATGAACTCCAGGTTTAGGGTTGGAGAGAGGAGGGATTTGGGGTAGTTGATGATGAAACCCAGGTGCTGCAGGAAGCGGATAGTTTGCCCTGCAGCCTGGCTGGCCTCAGGGGCCATACTGCCTCTGATGAGCCTGTCATCCAAGCAAGGGAAGACGAAGCCCCTTGCAGTGCACATAGGCGGCCATGACCGCCAGGCACTTTGTGAAGACTCTTGGTGAGGAGGCCAGGCCAAATGGAAGTACCTTGTACTGGTAGTGCTCTCCTCCCACCACAAACCTTAGGAATTGTCTGTGGGAGGGGAGGATCAGGATGTGGCTATAAACATCCTTCAGGTCTAAGGAGCACAGCCAATCTCCCTGGTGGAGGTAAAGCAGTAGTGTTCCAAGTGAGAGCATCTTGAACTTCTCCCTCACCAGACATTTGTTTAGGTTTTGCAGGTCCAGAATGGGCATGAGGCCCCCAGTTTTTAGGGACAAGGAAATACCTGGAGTAGAAACCCTTTCTGCACAAATGTTTGGGTACAGGCTCTACCACCCTGTCCTTGAGCAGGCCTGTGAGCTCTGAGATGAGTAAGGTCTGGCAGAGGAGAGGCTGCACCGGTTCTCCTGGGAAGAACCCTGGGGGTGTTTGCTAGAACATGAGTAGATAGCCCTCCTTTACCACCTGAAGGACCCACTGGTTCATGGTGACCCCAGCCCACCTGTGGGCGAAGAGCACCAGGCGGCTCCCTGTGGGTTGGGAGGGGGGGGGGAGCCCTGCCTGGAAAGTCAAAAAGCTCCCCCCCAGGTTGGATGGGAGCTAGGGGCCAAGGCTTCTGAGCTTTTGGCTTTCTCGGCCCATGGCCCTGCTTCTTGGGCTGAGGGCCCTGCTGTTGCTGCCCCGAGAAGGGCTGGTAATGGTGTTGGTGAAAAGACCCTCCTTTTTCCCCCTTGGGAAAGGTGGTCTTTTCCCCGATGGTTTCTTTCAGGGGAGCGTCAAGGTCTTCCTTGAGAGCCTCTGCCTGGTCACAACCTCTGCCTTAATCTCGGCCGCCTTGTCAGAGCAATGGGTGCAAGATCAGGCCTGGCGCCTGACCCTGATGCCCGCTGCTGCTATCCGGGCTGCAGACCCAAAGCCGTTGTAGGCGGCACGGGACAGGAACTTTGAGCAGTCCCGGATCCCAGCTGTCAGGGCTTGGAACCTCTAGAGTGGTTTCCCAGCGAGGCCCACAGAGAAGCTTGCCAGTTCTTGGATGAGGCCCCTGAGATACATGCCTATGTATAGTTCATAGGCCTGTATCTGACAGCCCAACATGGAGTTCTGGAAGCACTTGCCCCCAAGGGCATTGAGGGCTCGGGCCTCCCTGCCCGGGGGAACAGAAGAATAGTTCTTCTGACTTTTGAGCTTCTGCATCAAGGGACCCCATGATCATGGAGTTATGAGGGATTTGAGATTTTTGGAAGCTGGGGCCCTTTAACATGATAGATGGCGTGAGGTGTCAGCTGACCACTGGCACAGAGGTCAGTGTTTCCCACATCTGCAGGAGCAGTTGTTCGAGGATGGGCTGGACCGGCACCGTAAAAGTCTCCTTTGGCGGGGATTCATACTGGAGGATTTCCAGTTCTGCGGTGTGAAGTCGTGGAAGGCCATGTCCTCAAGGGGGGGGGGGGGGAGATAATGGTGCTGGGGCTCCATGGGGGACGGCTCCAAAGGGACGTCTCTGTGTTGAGAGGTCTCTGGAGAGGCCTCGACGTTGATTTCCCAGTCAGAGCCAGACGGTGTCGAGGACGCTGAGGCTCGGGACTCCCACATCTCAAGGCCAGCCTCGAGGAACCGGGATCCCCCGGTGGGTCTTGGGTCAGACTCCCAGAAACTAGACAGGGAGGACTGTATCCCAAGGATCGGGACTGTGACCTTGAGTTGCGTTGAGGACTTGCCCAAGGCCAGTGATGCTCGGGGCCTGGCTCAACACCTGGGGGACTCCCCCACAGTCAGGGGCCCAGTTGTCAGGACAGATGATGCGGACAAGCCAGACATCATTGCCTGCTGCAGGGCCAGGATGGCAGAGATATTCTGCTCTAGGGCTACCATTCTGGTCTTGAAGCCAAGCCAAAAGGCTCTGCAGCTGTTGGCGTGGGCACCGAGGACCTCAGGCCCGATGCCAGCACTCTAGTGAGTGCGTCCTTGACGAGGATCATGGCCTCGAGGAGCCTCACACGGTCACTGCTGGCCAAGAACTCCTTCTTAGAGACCTTGAGGGGGATGCTGCTCAGTTGCCCGAGTCCCGCCGTGGGACCTTACCAGGTTTCACCAGTGGAGCCTCAACTGGTTTCAAGGGTTTTTCCCTTTATCCTCCCGGGGTCCGGCGTCTTTATGAAGGCGCCACTGCAGCGAGACTCCGAAGACACCCAGGCCTCACAGGAGGTGCTCGGCTTGGGGCTCAGTGCCAGGGAAGCCGGACCTTTCTTGCAACTCTACCTTTTCTTGTTGGTTTTGGAGTCCTGGCCTGACACGCAGGTGGCACTGTTGTGGTCTGGGCCAAGGCAACGCAAGCAGCAGTCATAGGTGTCTGTGACAGACATGGTCTGACTGCATCAGTCACATTTTTTGAACCTACCAGGAGACATGGTGGGAGACATTTGGATGGGGTCAATGACCCCTGGGCGAACAAGTGCATAAACGTCAGTCGAGGCAAGCCTCGTCACAAAAGAAGGGAAAGAGCCAAGAACGGCACCGGGTTCGGCGCCGGCTCGAGGCGGGAAGAGGAACCAGTACACAAACCAGGAAAACACACACTTTTAGGATAATTTTTGGAGGATTTTTCTGGGGACACAGGACAAGCGTCCGTTGGACTGCACAGAAAAAGGGACTGAGCAAGATGGTACCCTTGGTCACGAAAGGGACCACGCATGCGTGGTAGCATTCCCAAAGGCTTTCTTTGAAAGTTGGAGAAATGTTCTGCACAGGCTCCGTCAGCACCGATGTCACCCACATGTGAGGACTGACTTCCTGCTTGTTCCTGGAGAATAGGGTTATTAGAGTTTCCAAATAACATGGCATGGACATACTACTACTAGTAGTAGTAGTAATCATTTGATTAGTGCTACAAAGCATATGCAGAACTGTACAAAGATATATAAAGAGATAGTCTCTCAAATTTACTGCTAGGAGCAGGGACTAAGATAGTACTCCACATATCCTGCCTTAGAAGTAAGGTTCATGACTCATGGTATGTGCAAAACTAACCTATTTGGAGAAACTGCCTTGAGAGAAACCATTACAGTCTATACAGGGCAGATAAACAGGATAAACAAGGGACTGGGACAGATCATTAGGGAACTGTTAAAAATACATGGATATTAAGCAAGAAATAAGGAAGTCAGGATTCAAAATCAGCCTCAAAGATCTGGGTTTTTAGCAGGGAATTGAATAGGAGCAGGGATGGAGCCTGACATACAGACTCAATCTGTTCCAGACATATGAAGCAGCAAGGTGGAATGAACAGTGTATGGACTAGCAGTGAAAGAAGTGCACAGATAAAAGCAATTTGCTCAATGAGTGGAATTTGTGAGGAGGGGGTGTAGGGAGAGAAAAGAGAAGAAAGGAAAGTTAACAAGGAGCCTCAGAATGAATGCACTTTTAGTTCAGTACGAGAAGTTTGAACTGGATGCAGAAACGGACAGAATCAGTGAAATCACTTAAGAGGTATTATATGAGCATAGCGACACTGGCAGAAGATTAACCATGTAGCTGACTTTTTAACAGATTGAAGGAGAGAGAAAGGATTCAGTCGGAGACCAGCAAGGAAAAGGTTGCAATAGTCTAGACAGGGAGGGACCATAGTGTGAATGAGGGTCTTGGTAGTGTATTAAGAAAGGAAGGGACAAATTTTGCTGATGTTATAAAGAAAGAGAGAAAAGTCAAAGATGACCCCAAGGTTGTGAGCTAAGGAGATGGGGAAAAAGGGGAGGGGGAGGTCAGTTTAGGGGGAAGGTAAGAAGCTCTGTCTTAGCCATGCTCAATTTTAGACATGGCAAGAGAGCGAGACAACAATATCAATGTCAATCAGACAGACTGAGATACAGGCCTGGATTCCTGGAGAAATGTTAGGCAATAGAGAGGTATATCAGAGAGTCACCACCATAAAGGTGGCACTGAAAACCATGGGAGGAGTTTAGAGCACCAAGGGATCAAGTATAGAGAGAGAAAAGAAAAGAAAAGAAAAGAAGAGAGGCCAAGACAGAGCCCTGAGGTACAATGACAAGAATGGAATACCAGTAGAGGAGCACGTCCCAGAACTCTAAAAGATAAGAAGAAAACCAATACAGCGGAGTGCACCTAAATCCAATTGAGAACAGGGTATCAGAGAAGGTGGTGATAGACAGTATCAAAAGTTTCAGATAGATGAGGATTAAGAAGGGGGCCTTAGATTTACCAGGAACAGGTCACTGGAGACTTTGACAAGGGCCATTCCAATAGAGAGTGTAGAGAACGAAAACCAGATTGTAGTGGATCCACAATGGCTTGAGAGAAAAGTAAAAAACAGCAGTGGTAAACAGCCTGTTGAAATAGTTTAGATGTGAAACAGAGGAAGGAAGAAGGAGATGGACTGGTAACAGGAGAAGTTAGGGTTCAGAGAAGGTTTTTTGAGCAGTGTAACCATAGCATGTTTGAAGGCAGGAGGAACAGTTGCACAGGAAAGAGATAGGGTGAGGATATGACAGATGGAAGGGATGACAGCAGAAGAGATAGAGCTTAGAAGGGAGGGATCTGTGGGGTTGGTAGAGAGTTTGGAGGAAGAGAGAAGATGTACAGTTTCCTCCTCAGTGATTTTGGAAAAGGAAGCAAGGGTGACAGAGGTTGAAGGAAGGATTTCTGAGAGATGGGGAAAGAGGAGA
This sequence comes from Ichthyophis bannanicus, assembly GCA_033557465.1. NCBI lineage: Eukaryota > Metazoa > Chordata > Amphibia > Gymnophiona > Ichthyophiidae > Ichthyophis > Ichthyophis bannanicus. The sequence continues at coordinate 173,912,074 of CM066034.1, forward strand.
TGGAGGTGACCTAGGAGAGAATTCAAGACTAATCTTGAGGATCTGGTCCTAGAAGCAGTCAGCCAATGTTTGGGCAGAAAGTGAAGAAGGGGTAGGAAGTGGAGGCACTTTGAGGAGAGAGCTGAGTGTTGCAAAGAGATGGCGAGGATCAGAGGCAAGAAAATTTGTCAGATGGACATAGTCTTGTTTGGCGAGTTCTATAGCAGACTGGAAGGAAGGAAGTTAGCATGAATTTGAAATGTAAAACGTCAGTGTGGGTATGGGATTTGACACAGACATATGAACTAGCAAAGGTCAAATTCCGACCAGACATTATCTGGGGTTAATACTGCAACCCACCTCCACAAATATTTAATGGTAGGAGATGATTTTGGTAAGCTCCAGGATAGTCAGGATGGCAGCCACCCACTACAAAGAATATGCCTATGAAGGGCACAAGACTGATGAATGTGAGGCTGATTAAATGGCCAACAAGACTATTACAGTCGGGAGAGCATGAGGCTGTATTGACAGTGAGCGATTTACTTGGAGGGAAAGGAGCAGTGGTACAGATCTCCAAGGAGGAGTTGCGATTGTGGTTCTCAGATTTAATGCCAGAGGTGGGAGAGATGATGGTTGAGCTCCTCTTGGAGCTGTTGGAGGTGGAGGCAAAGATTGGAGGAAATGGAGGGCCAGGTAGAAGAGGCAGGGGCAGAGGTGGTAAAGCAGCTAAAGACAGTAGAGGCACTGTAAGAAGACAAAGAAAAGGCTGGCCTTGAAACTGGAGGATCTGGAGAACAGATCGAGGAGGCAAAATCTCTGAATTAAAGAGGTTGGAGATGATGGATTTCAAGGACTGTACTGCCATCATTAAAAACATTTTTAGTGTGCTGTTGGCATGAGAAAGGGTGCGAGAGAGGTTGAGAACATTAAAGTGGACAGAGCACAATGGGTTCTTGGCCCAGTTAGAGAACAGGCCCCAAGAGACATAGTGGTGTCTGCATGATTCCACAATGAAAGACTGAATCGCAGCACAAATGTGAGCAGAGGGGAAATTTGAGTGGTGTGGGAACAAGATCGCGGTGTATGCAGACCCGACTATGCCCACTATAGTCCGATGGAAAGAATTGTGGGGTCTGACGGAATGGATAAGGCATGAAAATATTTGGTACAAATGGCTTTACCCAAAGGGACTGTCTTTTACAATGAATGGAATAACACAGAATTCAGACAGTGAAAGAATTAAGGGAATTGCCGCGAGAGCTGAGCCTAAAGGATTGCAGCAGTGGAGATGCAGCTGAGTCCACAAGCAGGGAGGGGACTGAAGTAGAAATGGTCTAAAGTGGACCAGATGGACAAAAATAAGAATAAGAAGTTGATCTGAAACTGAGTGAATACTTAAGAGGCTGACCTGACTTTTTGAAAATGTTTTTGATGTCTTGCTGGTCTGCTTTTGAAATAAGGGTGTGTATGGGAGGCAAGCGGTTGGGGGATATCAGTGTGGAGATGGTCAATGAGGGGGTGTATGTTGTATGGTTGTGGTGGGGGGGGGGCTATAAAGGAGGTTTGAACAACTGTGGTGGAGGAGTGGTGAAGAGAGGGTATATAGGGGTAGGGAAGATGTGGAGAGCTGGGTTGTTGGATGCACAGGGGTAAGTGTGGTTACTTCTCTTTGGAGGTTAGCACAGGGGACGTGTTAGATGGGATAGGGGGTTTGGGAGGAAGGAGGTGAGGGGGGTTGTAATGAAATAGAGAGATGATTTTCAAGTGGAAGGGGGAGTTGGAAATTTGGATGGTGGTATTGGGTGGGGGGAGGGGGTAAGATCAAGGGAGAGGGGGGGACTGTACTTGTTTCCATGAATGTTAAAAGGGCTCAATTCTTGGCAAAAGGAAAAAGCCTGGCTTGGGAGGGTTTGAGATTGCAGACAGATATTCTGCTTATCCAGAAGACTCATTTGAAGACAAATCAAGAAGGGTGGTTGTTTTCTACTAATTGCCCACGTGTACAGAGCTTCAAAAAAAGAACTGCCCCAGATGTGGGGTAGTGGGTACCCAGATCTCCAAAGATAAGGGGGATGTCAGATGGAGTAAGGGTGTTAGTTGTGTGTGTCTATGCCCCCAATGAGGAGCAGGGGGAGTTTTTTGAGCAGGTAGGATAGAAGTGGAGGGGGTGCAAACTGCACTGACTATCATGGAAGGGGATTTTGATCTATTAATCTGGGGTTGGACAATTCGGTAGGGGTGGGGGGAGGAGGGATGGGGAAGAGCGATCATTGTCTAAAATAAAATAAATGACAAAACTGAGACTGCTTGATGCATAGAGGCACAAGATGGGGAGTAAAAAGGGATTACACTTTTTTCTCACTTACACACATCTTATAGCAGGATTGATATGGATATTGATGGATGGTTCTTTTCTGCCACAGGTGCAGAAAGTGGAAATTGGCCAGATTGTATGGTCTGATTTTGCTCCCGTGTTGTCAGAGATTGACTTACAAAAGAAGAGAGAATGGGCTAAAAGGTTTTGGAGTCTCAGTGAGTCCTTGTTAGAAGATCAGAATGGGATGGAGAAATTGAGGCGAGAGATGAGAGAGAGTTTGAAATAAATGATATGGCAGGGATTAAAATTAGGATGGTGTGCGACAGGTTTAAGGCCCTTGTAAGGGCGCATCATATTGTTAGCGGCTGCGAAAAAGAGGGAAGGATTAGGGAAGGAGGAAGAATTGAATAGTGAACTAAAGAAATGGAAATACACATAAAGGAGGGAGGGAAGGAGACATTGAAAGAAATAGAATGGGTAAGGGGAGCATTGAGGGATTTAGCACAGTTACTTACCTGTAACAGGTGATCTCTGAGAACAGCAGGAATAAGTCTTCACATATGGGTATCGTCGGTACCGACGGAGCCTGCGCGGGAACGCTCCATAGCGTCCAGTAAGAAAGCTTTTGGGAGCATCCCACAGCGCCTGCGTGCTGCCTTCCCGCCTTTCCCAACCGCCTCTCTCCAGTTCGAGTTTTAAAGCTGAGACAAAGAGAGAGAGAGGAAAGGAAAGAAAGATAGAGAGATACAACTCCTAGGGGAGGTGGGTGGGTTGTGAAGACTTATTCCTGCTGTTCCCAGAGATCACCTGTTACAGGTAAGTAACTGTGCTATCTCCAGGAACAAGCAGGAATGAGTCTTCACATATGGGGACTCCCTAGCTGCAGATGCCAGGGGAGAACCCCAGGTTGTGTGTCCTTGAAAAGGACTCTACCTCCTTCCATGGATCTCTGGCATCCAACCAGGGTAGGTGGGTAGGAGTTGATTAGGAATGGAACAGGTGTTTGAGAACAGCCTGACCAATCAAGGCATCCCGGCGGGAGTCCTTGTCCAAGCAGTAATGGGCTGTGAAGGTATGAACCGAGGCCCAGGTGGCCGCTCAACAGACTTGGTCGATGGAAACAGAATTTAGATGAGCCATTGAGGCTGCCATGGCTCTCACATTGTGAGCTGTGACATGGCCCTCCAGAGAAAGGTTTCTACTCTGGTAGGCGAAAGAAATACACTGAGCAATCCAGTTGGACAGTGTTCTCTTAGAGACTGGAAGTCCTAAATTAGAAGGATCAAAAGCAACAAAGAGTTGAGAAGACTTTCTATGTTGCTGTGTTCTTTGTAAGTAAAAAGCAAGAGCTCTCTTACAATCCAAGGTATGAAGATTCCTCTCTGCACTTGATGCATGAGGTCCTGAAAAAAAGACAGGTAAATATACCTCTTGGTTCAGATGAAAAAGGCGAGACCACTTTAGGCATAAAGTGTGGATTGGTCCTGAGGACTACCTTATCATGATGGAACCTTGTATAAGGTGGATTAGCCACCAAAGCTTGCAACTCACTGATGCGGCGAGCTGAGGTACTGCAATGAGAAAAATAACCTTCCAAGAAAGAAATTTCAAGGAGGTGGTGGCTAAAGGTTCAAAGGGTGGCTTCATGAGCTAGCCAAGAACCAGGTTTAAGTCCCATGCCACTGGAGGTGGTCTAATGGGAGGTTTAGTTAAAAGAAGGCCTCTCATGAATCTTGCTATAAGAGGATGAGAGGAAATAGGTTGTCCATTGAGAGGCTTGAGGGACGCTGCAGTAGCACTCAAATGGACTCTTACTGAATTTGTTTTCAGACCTGCATGGGATAGATGCAGGAGATACTCTAGTAGAGAATTCAGAGGTATTGCAAGAGGGTTTCAACCCTTCTCTGAACACCAAATGGTAAATCTTTTCCATTTGAAAGCATAGGAACGTCTAGTAGAAGGCTTTCTAGAGGCATGAATAACATCTCTGACTTGCTGAGAGAGATGAAAATCTTGAAGGTCTAAGCCCTCAGCAACCAAGCCCTGAGATGGAGCGACTGGGGGTTTGGGTGCCATAATGTTCCCTCTTCCTGGGACAGAAGGTCTGGTGCAGAGCCCAAGTCCAGGGAGGGAGCTTGAGAGAGATGCAGAAGTAGAAGGTACCACACTTGGCATGGCCAGTGTGGTGCTATGAGGATCATGGTCCCTCGATCTCTCTGAAGCTTGAATAGTGTTTTGGGAATTAGGGGAATTGGTGGAAAGGCATAAAGGAAGTCTTGACCCCAGTGAAGGAGGAAGGCATCCTTGGCCTGAACTCCCTGACACGGAATTCTGGAACAGAACCGGGGAAGTTTGGCATTCCATGGACTTGCAAAGAGGTCAATGTCCGGGGTTCCCCAAATTCGAAAAATCCTGGCTACTTGGCCCATGTGGAGGGACCATTCGTGTGGAAGCAGAACTTGACTGAGTTTGTCCATCCAAGAGTTTTGAACGCCTGGAAGATATACTGCCAGAAGATGGATGTGATGCTCTCTGGCGAAGGCCCACAGTTGCAAAGCTTCGTTGCAAAGCAACAGAGAGCCAGTCCCGCCCTGCTTGTTCACATAGAACATGGCTACTTGGTTGTCCGTATGGACGAGGACTGTCCTGTAGCTGAGCAGGGTATGGAACACTCTGAGAGCTAAGAATATTGCTCTGAGTTCCAATAGATTGATATGCAGAGAAGTCTCCTGTGGAGACCAGATGCCCTGGGTGGAGAGATCATGTAGATGAGCTCCCCAACCCTTTGGAGAAGCATCTGTTGTGAGAGTTGTTTGGGGTAGTGGTTGCTGAAAAGGGGACCCCAGCAACAGGTTTTGAGAGGACTTCCACCACTGGAGAGACCAAAAAAGGCGACTGGAGTTTGCTATTTTGTCTGACAGGCAACCTGATGCCCGAGTCCATTGGGTGGACAAAGTCCATTGGGTGGACAAAGCCCATTGAGCTGCCCTCATGTGAAGGCGAGCATATGGAACCACATGCACGGTGGATGCCATGTGGCCTAATAGTTGTAACATCTCTCGAGCAGTTAAGTGGGACTTTAACTGAATCTGGGAGGCTAACTGCACTAGACGTAGGCAACGGGCCTGAGGAAGATAGGCCCTTGCAGTAGTGGTATCCAGCAAGGCCCCTATGAACTCCAGAGACTGAGTAGGGGTGAGATTGGATTTTGGGATGTTTATCACTAGTCCCAAATACTGAAGGATACGCATTGTGCAGGTTAGGCAAGTCTGGGCCACTGACTGGGATGGGGCTCGAATGAGCCAGTCGTCCAGATATGGGAATACGAATATTCCCAGAGTACGGAGAAATGCAGCTACTACTGCCATGCATTTCGTGAACACCCTTGGTGCAGAGGCCAGACTGAAAGGAAGCACCCTGTATTGGTAGTGCTTTCCTTGAAAAAGGAACCGAAGGAACCTTCTGTGTGTTGGATGGATGAGGACATGGGTGTACGCATCCTTGAGATCTAGAGAACAAAGCCAGTCCTGACTCTGAAGGTATGGAAGCAGAGCCCCTAGATAAATCATTTTGAATTTCTCCTTGAATAGAAACTTGTTCAATTCTCTGAGATCTAATATGGGTCTGTAGCCCCCTGTTTTCTTTGGGATAAGAAAATAAGGGGAGTAGAACCCTGAGCCCTGTTGAAGAAGAGGTACTTCTTCTATTGCCCCTTGGGCAAGAAGGGTAGCAATCTCCTGACCTAGAAGGTTGAGGAGAGATATTGGAGAATTGAACTGTTTCACCATGGTGTGAGGAGGAAGGCTTAAGAAATTAAGATTGTACCCTTCCTTTATGATGGAGAGGGTCCATTGCTCTGCTGTGATTTTCTCCCATCTGGGAGCAAAGTAAGTCAACCGTCCTAGAATGGTGAGGGGCTCTGGTTTTTCCAGAGCTAGAAAGGCTAAGTTCTCTAGTTGCAAGTCAAAGGCCCTGAGGAGGTTGAGGCTGCTGGGCTGTGGTAGGCCTGGCAGCCTTTGACTTGGCCTGTTTAGGTGGTTGCTGATGCTTTGCAGCAAAACGACCTGCAGAAGATGTCTGCCCATGAGCAGGATAATATCTTCCCTTTTTAGAAAAAGATGTCTTTTTGAACAAACTTTTCTTAACAGGGGCAGAGGTAGACTTCGAAAGTCGATCCAAAGCAGAGTTCTCAGCATCCATCTGAGTGGCCTTTGCTTGCCAATCCCTGCCAAACAGGTTTTCACCTGTGCAAGGAAGGTTTCCCAACTCATCTTAGACCCAGAGTTCCAAATCAGAGGCTTGTAACCAAGCAATTCTGCGTGCACCTATGGCAATAGCCGTGGCTCTGCTTACACACTCAAAAGAGTCAAAGGCTGCACGATTGGAGAATTTGGAAACATCTTGGGCATGTTTGAGCCAAGTGAGAAATTCCTGCCTTTTATCTTCTGAAATAAAAGGAGCTAAAGTCTGCAGATGATCTGTGACTTCTTTTAGAAACATCCCCATATAGAGACTATAGGAGTTGATTCTGGCAGCAAGCATATTGGCCTGGAAAATCCTTCGGCCAAAAGCATCTAGAGTCCTACATTCACGTCCTGGAGGGTTAGATGAGTGTCTCTTTGCACTCTTTATTTTCTTCATAGCAGACTCAACCACAATAGTGGTGAGGAAGCCGAGTCTTATGAAAACCAGGACAAGGAGGGACACGGTACATGGTGTCTAACCTGCGAGAATGAGGAGAGGTGGTGAGAGGAGTCTCCCAGATGCCCAACATGAGATCATAGAGAATCTCATGAATAGGTAAGGTAGCTGCTTCCTTAGGAGCCTTAGGATATTGCAAAATATCTAATTGCTTGGCTCTAGGCTCTGACTTAGAGGCCACTGTGATGGAGAGGTCTCTAGCCACTTCCCTAATGAAGTCTTGAAAAGACAAGTCCTCTGGAGGAGACATTCTTTGTTTTGGAGAAGCAGATTCCTGAGGAAGAAGTACCGGTGCATCGACAGAAGCCTCCGACTCATCAGAGTCTTCGGAGGAATCGAAGTATCGCCTGTCTGGATGCTCCTGTAAAGCCCGATACGCGTACCGAGTGGGATCGACATCGGGAGTAAGCGGTACCGGTTCGGTACCGATGGGCATCATAGGACAGGGTACCGTTGCAGTCGACACCGAAGCCGATGTCGATGCAAATCGGTACCGGCACCGGAAACGATGCCGGTGCTGGGGTAGGTACCGGCAACGGAGATTGTTGCGGTACCGGAGGCGTCGAAGCCTGCATAAACGCCGTAAGGGTGCGCTGCATGGACAGAATTTTCTGATCCATCGACGCCAAAGTCTGGATGTCGGTACCAGTGGAGGCCACCAGTACCCCAGAACACGGCAACAGGTGATTGGCTTGGCCTCGACCATCGATGTCAACCTGTGACCCCATAGACAATGCTTTGGAAGCCAGAACTTCCCGCCGGGGTAATTTTGCTGGAGCGGAATCCTCGAGGACAAGCCCGGAGGCATCTCGATGCTTAGAGGGAGATTTGTCCTTCGAGGACCGGCTAGATTTATGTTTGGTTACCTGAGATCCATGGGAGGAAGAAGCAGCCCTGGAAGACATCGATGCCACCAAGGCTGCATCAGAGGGAAACAGGATACTGAGCTTGGCTGCTCGGTTCTGCCGACCTCTTTTAGACATCATGGTGCAGGACACACAATCCGTGATGGAATGGTCAGGACCCAAACATTTCAGACACCAATCATGGGTGTCGGTGTCGGTGTCAGAAATAGTACCGCCACATTTTGTGCACTTTTTGAACCCGGAAGCGGGCTTCTCCATGAGGAGAAAATAATTTAGACCTAAGGCCCAAAATGAAAATGCACAGCTGAATAAAGAAAAGGTTTTTTTTTTTTTTTTTAAAGAAGAAAGAAAAGAAAAGACCGGCGGTACCGGTTTGACGTCGAAGGCAGACACGACACAGAAAAATAAAGAAAAAAAATAAAGAACTTCTTCTGCGGTGACAGGAACACGACCTGCTGGCTCCGCGGAAAAGAAGAACTGGAGAGAGGCGGTTGGGAAAGGCGGGAAGGCAGCGTGCAGGCGCTGTGGGATGCTCCCAAAACCTTTCTTACTGGACGCTGGGGAGCGTTCCCGCGCAGGCTCCGTCGGTACCGACGATACCCATATGTGAAGACTCATTCCTGCTTGTTCCTGGAGATACTTATGGTCGAGTAGGTGTTTCAGTTGGAGACATTAAAGATGACGTTTTACTTATTAGTTAATGTCCTTTCCTTCAGTCCTGCTAGACCAGTCCAGATAAGTGGGTTGTGTTCCCCCACTAGCAGATTGGTGAAGACAAACAACGAATAAAAAGCCCAGGTTTCGATGACATCATTCCCATGCCCCGATTCACCTCAGCCACCAGAGGTCCCCAAGTATTCGTCCCAAAGCATATGTGAGAAACCATTGCAAGCCGCACACAACCTCAATTGTGGGCAACAAGGAGTAAATCAACAGTCGAGAACTATGTAAAGGAAAGCATGAACAGAAGGCTATCAGTAGAAAATGAACCTGCAGAGTCAAGTATAAAAATCATAGCGGATCCAAGAGTACCGTAGCAGAAGAGCAGAACAAAATACAGTTTCAGGGGCGGGCCCTGGACTGGTCTCTAGCAGGACTTGAGGAAAGGACATTGGACTGGTCTAGCAGGATGATATAGAGGTGACATTTTACTTACCAGTTAAACAAGTGGGATTTATCAGCTACACCACCACTGGGCGGGAAAAGACACAGTAGCTTGCAAAACTCTTGAGCCGAAGGCAGTGTCCACCCATACGTGGACATCCAAGCAGCAATGCTTGACAAAAATGGAAAGTGATATTCACGTTGCTGCCTGACAAATGTCTGCAGGAGCTACCAAGCTCTGCTCCACCCATGAGGACACTTAGGCTTGGATAGAATGGGCATGCAAACCTTCCGGAAACAGCTCGTTCCACAACAGATATGCAGAGATAATAGCTCTTTAATCCAGTGCCCCAAAGTTGATCTGGTCATCGTTTTACCCTTGCTTGGGCCAACAAACACAAAAAGGATGGTCTGACTTAAAGTAATTCATAACCTCCAAGAAACAGAGAAGCACCCTCTGGACATCCACAAGGTGAAGATCCTTATCCTTCCCCCGACACTGCTCCTTAGAAAAGGAGGGCAGGCAACCCACTTGTTTCACATGAAGGGAGACAGGCAAGAAAGGAGGTACAGGCCGAATGGAAACTGCCTCAGTTGAAAGGACAGATAAGGATCTTGACAAGATGGTGCCTGCAGCTTGGAGATCCACCAAGCAGAACAAATCGCAACCAAAACACAGTCTTGAGCACCAAATCTTTCAAGGTAGCACACTTCAATGGCTCAAAAATGGGCTGCCATCAGGGCCTTGAGCACCAGAGACAGATCCCAGGAAGGGATCACAGACAAAAAAGTGCAGGGACGCTATTGTCGAATCCCTTGGAGAAAACAGGAGACATCTGCATGCAAGGCCAAGGGCTTGCCTGTCACTGGACCACGGGAAAAGGCCAAAGCTGCCACCTGAACCTATAAGGAGCTAAGTGTCTAGGCCATCCTGCAGAAAGGCCACCGGGGCCACCTCAAGTGCTAAGTGCTGCTCCAGTGCTCCAAAAGGCACCATATCCATATGCATGCTTGCTTGGTAGACCTCCTCTGGGCACCAAATACAGTAGATATTATTGCTGGAGAATAGCCCCTATGCGCTAGCAGTCTTCCTCCAAGAGCCATGCTGTAAGCGAGAAAGGAGCCGGGTCCTCCAGGACGATCAGTCCCTGCTGCAATAGCCTCTGAGATGGAGGAAGCCAAAGAGGGCACTTTAAGGAACCTCATCAGGTCTCCGAACCATGCTCTCTGTAGCCAGTCCACTGCCACCAGAACCCTGCTTGGGTGGCGCTCTATACACCAAATCATACCAGTGGCCACACGTGGACACACGTACATCCTCTGTGGACACCAGTGGCCACAGAGGACACACGTACATCAGTCATAGATTGGACCAAGGCTGGTTAAGAGCATCGACGCCCTAGGACCCAATTGCCATGCGGTGACTGAAGAAGTGGCACACTTTAGCACTGGAATGGGTCCAACCAGATCCATTTCTGGGTGACTCCTGAGGAGCAGAATCAACTGAAATGCTTCCTGACTCAACTCCCATTTGCTGGGGATTCAGGGAGTGCTTGCTGAGTAATTCCGCTTCCACACTTTCCACTCCGGCAGTGTGCTGAGCCAACAAGGCTACGAGGTTCTTCTCAGCCCAGGCAAACAGGAGATCCATCTCCAGGGCTACTCCAGCGCTTCTTGTGACACCCTGCTGATTGATGTAAACCACCGCTGTGGTCTCGTCTGAAAACACTCAAAACCACCCAGCACACAACCAGGGGCCAGAAATGCAGAAGAGCCAACCTGATGGTCCTTGCCTTGAGGCAGTTGATGGACAACACCGCTTTTGTGGTTTCAATGGCTATGGGCCATACGGTCTCAGCAATGAATCCAGGAGAAACTGTCCAGCGGAATGCTCTTCCTCAGATGACAGGGCTGCCGTCAACCCCGCAGACTGGATGTCACTATCAACGGCAGTGGGAGCCTGCACGCAAACTCCTGAAAACTCAGGGACTATCAAGTTAACAAAGGACCGCTGGAGTGGCCACATGAGAGCATGTACCCATGGGCTCATCGCTATGGTCACTGCTATCAATATGCGGAGCTGAAGGTAACCCCAAACTCTGGGGTCCTGCTGCACACAAAACATTGCCAGGCAGTCCAAGAATCCTGACTGACTTTCTCCTCTGGCAGGAAAACTCTGCCCACTCAAGTGTCAAAATGTGCTCCCAGAAACTCAAAGGACCGGGAAGGCAAAAGCTGGCTCTTTTCCTGATTGGAAAACCTCGGTTGGTGATCAAAAAGGACACCACTCGAGATGTCACCTGAGACACTTCTGACAGGGAATAAGCCTGGACGAGCCAATCGTCAAAGATAGGGATGGACACAAATCCCTTGGCGGCAGTTGCCACCACCATGACCTTGGAAAATGTCCTTGGGGTGGTTGAGAGCCCAAAAGGAAGGGCAGCGAACTGATGGTGAGTCAAGCATGACAAAATGCCTTTGCTGATCTGCCTGGATCGGGATATGAAAATATGTCTTAGCTAGTTCAAAGAAGCCAAGAATTCTCCTCAGCGCATTGCTTGAAATCATGTACAGCAATGTTTCCATCTGAAAGCACAGGACATGCAAGTGCTTATTGACTCCTTTGAGATTCAGGATTGGCCGGAAGGAACAGTCCTTTTTTGGCACCACAAAGTATATGGAGTATCTACCTTTGCTCCGCTTGTCTGGGGCATATGGGCACCACCACCTTCAGGCAAAGCAACTTGTCCAAGATGGTTTGTACCATGGCACCTTTGACTGAGGCCCACAGGGGGAGATGACGGTTACGGTAACAGTCTCCTTGCATTACGGGACACAGGCAAATTGAATGGTGTTTAGTATCCAATGATCCTCTGCAACTCAAGGCCATAACTGATAGAAAAGGAAAACCAGCTGCCCAGTGGAAGTACCAGGGAATGGGCCCACAAACCTTCATTGCATGGCCCGGGAGGGTCCTCATCTGGAGGGGGCCACATCCCTAGGTTCACGTGCTCCACGAAAGAACTGAGAATGAGTCCCTGAAGCAGAGGGGAAGAAAGGTTTTCCAGGTCGGTAATACTGACAGTCCCAAGACCCCCAGGAATTTGGCCAGCACGCCCTTGCTGGCTGTGTGGAGGCTGAGAAGAAAAGGGGCACTTGCCCGCTTCACGGGCTCTCTGGACCTGTCTCCTGGGAGGCAGTAAGATTTTGTCTAGCCTAAGTCCTTCATCAGTTTCTTCAAATCTGTTCCAAACAGGAGCCTCTCCTTAAAGACCAGCTGAACCAACCGGCTTTGGAGGATGTGACAGCTACTCAGTGACAGTCAATTCCAATGCTGTGACACAGTAGTGGGGGCACCATTCCTGGTCACCAGGCCATACATGGCATTAGAAAAGAAGGCTGTAGCAGACTCCAAGAGAGACGTATCAGCCAGAAGAGACCTAATCCACTGGAACAGGACTCGAGAAGTCTAACTGGTGCACACCACCCAGCTGTAGAACAGTTGCCACCGTGGCAAACTGGCTGTTCAGCAAGGAATCAACCTTGCAATCCAAAAAATCCTTTAAGACTGATCTGCCTCCCATGGGAATGGTTGTCCATCTGGTAACTGCTATGACCTGTGCATCCATTTTGGGAATGCCAAACCACTCACTGCACTCCTCTTCCGAGAGAGCGTAGATTTTCTTATAGACCCTTAACTCCTTAGGCAGGGAGTTGGGCAAGTCCCACTCGGACCGGATCATATCTTTGATCACCTCCAGGAATAGGAAGACAGTAGACAGTAGTAAATTTCCGTATCCCTTGAAGAAGCAGGTGTACTTTTGGCTCCAGCTCTGTGCCGTAAATCAGATAACGCCACTAGTTCCTCTTTCTGGAGCAGACAGATCACACAGGCCTCTTAATAGTCTTTGAAGGTGATAAGAGGTCCTTCTCCACATCAGAACCTGATACTACTTAATTTGGGTCTGAGGCATAGTCAACATCTCAGACAGCTCTCAAGTGTTCCTCATCTTCATGGAGTGTTCTGCATTGGGGATGCTTAGCCAAAGGCAATCACACATGGCTTCTGCTTCCAGCTTGCCTGGTACAAGACTGCATCTGGGATACCCAGAGGCCATAGGGTCTGAATTTCCAAGTCAGAAAGACCGGGCCTGTTGTAAAAAGGAAAAGAACTCCGAGGAGGACAATATGGACTATGAAAGCTGTTCAATCGGAAAAGGCTCCCTGACACCAGGGGGCATTGCTGCCACAGACCCCCTAGAGGATGAAGAACAGCCTTACCCTTAGTGCTATTCTGCACCTCCTGTTCTGAGACAGGTAAGGCAGACTAACTATATCCCTCGGCTGAGAGGGGGAAAGCATGCCCTCCAGGGGCAACTAGAAGCTGCCAAAACAGGAAAGGTAGAGTTCAGAATCTAAGGATGAGGTTCCTTGCTTGCCACAGGTCAACAACATTTCCTTGAAAAAGACAGAATTAGGGTAGGTATCACGAGGGCACACGTTAAGGCTGCGTCAGCCCACAAGGATGCGTTAACTGTGCTTTTACAGAACGCATGTTAAAGGCAATAGGGAAGGAGCACATGTTGGAGCCACTTGGATGGAACACAGCACCCCCAGAGGCACAATGGGCAAAAATGTTACTAACATATGCAGAAAAAGGAGGAAAACCCATACACAGCGCCAGTGGTCATTCGCAGTCCACCTCAAATTGCGTCCCTCAGAGACTGAACCGGGATCCCACAACAAGGCCAATGGCAAGGTCAAGCCTTGGTACTCACCCTCTGAGCGCCCCAGGCATAGGATCCGTGCCGGGCTCAGCTCTACTCCATTGAAACTGCTTCACTGGCTAGGTTTATTTTTCAGTAGCACTGTGCAACAGGTGGCTGGTAGGCAGATCCCTCTGAGAGCCTTCTGCAATTCTCAGGTGACAGCTGGGGGGTGTTGCCGAGGTTGTGTGAGGCTGCTGTACTTTTCAGATTCATAGAAACAAAGAAATATGATGCCAGAAAAAGACCACATGACCTATCTAGTCTGGTCTTCCATATTGGCTATTACAATTAGTTGGCTTTTTTCCTTTTGAGATACTCTGTTTGTCCCATGCTTTTCTGAATTCATATACTGCCCTCATCTCTACCACCTCCACTGTGAGATTATTCCATGCATCTACCACTCTTTCCGTAAAGAAATGTTTCCACAAATCACTCCTAAGTCTTCCAAATCCTAATTTGTGGCTGCTCAACAGGCCCTTATAAGGGCATGGAGCTGAACCAATTTTCCCTCCTCCTATGGCTACCAAAATGATTGAAGTCTAGTGGAGCCTCCCCACATCATGCTCAAGTGAGAGTCACCCCCTTTAGAGCTTGAGGTGGTTGTTCATGAGTGTTTAATCAATCTCTTTTCCTCTCATCTTCAGAGAGGAGAAAATACATCCACTATCAGCTGGAGACAGAGAAATACTGAAGGGACCTCTGGTGGCTGAGCCAGATAGAGACATGGGAGTAATGTCATTGTAACCTGAGCTTTTCAATGGTTCTTTGTCTCCACCAATCTGTTCGTAGGGAACACAACCCACTTGTCTGGACTGGTCTAGCAGAATGATATGGAAACTAACTTTGCGAAGATGGGACAATATCTCAAGGAGTCATTAGCAAGATGGGAACAGCTGGGGGCATGTAGAAAAGTAGTGGGCAAAACTGAAAGGGGATATTTTAAGAGTGACAAACCTTTTTATTAGGAAAGTAAATAAATGTGATAGGACAAAAGGAGACCACTACTATGGTTCTCAAAAGTATCTAAAAAGGTGAAGAAAAAGAGGGTGGCCTTCATAAAATAAGAGATCACAGAAACAGAAAGACAAGCATCAAAATTTGAAAAAAGCTAAGAGAAGCTAGGAAAAGTAGTCAGGAAAGCAAAGATACAAATGGAAGAAAAAAAAAATAGGCAATGCAGTAAAATGGGGAACACGACACTTTTCAGATGTGTTCGTGGGATGAGGAAGTGGTATTGTCAGACTCGAGGGTAAAGGGGAGAAATATGTAGAAGCTGATGAGGATAAAATGGAATTGGCTTAACAAATATTTTTGTACTGTCTTTACAGATGAAGGGCCAGGAGTAGGACTCAGAAAACAACAAATAGGAACAGAAATGAAAGTGATCTTGAACGATTCTTCAGAAGACTGTTTGTGAGGAACTAGCTAAACCAAAAAGTAGATAAAAACAGATGGGATACATCCAAGAGTACTGAAGGAACTTAGAACTTCCCTAACTGCTTCACTGTCTGACCTGTTCAATGCTTCTTTTGAGTCGGGAGTGGTCCTAGAGGACTGAAGAAGGGCGCTTATGATCTCCTTGCACTAAAAGTAGAAATCAAGATGAGCTTGGAAACTACAAGCCAGTTAGACTGACCTCGGTGGTAAGTAAATTAATGGAAACACTGCTGAAACAGAGGATAGTAAGGTTTCTGAAGTCCAATGGATTGCAGGATCCGAGGCAGCATTGTTTTACTAGAGGAAGGTCTTGTTAGACAAATCTAATTAATTTCTTTGAGTGGGTAGCAACAAAGGAGGATATTACTAGTGGTATGCCATAGAGATCTGGCCTTGGTCTGATTCTTTTTAAACACTTTTGTGAGTTATATTACAGAAAGGATGTCAGTTTTGACTCTTTGCAGATGAGAGCAAAATCTGCAACAGAGTAGACGATATGAGGAGGGATCTAGCAAGCTTGAAGAATGTTCAAGAATTTGGCAGCTGAGATTTGATGCTAAAAAATGCATTTGGGCTGCAAAAATCCAAGAAAACTGTACAATATAGTGAGTGAAATATCTCTGTCTATGAAAGAAGTACGGGACTTGGGCATGAAGATCTTTAGGTGGCTAAACGGGTAGAAAAGGTGCGACAAAAGCCAGAAGGATGTTTGGGTGCAGTGGGAGAGGAATGGTCAGCAGGAAGGAGGTGGTAATAGTGGCTCTGTATAAGTCTCTGTTGAGACCTCATTTGGAGTACAGTGTGCAATTCTGGAGACCATATAGTCAAAAGGTGCAGAGGGTGGCTACCAAAATGGTCAGTGGGGCATATGGGGACAGACAAATATCTTTGAAGGAAAGGCGGGAGAGACGAGATATGATAGAGGCATTTTAAATACCTCCATGGCATAAATGCATATCAGGAGAGCCTCTTTCAATTAAAAGAAAGCTCTGGAATGAGATACCATAGGATGAAGGTGAAAGCGGATAGACTCAGGAGTAATATGCAAAAATAGTTCTTTATGGAAAGAGTGGTAGATGCATGGAATATAGTCTCCCAATGGAGATAGTAGAGACGAGAACATGGGTCAAACAAAGAAGATCTCTTTAAGGAAAAAAAGGGACTATATAGTAGTTGGTATGGAAGGGCAGACTGGATAGGCTGTATGGTATTTTTCTACCGTTATGTTTATATGTTTCAATATCTCTGCTGGGAACAGAGTTAAAATATATTCACTAGGGTTTTAGCTAGCTGTCTGCTCCCTCATTTGCCTCACTTAATTAACGTGAACCAGTCTGGGTTCGTTCCGGGCTGGCTGGCCTCTGATAATATTTGCAAAGTTTTGAATTTGATGTAGAAAGGGCAATGAGACCAGGTGCCTATGCTTATGATGGCAGTCAATGCTGAGAAAGCTTTCAGAGTCTACTGGTCTTAATAACGCCATACTGCATCTTTGGCTTCCAGTTCACTCACTCCTTTTCAGACGTGCGCGTGCGCACACACTTGACTGTTCAATATCACTTCGACATCTTAACCTTGCAAAATTAACAGAAATTTTAACATAAACTGTTACCCTCCGCTTGTGGAACAAAATTGTTACAGTCCTGCCAGCTCCTTCATCCAGGAGTTACTCCCCATCCTTTCCTGCCTATATGACTATGAAGCCAGGGCCCTCCCTCCTCTTGGCCCACTCCATTGCCAAGAGGGGTGGTTGTCCAGGCTGACTGCCACTCCATACAATCAGCCCTGCCATGGATTGCTCTTTTAACAGGCCCAGGCACCTGAATCTTTATCTGGGCCCCCCTTAGCATAGCTGCAGCCCAAATGCCTCTTGCTGGCATGTGACCCAGTGCTGGCCCATGCACCCCCTCTACACTTGGGTCCCTGCATCCCATCCCATATTGGGGCCTAGGTGCTCCCTTGGCTGAACCTGGAGCCTCGTTGCTTTGGATTCAGGAGCACCCCACCCCGAATGCTCTTGGGCTCTCTCTTGCTTCAAGTGTAACTCCCACCTACACAGTGAGGAATCGCCACCAGGAGGGGGTTCCTGATGCCCCTGGAGCCCCAGTCTTTATGACTGAACTGATGGCTTTTTTAAAATGCAGTGTTAGAGTAGTTACTCACCAGTAACAGGTGTCCTCCAGGAGCAGCAGGAATCAGTCCTCACTTATGGGTGTCAGACGCCGATGAAGCCCCAGCGGAGCATTTCCCCAGCTTTCCATGAAAGCCTTTGGGAATGCTGGCACGCATGCGCAGTTCCCTTCCCGCCTAAAGGTGCCATCTTACCTCAGTCAAATGACATAGCTAAGAACAGCACACAAAAATGTAAAAATTAAACTATGTACAACTACAACTCCAAGGGGAGGAGGGAGGGTAGTGAGGACCGATTCCTGCTGCTCCTGGAGAACACCTGTTACAGGTGAGTAACTACTCTTTCTCCAGGACCAAGCAGGAAGTCAGTCCTCACTTATGGGTGACTCCCCAGCTCTGGGCTACCAGGAACCCAGGCTGAACAAGAGAACTCCCTCTAGTCTCAGCAACACAGAAAAGGCTTTTCAAGGACACACCCTCTACAGGTAGCCCAACCAGAGGGCAGGAGTTGCCTAGACCTCAAAGAGATTCCTGAGTACTGCTTGGCCAAAAGCACTGTCCCTACGGGATTCCCTCTCCAGACAGTAGTGGGCTGCAAATGTCTGGCTTGAAGACCAAGTAGCACCCCTGCAGATGTCTTGCAATGGAACAGAGCGGAGGTGAGCCACTGATGCAGCCATTGCCCTCACACGGTGGGCCGTGACCCTACCCTGCAAAGGAAGGTCAGCCGCCTTTTAAGCCCAGGTGATACAGTCAGCCACCCAAATGGACAAGGTACGCTTGGACACAGGCTTCCCCAAGTTATTGGGGTCAAAAGAAAGGAAGAGCTGAGAAGCCCTCCTGTGACCTTGCGTACGTTCAAGGTAGAACGATAAGGCCCTCCTACAGTCCAAAGTATGGAGAACTGTTTCAGCCTGACTTGCATGAGGCCTAGGGAAGAAAGTAGGAAGAACCACCTCCTGGTTGAGGTGGAAAGAGGAGACAACCTTAGGAAAGAACTTAGGGCGAGTCCTGAGGACTACCCTGTTTTTATAGAACCTGGTGTAAGGCCTATCACAGACCAAGGCCTGAAGCTCACTCACTCTCCTGGCCGAAGTAAGGGCTATCAGAAAGAGAGTCTTCCAGGAAAGGAAGCATAGAGGGCAAGTAGCCATAGGCTCAAAAGGTGGGCGAGTCAGCTGCTGCAAGCCACATTCAGCTCCCATTCAGGGGCAGGAGGACGTATGGGAGGTTTGAGCAGAAGCAAGCCTCTGAGAAACCTGGACACCAAAGGGTGCACAGACAAGGAATGGCCCTCAACTAGTGAGTGGTGAGCTGCCAAAGCAGAGAGGTGGACCCGAACAGAGTTGGATTTGAGACCTTGATTGGACAAGTGCAGCAGGTACTGAAGCATTACTGACACAGTGCAGGAGAAAGGATCCTCTGCACGTAGCTGACACCACACAGAAAACCTCTTCCACTTGAGAGCATAGGTTTTCCTAGTGGATTGCTTTCTGGAGGCTAGGACAACCTCCTCAACTTCCTTAGGCAGGCCCCAGGGAGCCAACACTACCCTTGCAGCCCCCATGCCATCAGATGGAGAGATTTGAGATTGGGATGCAGCAGGGAGCCCTGATTCTGAGATAGAAGGTCAGGTTGCAATCCCAGAGGCAGAGGTAGATCCACCGCCAGTTGAAGCAGGAGGGGGAACCAAGGCTGCCTTGGCCACCTGGGAGCTACCAGGAGGACTGAGGCTCTGTCTCGGAGAATCTTGAAGAGTGTTCGGGCCACCAGAGGGGTGGGAGGAAACGCCTAGAGTAGGCCCTGAGTCCAGGGAATCAGAAAAGCATCTGCTGCTACCCTCAGAGGATGCGGTTGCCTGGAGCAGAACCTTGGCAGCTGGTTGTTCAGTGGACTGGCAAACAGGTCTATGGAGGGAAGTCCCCACCTCAAGAAAATCTTTTGAACCACTAAAGGATGGTTCGTGTGGTTGCAGAATCCTGCTCAATCTGTTGGCCAGGCAATTCTCCTGGCCTGGAAGATAGACTGCTTTGAGGAGCATGTTGTGTTTCAGGGCAAAGGAACAGAGGTCCTGGGCTTCCTGACAAAGGGGCTGGGAACCAGTACCGCCCTGTTTGTTCACATAGAACATGGCTACCTGGTTGTCTGTCTGGATCAAGACAGACTGTTGTGCCAGGGAAGCAGTAAAGCACAGTTATTTACTTGTAACAGGTGATCTCTGGGAACAGCAGGAATTAGTCTTCACATATGGGTACGTCGGTACCGACGGAGCCTGCACGGGAACGCTGCCCAGCTTCCAATCAGAAAGCTTTTGGCAGCATCCCTCGCGCCTGCGCGCTGACTTCCCGCCTTCTCCAGAGCCTCTCTTCAGTTGAGTTTCAAAGCTGAGACAAAGGCGAGAGAGAAAAGGAAGAAGAAGATAAAGAGATGCAACTCCTAGGGGAGGTGGGAGGGTTGTGAAGACTAATTCCTGCTGTTCCCAGAGATCACCTGTTACAGGTAAGTAACTGTGCTATCTCTAGGAACAAGCAGGAATGAGTCTTCACGTATGGGGACTCCCTAGCTGGAGATGCCAGGGGGAGAGATCCCAGAAAAATGCAGGAGCCTGGAGCAGGGGTGCATTTTGTCTCCAGGAATCCCCGGCATCTGATGTGGGATGGAGGGTAGGAGTTGACAATAAAGGAGCTGTGAGGAAAGAAACAGCATAGCCAAGGACTAGAGGGTCCTACAGACTACAGGAGTCCTTGGTATATATGATGAGTAGCATTAAAACACATTTAATGTACACTCAAAATATGCAGCTTACCTACTGTATTGTAGGAAGTAGAAAGCATGATGGAGTCTACTGGATAAGCAGTGGCGGAATCTTCAAGGTGACCTCCCAGCAGTGAGGATGAAGGTCCAGACCTGGAGGTAGTAGACGATCCAGGTGTCAACTGGGTAGGATTAGACGTCAGGTCGTCAATAGAAAGCTTTATGGGAAAAAGCTGAAAACTCCTTTAGGCATAAGGTCATTAACATTGAGGACTAAAGGAAGAAGACTGACGGAGTTGGAGAACTAGCCCAGTCCTGGCGGGAAGAAAGGGACTGGAAAACCCCTATTCCCAAGGAGAACAGCTGTGTACTCAAAGATAAAGATGTACACTGTTTTTCCTAGCTGGCGAGAGATAGGAAAAATATTGAAGCTTGATGCTTCAAGGACTTAAAGAAAAAATGGAAGATGTTAGCACCACAGTGGTTATTGGTGCCTAACAGTTTCTGCATCGTAATATGGTATGCGAGGTAGGGCGATAGACTGTCTAAAACCTCTAGGAGGTAAAACATTTAGTATAGACAGTAAGGGTGATTGTTGGGGGGCTTCTTAAGGGTTGATATGTCTTACACACTGACACATATATATATGTTGATGGAATATATATATATATAATATATATATATATACATATGTGCAGATGTGTATATTAGGATATGGGTGGAGAAATGTATCAAAATATAGATATAGATATAATATACGTAAATATAGATATATTTGTGGGGCATGGTTTTGCACCAGAGTAATGATATAGGTATGTAGACATATATGGAGATGCTACATACAAGACAACAGGTTGAAGATACATGTCTACCACCCAGCCCCATAATTGTACATGGGGAATATAAAAGAAAAAGATTCTGCGCTCTACAAGAGGGTGAACCCACTTGGGATATGTATAGAGAAACTATTTCCGTGGATTGAGGGATGCAGGAAGGCAATCCAACCAAATAACCGTGATGTTTGCGTGAAAACAGATGATCACATGAATCTGTAAGGAACAAGGCGGGAGTTCCACAGAACACTGACATGGCAGATGTGCAGAAACGCAGAGAAAATACCAGAGGGACCTACTGGAGGGACCCAGAGGTAGCATGCGTAAACATAAGCCGTGGAGTTTCACGCAGAAGAACTGATATCTCGTGTTAACACCCCAGGCTAGAGGGTGTGGAGAACCCGCACAGGCATGGGAAGGGTTTATAAGCTTTTCTCTACTAATAGAGAAGCTTCAGAGACAAGGTCAATGCTCTATAGCAAGGCCCTCATAGTAGAAAGCTTCTCTGAAGACTGCAGAGAGCATTGTGCAGGAGAGATATGAGACAAACCGACTGAAGTCAGGTGTGTTGCCATATCCTAGGAGAGAAGATGGTTAGAATAATGTGAGAAAGCCTAAAGGAGTAGGAGGATCCAAGAGAGATGACGAATAGCTTGGAATCACTACTGAGGCTAGACAAAATTTTGAACAAGGGACTGGAACTTGGAAAAAGTACCAGCAATACAATTACTGTAACTCCTGCAGGCACAGCTGCTGACGGAAACAGCAGAGAGATTGTCCTGTGCCCAATAAAGAAAAACAGACAAGAAAAGAGAGGAGATATCCCCTTTCCTTGTCTGAGGAACGAGCTTGCTAGAGAAGCTTTCCAGCATGGTACCCCTCAGTCAGGGAAAAAAACCCGGTTGAGAGGGTAGAGTAAGTAATTGGAGGGTGACATACCCATAGGGTAAGTCAACTGAAGGAAAAAATGTTCAGTTGGGATAGAACTATCAGGGGATAGTTGCAACTGCTCTTCTAGAGAGTAAGAAGAGGAGAAGTCTGTAGTCCCTGAACAAAATTTTCCGACAGGTTAGTACACTGAAAAAGAGGAGCACAGTGAATAAACTGCTAATGGGTAGAAGTGAACTGTAGATTACAATTCCCGGCCCCTATGGTTGCTCGGAATGCTGAGACTGGCCAGAGCTGGAGGACTTCAGGCTATGCTGAGGCGTCCCTTGTTTAGGTACAGCTGAATGATGGGCAGGAGATGAATGAAACTTTCTTTTCTTAGGGAAAGAAGGTTTGGTAGGATATTTCCTACCCCTTGAAGAAGGAGGTGGCTTAGATTGGTCTTTAGTGGAAGGAGAGTCAGTGGAGCATTGAGCAACCTGACGTAAAGCCTCCTTATTGAAGAGATCTTCTCCTGTACAAGGAGAATGAGCCAGTATAGTTTGTGCCCATCTGCTCAAGTCTGAAGCTTCAAGCCAGGCTCTGCGACGTGCTGCGATGGCAATAGCAGAGGATCTGCTAACGGACTCAAAAGAGTCTATAGAAGCACGAGACAGGAACCAGGATATATTCCGGCTGTGATTGACGAGCAAGGAATAATCAGTAGCCTTGGGCTCTGGTAAAAAAGGGGTCAAAAGACAATTTCTCTGTGACTTCCTGGAGTGTTAGACTCATGTGAAAAATATATGAAAGAATTCTGGAGGCCAGCATAGAGGTTTGGAAGGCCTGACGACCAAAAGCATCGAGTGTTCTTGAAGAACGACCTGGCGGATAAGAAGAATGCTTCTTCTTGCTCTTAACTTTCCTTAGTGCTGATTCCACTATAAGGGAACAATGAGAAAGTTGAGGCTTTTGAAACCCTGGAGAGGGTGGCACCCGGTACCGAACCTCAGTGGTTGTAGAAACTAGAGGAAGTCGTAAGGGCGATTTCCAGACCCTCAGAAGGAGATCCTGCAGAGCAGGATGTAAAGGAAGCATCATATTTTCCATTTGTGCTGGTGAGCCATGAGTAGCATCAGAACCAGGGATAGAGATATTAAGAAAGGTTGCCATATCCAGGAGAAAAGCCTGAAAAGACTGATCTTCCTATGGGAACCATCCCTGGTAAGGCTAAAGAAAGAGGCTGAGCACCAGAGGACGTACAGTGGTGTGAAGGAAGAAACCTAGTAGATGGACAGGGATACTGGCATGTTAACTTAGAGGCAGTGGCTACTGCATCAATGCCAGGTATCTGTTCCAAACTAGGCATCGGTGGAATCGGTGCAAGAACAGGCATCGACATCGATACTGATACAGGACCAGCAGTTGAAGTCGCCATCGGGGACTGCTGCAGTGGTACCGAGAGCATGAGAGAGTTATGGCTAGGATCTTCGGAACTGTCTATCTGGAAACGACAGGAGTCGGTTCCGGGACGCGTCGGTACCCAGTCCTCGAGACTAGATATCGGTTCAAGACTCGGCATCGAAGAAAGCGAGGCTATCGATGCATGTCGCGAGGGTTCCGACGCCGGTGGCAGTATCGGCGATGCCGATACCACTAAGGCAGCCTGGGTTACATCGATCGGTACCGACGGTACCGAGGATACCCGATGACCACCCCTTGCAAAGAGTAAGGCGGTCCACCTCGATGCCGATGCCAGGGTATCGGAACCGATCGACGCCGGTACCATCCCGGAGCATGGCTGAGATATGGAAATGTCCATCGGTATCGTATCGACCGGCCCCAAGGGCGCCGAGGATGGTAGAGGACGATTCCTGGTGAAGAGTGGAACACTCGACACCGAAGCCGATGCCGGGGTATCGGTACCGCTCGAAGCGGATACCCGCACCGTACACGACTGGGATCGAGGGAAGTCAATCCAGTGCGTATCGATCGGTCCCGAAGGTACCGAGGATGCCCGATGACGATCCCTGGTGAAGAGTGGAACACTAGACACCGGTGCCGATGCTGGAGGCTCGGTACCGCTCAAAGTGGATACCACCCCCGAGCATGGCTCAGGTATGTTCTGTGAGCGGTGAGCCCCAGGAACAACCTGAAACCCCTTTAACGCTTTGGAGCCCGAAGACTCCCGCAGGGGTAATGCCAATGGATTCTTGAGGGTAAGGCCGGAGCCGTCACAATGCTGGGCATGGGACATACCACTCAAGCATTGACTAGTCTTAACAGACTGTTTGTGGGTTACCTGATCCTGTGAAGTGGAGAAACCGGGTACCCTCACTGCCGAGGAAAAAACGGTATCGAGGGAAACCTTAAAAACTGAAGGTTTCCTCACAAAATTATCCCCTGACAAGTCAGGGGAAAAAGGGTCAGGACCCACACAGTTGAGACACAAACTATTGGTGTCTGAAAAGAAACAGGTGTTTCCACATCGAAAGCACTTCTTAGGAAAAGAAGGCTCCATAATGAAGAGGCCTGGTAGGCCCAACAAGTTAAGGCAAAAAACTGAAGAAAAAGTTTCTTAGAATTTAGTCAAAAATCCACCGGCGATACCGGTGGTAGCGGGGAATACAGCCGCGACCACAAGAAAACACAAACTAAAGTAATTAAAAAGAAAAGTTTCTGCGGTGACAGGAGGACGTCCTGCCGGCTCCGCGGAAAAACGAAAACTGAAGAGAGGCTCTGGAGAAGGCGGGAAGTCAGCGCGCAGGTGCGAGGGATGCTGCCAAAACCTTTCTGATTGAAAGTTGGGCAGCGTTCCCGTGCAGGCTCCGTCGGTACCGACATACCCATATGTGAAGACTCATTCCTGCTTGTTCCTAGAGATAGGCCTTGAGGGCCAAGCGGATAGCTCTGAGTTCCAGGAGATTGATCTGCTGGGACGCCTCCCAAGGAGGCCACAGGTCCTGGGTGCACTTGTCTAGGCAGTGTGCTCCCCAACCCTGCAGAGAGGCATCTGTGGTCAGTACCACTGTATGAGGTGGCATCTGAAAGGGCACCCCTACCAGCAGATTGGGGGGGTGCAACCACCAGTTGAGGGATGTCAGAAAACGGTGGGACACTCTGATCCTGTCTCTGAGGCTGCCTGAGGCCTGTGACCACTGAGTCCGAAGGCACCACTGGGCAGGTCTCATATTGAGCCTGGCATTGGGGGTTACCTGAACTGTCGACACCATGTGGCCTAGAAGCCTGAGACAGAGTCTGGCGGAGACCAGGGACCTGTGCAGAAACTTGCTGGCGAGGTTTATGAGCCTTTGTGCTCGGTCCACTGGTAAGAATGCTCTTGCCAGCTGAGAAGCCAACCTTGCCCCTATGAACTCCAAGTTCTGGGAGGGGAGCAAAGTGGACTTTGCGAAGTTGATGACAAAGCCCACCTTTTGGAGCAGTTCTATTGTCCTGTTGGTGGCTTGCTGAACCTCTAGGGAAGTCTGGCCTCTGATGAGCCAGTCGTCTAGGTAAGGAAACACAAAGATGCCCTGATTTCTCAGGTAGGCCGCCACCACTGCCAGACACTTGGTAAATACCCTGGGAGCAGAGGTCAGGCCAAAAGGCATAACTCTGTACTGAAAATGGTTTCCTCCCACAATGAAACTGAGGTACTTTCTGTGGTCTGGATGAATAAGGATGTGAGTGTAAGCATCCTTTAGATCTAAAGAGCATAGCCAATCTCCCTGCTGGAGGTAGAGCAGAAGTGTTCCAAGAGTAAGCATCTTGAACTTTTCTTTCACCAGAAATTTGTTGAGGTTTCTGAGATCCAAAATGGGTCGAAGACCACCGGTTCTTTCTGGTACCAGGAAACATCTGGAGTAAAACCCGTGACCTTGGAAGTGGGGAGGCACAGGCTCCACCACCTTGTCCACCAACAGACCCTGGAGTTCCTGGAGGAGAAGGGCTGTATGCAGGGGAGGCCGTAAAGGTTCCCCTGGGAAGTGTGGCGGAGGCAGTTGGTGAAAGTGCAGGGCATAACCTCGACTGACTATGTCCAGCACCCAACTGTCCTGGGTTATCAAGGGCCACTGGTGGGCGAACAAGGCTAGGCGGCCTCCTGTGCAGGGCTGTGTCTGCAAGGGAGGTATGGCTATACCCAAGGAGTCAAAAAACCCCACCCTGCTGAGTGGTAGCAGGGGCCTGAGGCTTGGGGGTCCTCTGCCTACGGGGCCCATTACCCTGGCCCTTGGCTTGCTGACCCTGGGGGGCAGCTTGGGCAGCCGGATATGGTGGGTACTGTTTGTAGGCAGTGCCCTTCCTCTGGTAAAAGGACTTTTTACCCGAGCCCTTCTTCTTATGAGAAGGGGCAGAGGTCTTCCGACAGCCTTGTCCTCACGAGGTGCTCTGTCTCGAGCTGAGCGGCCTTCTCGGCCACAGGCTTGCCAAAAAGGTTTTCACCTCGGCAAGGGACATCGACCAACTTGTCCTAAACCCATGGCTCGAGGTCCGATGACTGCAGCCATGCCTGGCGTCGGGCCGCGATGCTGGCTGCTGCTACTCGGGCCGAAGCCTCGAAGCCATCGTAGGCGGCGCGGGACATGAACTTAGAGGATTCCCGGATCCTCGAAGACAAGGACTTAAAACTCCGCAAGGGTTCCCCGGAGAGACCAGCAGAGAATCCGGCCAACTCCTTGGCCAGGTCTCGCAAATACATGCCCATGTACAGCTGGTAAGTCTGGACACGGCAAGCAAGCATCGAGCCCTGAAAGCACTTTCTACAGACGCCATCAAGTCTTCGGGCTTCCCTACCAGGAGGCACCGCGGAGTGCATCTTCTGACTCTTCAGACGATACATGGCCGATTCCACAACCATGGAATGGTGTGGTAGCTGTGCTTTCTGGAAGCCAGGACTCTTCCGGAGCAGATAGATGGAATCGACTCGCTTGCTCAAAACCGTCATCGAGGCCGGTGCCTCCCACATCCGGAAGAGGAGCCGTTCCAGCATCGGAGGAACCGGGACAGTAAAGGCCTCCTTCAGAGGAGAGAGTCATACTGCAGAGCATCGAGCTCCTCGACTCGAGGCTCTTCCTCGGGGTCAGCCGGGATAGCCAGGGCAGCGGCCATATCCCGGATAAACTTCGAGAACCTAGTATCCTCCGGAGGGGATCTACTCCGGGGCTCAGACTCTGGTGAGTCCGAAGGGACACACCGAGTCTTGAAGGTGTCAGGAGACTCCTCGTCTTCGGTCTCCCAAGCAGACTCGTCCGATGTCGCGTCGAGGTCCGACCTCACGGGGCCTCTAGGCACCCGCCCCGATGCCGGTGGCACCGGCGTCAAGAACCTCGGTCCCGAACGGGAGGTCGAGGGAAACCTCGACCGAGGACGACTTCGAGTCGCAAAGGACTCGAGTATCGGCTCGGTCTCCGGGGTCGACTTCGAAGTTGATGTCCCGGTGGTCGGGGCAGATGCGCCAGACAGGCTGGCCATCAGCGCCCACTGCTGATCCATGAAGGCAGACATTCTGCTCTCCAAGGCTGTCAACCTGAGACTCAGCTAGGGTGACGCAGCAGCCCCCGACTCGGGCCCTGGTGGCGCCGGGCCCGACGTTGGTACTTGGGGAGGCGAGTCCACGAGGACAACAGGACTTACGTGTCCAGCAGACTCCGGCTCCATGTGAGGAACTTTAGTTGGCTTCTCCTGGTCCATGGGCCCGGGACGACGGTCGGGGGTCTGAGACCTGGCCCTCGAGGGACCAGGGACCTCCTCCGACGCCGCCCTCGCGAGCCGCTTCTTCCTCTTACGTTCCCAGTCGGGGGACCCCCTGTCCGAGGAGCTCTGACGCCTCTCGGGATCGGAATCCCGAGATGTCGAGGCCTCAGACGAGGTCCAGGCCCGGGCAGAGGCCGAGTCCGAGAAAAGCATTTCACTTTGCTGCTGACGACTTCAGAGGGCCTTGGAAGACATTTTTCCACATGGCCTGCACGTTTTAGAATCGTGGTCCGGGCCAAGGCACCGAAGGTAGCAGTTGTGTGTGTCGGTGAGAGACATTATCTTTTTACACCGATCACACTTTTTGAAACCGCTGGAAGCCATCGGGGAGAAAAGGGTCCCCACGAGGTCAAAGGACCGGCCTTCCAGGGAAAAAGAAAAAGTTTTGGAGCGAGCGCCTAGCCACTAAGGGCAAAAACCGAAAAAGGAAAAAAGGGATTCGATACCGGCATACCGAACCCGGCGGGAGGGGAACCGACGTCGAATCCGAGGAAAAAATAGCGAAATAACGCCAAGAAAAAACTTCTTATCCGGGAAAAAAAGGACACACGTCTGATGGGCTTCACGGAAAAAAAAAAAAAAAGAGACTGAGGTAAGATGGCACCTTTAGGCGGGAAGGGAACCGCGCATGCGTGCTAGCATTCCCAAAGGCTTTCATGGAAAGCTGGGGAAATGCTCCGCTGGGGCTTCATCGGCGTTGATGACACCCATAAGTGAGGACCGACTTCCTGCTTGGTCCTGGAGAACAATAAATCCAGGCCAATATCTGTCAGGTGCACCTTGTCCTCTTTAAAGAGTGTGGGTTCCCCCAGTATTATCCCCATAAAGAATACCACCCTTCCCCCTCAAGCCCTGGATGAAGTCTCTCGTTTCTTTATTAAGCTTCTTCCTGCTCATTTTGATGCCCCTGGGGTTCCTTACGTCCCACCATTTTAGCTGTGCGATGATCCAAAACAAGATGATGCCAGTTGCTGGCCATATGGACTTCAACCAGGCCAGGTACCGTTTAATCCATATTATGAGGTCAATGTTCTTTGTTGCCCCCAAATCATTGCCTCCAAGATGCAACAAAACGTGGTCTGGCCTCAGCCGGTACCTGGCTCAAACAGTTAGCATTGGCATGAACTGGTCCCACTGCATCCCCTGTTTGCCCACACATCGTATTTTGGCTTCTTGTGTGAAAAAAAACAATTGCCTACCACAGTATCTTTGCCTCGCTCTTTTACTTGCACAGTATGCATTAGAATGCCCGATTATCCAAATTCTCCAGCTGAGCCTGCAATGACAATATTGATGGGTTACTGGAGGCTATTCTTGCTTCCTCTCACATATAGCTTACACCATTCTGATTTCCAATAACCTATCCCCTTTATCCTATTGAGGAGGGGGGAGCCTAGCTTGCTCGCCAGCATAGCCATTCCAATTCTAAAAAAATGCGCTGTAAGTCCCTAAGACTAAATGCTTGCCACTTTCAACCCTACCACCCATCCTGCTCTGAACTGGTACTGCAACAAATACATCCCATCCTCAAGCTTGAATATTACTCCCCCTCCTCCAAGTCTACCTCACATGTATTCTTCCAGGGCCCGGACTGAGCATAAGCTTTTCACAGTAACTGCGCAGGCGTGATAGATTCCCTTTTCCCAGTTTGTTAGTCTTGGGCTTTCCCAAGTAAAATGTCCACCCTGTCCCTAAAGAACTGCAGGTTAGATCTTTGAGTGAGGTCAAGAATAGACTATCAAGGTGATGCACCACTTTGTATGCACTGAACAGTAAGAAGGCATGCTGCTTTGAAGAACTATACCTCGTAACTGTCCTGAAAAAAAAACCACAACAAAAAACCTGTCACCCGCTTGCAGCACCTCCTCAAATATGGCTAAGATGACCGGTTTTTTAGTATCTCACGGTCATGGTACCCCCCATGTCCATATTTTCCATTAAAAAATCCTAACGTTTCCTTACTATGAAAGCTTTTGTGACGTCCTCCCTCCCCTTCAACTTCAAGAAAAAGAAGATACCTGCCAATATTTCCTAGCTTGGCCACCGAGAGGCTGCGGCCTTTCATCCTGGCCAAACTGCACAAGCTTGTTGCCAAGGATGTCAGTGGTTAAGTCCACACCACTCCTTCCCAAAATTGTTACCAGCTTTATCATGCCTTGCCTGTACGGCTGCCAGGTGTTCAATGTTGGAGTATTCCTCATCAATCCGGCTGCCTTGCTTAAGCATCTTTCAAATCCAACCAAGTATCTGTATTGCCTCTCCATCTGCCCCCGGGGCCAACCTTCTGAATCACACATGCTGAAAACGAGAGAGTGCATCAGCAGTTTTGTTTCGCTCTCCTGGTACATAAACTTGCTGCTATTAGTGTATTAAGTTGCAAGGCTGTTAGTACAAGCCATCTGATGAGTCTCATTAAACCATCTGCCTTCGCTGTTCAGGGCATACACCACTGCCTGATTATCCGACCTAAAGATCACTCTTATTCCTAAACTGTCCCCCCCCCCCACTCCTCCCAGATTCAGGGCCACTAAGATGGGGAACATCTCTAAAAATGTGATGTCCCACTCTATAGGCAATACCTGCCTTTCTGTGAGCCACTCCTCCCTTCACCCCCCCCCAAAAAAAATAGATACCAAAACCCCCACTACCAGCTCCATCCAAGTACAGTTCCATGTCATTATTGGTTAACGGAGGATCATGCCACATAGTCAACCCATTATACTCCTTCAGAAATTGGTCCCATATGGCCAAGTCCTCTCACATGTGCTGGTGATCCAAATGATGTGGCGACTACGACAGACATTCCTAGTCAATTCAGCCAGCCACATTGTGAATGCTCTCCCCATCGGCATCACCCTGCAAGCAAAATCCAAGTGATCAATGATTGCCTGCACATTCTTAAAATGTGACTCTTTGCCTCAATGGTGCGCGCAACCATTTTCTTCAGTTTTGTTACTTTCTCCCAGGGAGTTTAGTTAACATGTGTATTGTGTCTAATCTCAATGGCCAGGAAGGATAATCTCCGACTTAGCTCTTCAGTTTTCTTGTCAGCCAAAAGGTACACCCAGTTCTGCCGCCGCAGGATCTGGAGGCAGGCTGGCTGACTTCCCTTCAAATTATTCAAATTCAGCTGTTCTGTTACTTGCTCATGCCACAAAATTTGATCACGTCGCCCCTCTTCTTATGACCCACCACTGGCCATCTGTTCACTTCTAGATTCAATACAAAGTTCTGATTTTGACACATAGGATCCTCCATTCTGGTCTCCCTTCCTACCTTGTTTCCCTTATCCTCCTCCACACCCCTCATTGGGCTCTTCTGTCCCTCCACAGTAATAGCCTCCAGCTTACCTCTGCTTCTCAGGCTCGGCTAGAACTCACTCGACACTCTGCATTTTACTTTCTGGCCATGAAACTCTGGAACTCCTGACGTCCGCCTTGCGCCATCTTATCCATGATTTAAGTCCTTCCTAAAGGCCCATCTGTGTCAACTTGCTTTTTCCATCCCCTCTGACTCCACTTGACTCTTGCCTACTTTCTATCTCCCCTTATCTGTGTGAATGGCTTTTCTGTCTGGATTTATAGTTCTTTTCCTCTGTTTTTTAGCTTAGTTTTATTACTATTTGTCAACCATCTTGCTGTTTCGAACAGGCGGTATATCAAATTTTTACAAACATAAGCTATCAAAAAAAAAAGCCATCCGCGTAATGAATCTAATGCAAAAAGGGAACTAAATCTCTCGAAATAGGTGCAAGAGATAAATGCCTTCTGATGGGCTACTCAGTCTGCCTTCCAGCTATTGCCTTTTAACCCTGAGAGTTTCCATTTGCTAGATTTTATTATGACAAAGTCCCCCTCCCAAAGGCCTTCACCATGTTCACCATTTGATCCATTGAACAGTAAGTGATGGAGCACAATTTCTGGTCAAGAAAATCCTTCACCGAGCCAACAAAATTCCTCTGGCTTCTTTTTTGGCACTAGTCGAATGGTGAAATCTTTAAGTTGTATATAGGTCTCTTCTTTAATAGGCCTGACCCCTCTGGCCAGCCTCACATCCTTCCCTATCATGCTCTACCTCCCTCAACTGCTGGAGAGCTAAGTTTCTGGCTGACAAGGTGTTGATTGGGTCCTGATAAGAAATTTTGAAACCCTCTGAAAAATCAGTACACCCCCTTAAGTCATACCCCACCAAGATGCTTATCAATGCTGTGATACAGACTTGTGAATCAGTCCTGCTCATCTCCCCTTCCCTGCATTTATCCTGATTTCTGAAAGGTTTCTCCAACACTTGCTGCAGTAGTTTTGGGAGCGAGCCTCCCCACAAATGCTGCACACATTTTTACTTTACAGATATTCTGGAACCAGCATATCTCTGTGTTAAACAATCGGCACAGTCTCTTGCATATATCCCACTTGGGTGCCTCCCTCATCTGGCCGAAAGGGGCAGTTAGGTCAGGCAGTATTGCTGTTGTGGCACACTGGCATGCCAACTCCCCTGGCCGCCTCTTTGTTATCTCTGTATCCAGTCTTATCCATAAGTTAATATCTTTTCTATCCCAACTCCTTACTGCCCGCCATGTTCCTCCTAAACTGCTCATCACATTCTAACCAAGCATTCTCCCCACAGGTCTTGGATGCTTTTTCAGACCATGTCCTGGTATTTGAATAAATCCCTATATCTTTGAGGCACCCTCTCCCCCACAATGTTGACCAAAATCCTAAATCAGGGGTACTCAAATCCAGTCCTGGAGGGCCACAAACCAGTCAGGGTTTTGGGATATCCCTAATGAATATGCATGAGATATATTTGCATGCACTGCCTCCATTGTATTTGACTATCTCATGCATATTCATTATGGATATCCCGAAAACCTGACTGGTTCGTGGCCCTCCAGGACTGGATTTGAGTTACCCCTGCCTTAAATGCTGCACGCCAATTGACAATGGTTCTAGGGACTGTCTTGGCTCTGCTCTCCTTGGCCTTACAGATCTTACAAATTACACTTAGGCTTGTGCGCTTACTTAGCCATGCAAAGATATCAACAATCACTATTCCATATCTTCTCCTTTGTCACTACTGGTATGTAGCAGTCTATAGCACTGGTAGCACAGATAATTCTGCTAGCCTGCTGGCACCCCCTTCCTGTTTAACCCCAGCCTTCGCCTGAGCCCTTCCTCTTTTTCACCTCTTGTTTTCCCCCTTGCTCTGAGTGTTTCCCACCTTCCCCTGTTCCACTCCCTCTCCCCCACACTTCTGTACTCCCACCACTTTCTTCCTCATCAAAATCTGCATAAGTTTTGATAACATGGCCATAATGTTGTCCCTATTACTGTGTCTTTTTGTTGTGTGCCCTGGAGGTACTCACCCTGTACCTCGCCAGTCCTATTCCGGTCTCAGACACTGCTATTCTGGCACTCCTGCTCACCGATCCGCTGGCCTGTCTGTGTGATTGGGTTGCTGCCACCACCAGCATCCAGCTTGGCCAGCAGGGCTTGCAGGGATTCCGTTTTGTGGATCATCACTGCCACTCTCACCTGATTCACCAAGTCTATCATGCTATCGTGTTCTGCTGTTGCTGCGACCTGTGCCCTCTCGCTGGTTGTACCGATGTTGTACCCAATGATCCGCGAGGGGCTCCCAATGCCACCACCATCTCAGACATGTACCTCTGCCCCTCCGTTCCATGATCTCTTAACTCTGCTTCCTCCACGCCATCTGTTGCTGTTATCCTTGGTCTGCCACACCCTTCTTCTTTTGCCGATATCTCATTGGCTGGACATCTTCCTTTGTCACATCTTTCCTTGCCTCCAAACTCTTTGTCCTCCAATTTCCTCCTCTTGCTCTGCTTCTCCTCCTCACGCCATGCACCCTTTTGTTAACATCCTTATTTTCCTCCTCCTTCCCCTCAGCACTGGCTTGAGGCATAATTTGCTGTTCTTCCTTCCTATTTCTATATAATTTAAATTTGTTTCTCTTTGCGGTAGCCCTTACAACTTCAGGTGTTCCAACAGTTGTCCTAGCGCCCTTTCTCAGCTGTTCAGCAGCTTACTGGAGAGGGGTTATGCTGTTGACCATCGCTGTCCCTTTAAGCTAGGTGCTCGATGTCAGAATTCAAAGATGGCACCATTCACGCAGTCAGGAGCAAGCCGCACAAGAGCTTAAATGCACCAGAGAGTTGTGCAGCAATGCTCTCATTTTTTGCCCCGATGCTACATCAAGCATCCCACTGGCTGGGTCATCGCAGGCTGCTGCCGAGCATTTGCTGCTGTTCCCCCTCCAGATGAAGCTTCTTTCACCATTCTGCCTCTGCCGAGCTTTGCTACTCCTTTTCCTCCTGATCAAGCCAGCACCAAACCCCACAGGCTGCCACTGGGCCTGGTGAGCTGTGCAAGTATTTTCTCTCTCCTTCGACATCGCCACAACTCAGCAGTGGAAGAGTATATGCTGGTTTGAGATGCCTATTTCCCCACAATCCTGCTGCTTTCAGCTGGCCTAATTAACGCCACCGTGATCTTGCTGCTTCCTGCCAACTTGATTATTATCACCGCATGCTTTCTGCCAACCTGCCCACAACACTTCTTTTCTCCCCCAGCAACTTTTAAATGCCCGCCCTTTCCCCTTCAGCTCCCTTCCTTACCCCTGTATTGGCCTGCTGGCTCTCCCTTTGCTCTTATTAGCCCTGCGCCCCCCCCCCCCCCCAGCTAGCCCAGGCTGCCCGCACCTTCAGCCTTTCCTTTTTAAGACTACGGAAAAATGTGATTAAAGGAAAAATTTTCTAAAGTGGGTTCAGATCCTGTAGAAGAAGCTTTTTGCTTGTTTAATGGGTACATGCATAAGTCTGAATTACATAGGAGCACAAGAAAAAGGGTGCCCTATGTCACCATTCTTAATATCTGGGTTCAAAATAAATGTTATGTTCATGATTTTAGATTTTGTATCTGTCCCAATGGAGACAATGGAATTTACAAAAGTGGGCAGATTAATATCTAGATATCCAATAGAACTCCTCGCCCATCTAAAGTAGATAAATCGTTTGATTTCAAATTACCCTCAATTCCAGAAAAAAAAAAAAAAAAAAAAAAAAGAGGGGTCAGGATCTTCATGAATGGCAGAAATTCCTATTATCAGGTCATTTATGAATATGCTAAAAAGCAGTGTGGCCTAACACATATCCCTAGGGTTCCAACTGAAAAAAAATATATAATTCAATTGAAAGAAGGTTCTGCAACCAAGGAGCACAGGATGAAGGCGAAAGGGGATAGACTTGGGAGTGATATGCAGAAATTATTCCATGCATCTATCACTCTTTTTCCATAAAGAAATGCCTTCCAGTGGAGGTAATAAAGACAAGAACTGTATCTAAAATTCAAGAAAACATGGGACAAACACAGATGATTTCTAAAGGAAAAACACGACTGTAGTAGTTGGTATGGAAGAGCAGACTGGATATGCCATATGGTCTGTATCTGCCTTCATGCTTGTATGTTACTATGTCCCTTGTGGGAAGAGTTGAATGGGACTTGGATAGCTTGGGAGAGGCTTAATATATTTTATTTTATTTAACCAGTTATCTATACCGCCTTATCCTTCAATCAAAGTGGTTTACATTATGTAATCACTACAAATAGATTGTGAGCCCTTTGGGGACAAGGGAATGTATCCAGTACCTATGTGTACCTGAGGCAATGAAGGGTTAAGTGACTTGCCCAAGGCCACAAGGAATGCCTATAGGATTAGAAACTCCAGGCCCTCTGGTCTGAGATTGCTATCCCCAGGTGGGACTTGAACCCCTGGCCCTTCGGCCTGAGGTACCATATCCTAACCACTAGGTTAGGGTTCTTCAACTTGAAAAAGAGATGGCTGAGGGGAGATATGATAGAGGTCTATAAATTAATTAATGGAGTAGAAGGGTAAATGCAGATTGGTTGTTTACTCCATTCTCCCTCCTGTTATATGTCAAGACTGGGGAAGATTGAGGTGACAAAAAATGAATGTCCTCCCGTGGATGCTATTCTTCTTTATGTTACTTCCTATAGAACTACTGGAGAGGGCCCTGTGAAGGATGCAGAAAAGGATATTCTATATCTGGAAAAGGATACCATGAGTGGTGCTCTATTATAAGAGAGGAGGGAAGCCAAGGGATTCCAGATATTGAAGCTGTGCAATGTCAGGCGATGTTTGATTGGCGGGAAGGAGGAGGAAGAACTTGAAGGAAGGAGGAGGAAAATGGGATGCAGGAAAGGTTTCTGAGGGATATGCTGTGGTTGAGTAAAGGGAGTAGGGTAGTTAGAAGGGGGACATGGGGAGAATCCTTGTGTAGAGCAGATGAAGGTTCAAGAACATGACTATGAGGGGCAGAGGGAGAGGGAGAATGATCCCACTGTATAATAATGAAGAATGAAGAGTATCCCCTGGGGGTCCCTTTTGACCAAGCCCAGAAACAGTTTGGTTTGTTAGAGAAAGACAGAGTTCTTTATTTACAAAATGTTACCATTTTGCAAGAAGGAAGATGGTGTGTGTGGCGGGGTGGATGTGATTAAAAAGGGAGACAGGCTTAGAGCAGTTGAGCAGAATGTGCTGGACTTCCAGGGGCTTATTATTTGAACTGTATAGGCTGTGATGTGGGGAAGGGGAGATCCCATTGC
This sequence comes from Ichthyophis bannanicus, assembly GCA_033557465.1. Taxonomy (NCBI): domain Eukaryota; kingdom Metazoa; phylum Chordata; class Amphibia; order Gymnophiona; family Ichthyophiidae; genus Ichthyophis; species Ichthyophis bannanicus. The sequence continues at coordinate 173,948,233 of CM066034.1, forward strand.
CCTTTATGAAGGCATGGGAAGAAGATGGGGGGGGAGGAGGGGACTGGAAGAAGGGCAATGGTAAAAAGAGGTTCATGCAGGGCCAGTGAAAGCTTCCGTTTCTGCTATGATTCATGAAAATAGGTACAAAGTACTCTTTAGAATGTACTTATCTCCAGCAAGGTTAAACAAGGGTATGAGAGATGTTGGAGAAGATAATGGAGAAAGGTGGGTTTTGTATTATATGTGGTGGACTTATATATCAGTGCACAAGGTATGGAGTGGATATGAAAAATTTTTAAATAGGATACCGGGGTAATGGTGCAGCTTGACCCGAAATTTAACCACCACCTGGAAGACTTGGAGGCCAATCTGGGGCCAATGATGAATGTTGCAGTGCAAACTGGAGAATGAAGAACTTGTGAAAATAAGTTGGAGTTAAGATAGTAGGTTGCCTAGGGTAAAGGAAGGATGGGAGGGGAACAAGTGGGGTATTGTTTTATAGTGTAATGGTGATGGTCATCGGAGTGGTACAGTTGGAATATATATTCTATACTGAAAACTGGAAAAGAAAAGAATATGACATGTGTTGGATGAATGAGATGGCATTAACAAGGGAAAGTTTTCACTTACTGTTAATTTCCTTTCCTGGAATCCTGCTAGACCAGTCCAGACAAGCGGGTTTAGTCCCCCTACCAGCAAATGTTGTAGACAGATAAATAGAAAAAACTACCAGCAGCCTGATTGGCTGTTCCCTGGTAATATGTAGCTGAACCCAGTAGAGGGCGCTCCAGTATTGTAAAAAGCCATACTCAAACAGATGTAACCATGAGCCAAAAACTAAGGAAAATAGCAACCATACTATGTACAAGAGGTGATAACGCCGCTGCAAAGTCTTGGCTCCTCAGCAATACACCTCTGAATCAGATATCCAGAATAGGGAGGGTCCTGGACTAGTCTAGCAGGATTCCAGGAAAGGAAATTAATGGTAAGTGAAAATTTCCCCTTCCAGTACATCCTGATAGACCAGTCCAGACAAGCGGGAAGTACCCAAGCTAACTGCTCTTTGGGTGGGAAAATACAGCCGTCGAGACAACCTTTGACCCAAACTGTGCCTCTTCCCGAGTTTGAATATCGAGCCGATAATGACGCACAAAGGTGGACAGGGAGGACCAGGTGGCCGCCCTACAGATATCAAGAGGATGAACGTGAGAGTGCTCTGCCCAAGATGTAGCTTGCGCCCGCGTAGAGTGTGCCCGAAGACTGATCGGGACAGATTTTCCCTTAAGGATGTATGCAGATTCAATTGCTAACATCAACCAGTGAAAGACCGTGCGTTTGTGGGACCCCGTAAGGGCCAACCTGCTTCCAAAAAGCACGAAAAGGTGATCAGAGGTACAGAAAGGATTTGCCACCCGAAGATATCTACGAAGGATCCTGCCGAGATCTAGAGAAAAGGAGTCCCTCAGAAAAACAGGGTAGGAAAATTGGCTCATTGATATGAAAAGGCGTAAGAACATTTGGAAGGAAGGAACGAAGAAACAGTATGCAAGAAAACTCCTTCTTTCGAGAAGGCAAGATAGGGATCCTTGCATGAAAGTGCTTGTATTTTGGATATCCTTCGTGCCGAAGTAATCGCTACTAGAAACGCTGCCTTAAGCGTTAAATCTCTCAATGTGATGTGTTTAAGCAGCTCAAAAAGCCCCCGCATCAAGGCTTTTAGGACGAGGGACAGATCCCATGTTGACACCGGAGGACGAACCAGTGGTCGGACTACCTTAGCTGCTTTAAGGAAACAGGACACATCCACATGGGACACTATAGAGCGACCCCCAACAGGGCCTCTGAAACAAGTTAATGCCGTTATTTGAACCTGAAGAGACCCCAAAGGCTAAACCTTTATCCACGTCGTCCTGGAGGAAGGTAAGGATATTTGGGATTCCCAACCTCCAAGGAGAGATACGGTGCTGCGTGAACTAGGACTCAAAGACTCGCCAAACGCAGGAATTCGCTAGCAAAGTAGACAGGCGGGGCGTCTTCAGAAGGGTCGCAACAATGCGACTCGAGCAACCCTTCTTGCTTAGGCAGCGGCGTTCAAGAGCCAGGCCGTAAGCAAGTAATGAGCCAGATCGTCCATTACAATTAGACCCTGACGTAATAGCCCCCAGCGAAACCGAAGAGGCAGCGGCGGGACTCGTGTTAAGCGGTTGAGGTCTGCATACCAGGGTCTCAGAGGCCAGTCCGGAGCTATTAGGATCACTCTCCCCGGTGCACGAGAACTCTCTGAAGCACTTTGCCAATTAGTACCCATGGGGGAAAGATATACAGCAGAGACTCCTGCAGTCATGGTTGAGCCAGGGCATCCAAGCTGGAGGACTGAAACTCCCCTCTGCGACTGAAAAATTCCAGTACCTTGGTAAATCGCTGACGTCGCCATTAGATCCATTACCGGTTGCCCCCATGCTCGCAAAATCTTCTGAAAACGCTCAAGGGGCTAGCTCCCATTCTCCGGGATCGATAGCGTGTCGGCTGCGGAAAACGGTCTGTAAGTTCTCCACTCCGGCGATATGCTATGCCGAGAGAGAGTCTGCAGATGTACCTCTGCCCAGGAAAGAAGGGACATTTCCCTTGCTACACCTAGGGACTTGGTGCCGCCCTGGTGGTTGATGTGTCAAAGTTGTTGCATTGTCGCATAGAAGCCGTACCGCCTGATCTTTGAGAAGAGGCAGGAAATGTCTTAGGGCGAGGCAAAACGCTCACACTTCCAGTCGATTTATGAACCAGTGTGCTTCGTGAATCGACCAAGTACCCTGCATCGACTGATGCAGGCAGAGAGCACCCCACCCGTAGAGACTTGCATCTGTTGTTACTAGGACCCAACAAGGGTTCTCTAGGGAAAAACACCCCTGAGATGACAGGGCACCAGCATGAAAGGAGAGACCTCTGAAGCTCCCTCATGTGCGCTCTGGTTCAAGGCACGACTTCGATAGTGGCTGCCATGGACCTCAGGACTTGAAGGTAATCCCAGACCTTCGGAGCTGTCTGAAGAAGAAACAAACGAAGCAAGCCCATGAATTTGCGAAGCTGCTCGCGTGTCAAGAAGACTTTCCCCTGCATGGTGTTGAAGCGGGCTCCTAGAAAAAAAACTCTAGTTGCTGGGACGGATGAAGATGGCTCTTGGACATATTGAGCACCCATCCGAGATTCTCAAGGAAAGAAACTACTTGAACCACTGCTTGACGTGCTTCCAACAGGGAGTTCGCCCGAATCAACCAGTCATCCAGGTAAGGATGCACTCTGATTCCCCATTTGCGCAGAGCTGCTGCGACCACTACCATAATCTTGGAAAAGGTGCGCAGAGCCGAGGCCTGGCCAAAGGGCATTGCACAAAACTGGAAGTGCTGACCCAGTACTGCACATCGTAGGAAACGCTGTTGATAGTCTCTGATGGGAATATGCAAGTAAGCTTCCGCAAAATCTAGAAAGGCGAGGAACTCGACTCCACATACTGCCTGGATCACCGAGCAAAGCGTCTCCATTCAGAATCGTGGCACCCGTAGACATCGATTTACGCCTTTGAGATCCAGAATTGGGCGGCAGGACCCATCTTTCTTGGGAACCACGAAATAAATGGAGTAACGACCAGAGTCTCTCTCTACTCGAGGGACTGGTCGAATAGCCTTCAGAAGGAGGAGGCAGCGCACGGCGGAGTGAATAGCCTTTCCCTTCACGGATCTTCCCCCGGGTGAGAGGATGAACGCATCGGGAATGGATTGGGAACATTCGAGATCGTAACCCTGGGAGACTATGTTGAGGACCCATTGATCGGAAGTAACGAGAGACCATTGATGAGAAAACAGAGCCAAACGCCCACCCACTGGAGAAGTCTCTCCAGATGGACCGACCTCCAGAAAAGGCTCCTGAGGTGGACTGCCACCACGAAAAGGCAAATAATCACGTGAAATAAGGCACCCAGTTCAAAGCGTGATTATGAAAATAAGTTTTATTGATAAATTCTTGCTGCCAACCCGACACAGGCCGTGTTTCGCTCCCTTCATCAGGGGTTGATCTGGCAGATACAGACTAAAAACATAAAACATATAAATCATTTGGCAATAAATAAACGAATAAATAAAATCATCAGGTAAAGAACAGATGATACCATAAACATGAAAACAAAGTCATATAATGAACGCATTGAACATAAATCACAAAAAATGTAGATGAAATTAATAAATGAATAAAAACCATTAATACACGTCATGCATTCTAAAACAATAAAACAATATAATAAAAAATAAATAATAAATAAAATACTTGTGTGCGTAATCAATCAGAACATAGAGGGAAAGAGCTCGGAGCCGTGACAAGCAAATATAGATACCTCTGCATAAATTATAAGGACTATTTCTTCCTTGTCTTTATTCTTGTGAAGATTCAGCTAAAGATGAAAAATAATTCAAACTCATTACATCTATTAAACACACTAAAAAACGGAAACAAATATGCCTTTATAAATAGTTAAAATAACCATAAAAGGGAATAAAAATTAAAAAACAAAATTAAAAACAATTAAAAGGTAGAACAAAAAGGAGTATAAATAGGGGGGAGGAGCTAAATAGGGGGGAGGCAGGAGCGTATGGTGAACTGAAGGCAAAGGTCTTTACTTGAAAACCATTCTATATAAGAAGGATTCTCATATGTATCGTATTAAACTACTAATAACATCACCAGAAAGATGACCACTAACTATGCATTAAAAACCCATCATGAGGGATAAAAGAAGCATACCCTTATTTGAACTGCAGCACAAATTTTCTTACTTGATCGCTTTATACCCCAAGTCGGCTTGGACACCTCATGTAACTGAAAACAGACCAAGGCAACTATTTATGTTTCAGAAGGAGAGTTCCGGGGACACTCTTCCTTATACACTTAGCACGCATCTAAGCCAATGAAACTTGCATTGGACTAAATCGTATTTTCAAACTATTATTCATAAAACTCATTGTATGTACACGCCGTGGTCTATTGAAAAAAAATTTTGACTGTCATGAAAATCAACACAAAATAATTATCCACAACAAACTTCCATTGGTAATAAAGAGATTACTAAAACTTTTACTTATTCGCTCGTCACTTACAAAAGTCGACAAGCTGTGCGCCCGACAAATCCCAATAGTCTTTAATAACCTTACCTCAAATAATACTACGGGCCGCTGAAAAACCTCTGCGGTATTATAGTGAGTAAAAAATTGTGTGCCAAGAACATAAGCGTACTAATCGGCACTCTGCCGCCAAAGTGAAACTGCGTCCTCGTAGAAAGTGTAGAGTGAAATCAAAAAGACGCCCACGCAGGCGCTTTAAGGCTATATCTCTGATGTTCAAGGGGCGGAGTCAGGGGAGGCTAGAGAACCACTTGCATTGGCCTAAATTTCATAAAGAAAATAAAACCATTACAACAAACCAACTTGCACGTTAAAAATTATATATAAAAAAATATATATATATTGGACAAAATAAATTGATTTGAATAGAATATAACAAGCCCACAAAACAGACATGACCACCATATTATAAGTTATATTATTACCTAACTGCTTTACCATAGAAATTATTATTATGTCACTCCTCATATGAGACCTCCTATTACATAAAACAATAAATAAATAAATAAATGGTTAGAGAGACCTATGACCCAAAAGGGGAAATAAAAAGGGGGGAAAAAACGGTGCCACATATCTGTTTTAAAACAGCCAATTTGGACCAACAATAGAAAAAAGGAATTCTTATATAGAATGGTTTTCAAGTAAAGACCTTTGCCTTCAGTTCACCATACGCTCCTGCCTCCCCCTATTTAGCTCATGTTTATGGTATCATCTGTTCTTTTCCTGAGGTGGACTGTCCAGCCAGTCAGTGGGAAGATCTCGCGGGGCCAGAGAACTTGGAAGGCCCTGAGTAGGACTCAGCTCCCTTGCGGGCACTCCGAAAGGACTGTGCCCTCTGACCAAAACGTCCAGTTGTCGAAGAGGCGGAGGGCTTCCCAGGACGGCAGCAATGAGCATCGCGATACCTGGGAGGTGCACCGCGAGGTAGACGAATATCGACAGGAGGAACGCTTAGTAGCAAATTTAGAATTATCTTCCAGAAGACGTTGGGGGTCGAACCTCCCCTAGGTCTTTAACCAATTTGTCTAGGTCCTCCCCAAAGAGAAGCTTTCTCCTGAAGGGAAGCCTAGAGAGGAGTGCTTTAGATGCAGTCAGCCAACCACTGGCAAAGCCAGAGAGTCATCTGCGAGAAAATGTGACCGCCGCCACTGATCTAGCAAAGAGATGCAAAAGATCGTAAAAGGCATCTGCCAAAAAAAAACTGTGACTGATTCCAGACGAGCCAGAGCTGCATTCTCTGGCAGACGTTGAATCCAGCGCAGAAGAGCCGGGCTGCTAGGCCCCCACAAACAGAGGCTTGGAGAGATAATGAAGAAACCAAAAAGGCAGTCTTGAGAAGGCTCTCAACTTTCCTATCCTGTTGATCACAAAGTGCTGCACCACCCTCCACTGGAATGGTAGTGTGCTTCGTTACTCCGGTCACAAGGGCATCCACTTTGGGGTATGTCAGCCACTTCTCCAAGTCCGGCGGTGCCCAGAGGTAAAGCTGACCTAGGCGGCGGGCTGTACGGAGGGGAATATCCAGAGAGTCCCATTCTCAAGACACCATTTGTTGTAGCTCCGCCAGGAATGGAAAAGTTCTAGATGGTTTGCGAATGCCTTGTAATATCGGGTCTGGCTGGGGAATTTATTTATTTATTTATTTAGAATACATTTGTATACCGCAACTTCCAGCGATCAGCAGCGGTTTGATTACAGATTGAAAATTGCCAAATCAAGACAGAAATTTCAGAGTATCAATACATTGATTTGAAAGGAAAGCACGGCACAGTAATAAGGTCATAGGAGAGGAGTCAGAAATTTACATATGTACATTTTTCCTAACAGAATTCCTGTTGCAAATTGTGATATCTTGTATTCCCCTGGGATTTACATCAAATTGTAATAGCACTGGAATAGATGAGTCTTTAGCTTTTTCCTGAACGCATTAAGGTCTTTGGTCGCTCTGAGCTCAGGTGGTAGTTGGTTCCAGAGGGTCGGGGCAGAGTAAGAGTATGCTCGGCGGCTAGTACTGGATTTGACGGACCTGATATCGGGTGGAACATGTAGGGTGTCTGAGTTGACGGTTCTTCTGTCTCTGTTGGGTGGTTGCGTGCTGATAAGGATGGAGAGAAAGGATGGAGCTATGTTATGTATGAGTTTGTGAGTGGTTATCAATGTTTTATATTGTATCCGGGCAGTAATAGTGAGCCAATGCAGCTCGATCAATACAGGCGTGATGTGTTCAGCAATGCTTTTTCGCATGGTGATCCTCGCCACCACATTCTGGGCCATTTGTAGGATGTTTAGCGTTTTCTTTGGAGGACCCTGCAGGATGGCGTTGCAGTAGTCTAAGTGTGGTATAATGAGTGCTTGCGCAACAGTCCTAAAATCGTGAGGTTCGAGGATGTTCTGTAGAGGTTGTAGAACTCTAAGTTTGGGGAAAATGGCCTTGTTGGTTTTGCGTAGGTGCTTTTCCATCTTTAGGTTGTTGTCAAATGTGACTCCCAGGTATTTGATCTCATTCTTTGTGTGGTATGTATTGTTACAGAGTGTAATTGTTGCGGGAGGTTCAAAGTTTGGTTTGCTGGAGATAAACATCACCTCAGGAATGGCAGAAGGCTGAGGATTCTGCTGATCCGTCAATCGTAGGGCTTTGACCACATGCATAATTAGGGCCGGCAATTCCTCTTTGCAAAACAAGTGTATGTCCTGTGTCTCACTTTGGCCCTCTGCAGAAAACTCTGATGGGGACCATTTCCCATCCTCCCGGTCTGACAGGCTCTCACTGTTGTCCCCCAAAGACAGGCCTTCCTCTGATGCTTTTGGCCAAGCTGTAGTAGCCCAGGAGACCTCTTTAGATGGCCGGGCATCCACCTTGGACATGTGCTGTTGTCTAGAGAGCTTGCAGGATTCGTGTCGGGGCATCCACTGTGTTACTGAGAATTAGCCTGCCAAGGATCCCAGGATTGTTTAAAGAGGGCCAAACACTGGGTATCTGAGGCATGCATCGGCTCCTGCTGCCCGAAGGAGGGGTTTATAGAGATAGAGAGAGACTTGCCGGGGGAGGCTGTCTGGGATCCTCTAGCAGCTGAAGACGTGCAGCAGGACTGCGTCTGTCCTGAGCTCCCTTGACTAGTGTCGCCAAAGTCTCTCCAGGATGAGCAAGACATGCAGCACAAATGCCATCCCTCAAATCCTTATACTTTGTGCAGACCGTGCATCGCTGAAGGGAAGGCATCTCACAGGCGAAGCGCAGCTGACTGCGATCACCAGTGAATAGAAAATAAATAAATAAAAATAATCAGAGAGAAAAAGTTAAAACCCCTACATCTGCTGGAGACAGAGAAATACTGGAGCGCCCTCTACTGGGTTCAGCTACATAGGGAACAGCTAATCAGGCTGCTGGTAGTTTTTTTTTCTATTTATCTGTCTCCAACATCTGCTGGTAGGGGGGACTAAACTCGCTTGTCTGGACTGGTCTAGCAGGATGTACGGGAAAGAGAAAGTTTAAAAAAATTATGAAAAGATTTGGCAGTTGGAGGCGATGCAGGCATAGAGAGGGGCCTTCATTCACATATAGTGGGAGTGTGCAAAAATTAAGAAATACTGGGGAAAAAAAGCAGACTAAGCTGAGCTATATTTACTCAATGGCCACGTTTACAGCCTTAAAAGCTAAGAGGATTGACAGTTTTGTTAAAATATGGAATATTTATGCCCATTAGCTTGAGAAGAAATTGCCTCAGAAGCACAGATATGAGAACAACCAGAGTGCAGTAGTAGTCAGTCCTGAAGGACTGGTGAGAAAGGAGCTACTACTGGAAAGGAATCTGCACTTGTAAGTATTTACCTGCTGGGAAATTCAGAATTTTAGGGAAAAGGGGCATTCTTTGGGTTAGGCCGATAATCGAGAGCTTTCTGGTTAAATTTGGAACCCAGCAGAGAGCTTGCAGTTTAAATTTCATAATAAGTTAGAGCCTAGCAGCAGCAAAGAGCTATAATTTAAATCAAATTAGAACATAGCTTAGCATAAAAGGCAAAGCAGGGTCAGTACTCTTTGATCAACAAATAAAGTCTTCTAGAGACCTTTACAAAGAGGCCTTCTACCTAGGGGGCAAGAGACCTGTGAAACCTTTTCAACAGGTGTTAACACCAGGTGTCAGGTCAAAAGGCCAGTTTGAAACACTCCTTTATCCAAGCAAGGACTGTTAATCACCCAGGAAATAGGTCACAGCTTACCTCAGCAGCACAGGACAGGGTACTGTGTAGCAGTCCTCTTTTAATGAGCGTTATTTCCCTCCCTCCCTCCCTCCCCAACACCCACCCACAGGATAATCGTAGCTTTATAGCTACTTACACATCTTAAAGGACAGGAGGTACTCTCAGGTGAAGCTCGTTACCCAAATCAGTCATACACTAAAGACCTGAGATTAATATACCTTGTTCACCTGAAGCTTAAACAAACATATTAGGTACAGTTTTTTTAGTATAAATATCCATTGCAACCCTTAGTAAGTAAAGAACTTAAAGATCTAAACACAAGCTTAAAACTAAGATGCAGACAGCAGTCCAGCAGCGAGATGGGGGCTTTCCAGTCTTTTGCATCGAGTGTCACATGTATGATTTTCTCCCAGTTGGTGAGAGGTCTAACGTGTGCACTAGGTGCAAGGAGCTCTTTGCTCTCAGGGAACGAGTAGAGGCTAGAGTAGCAGACTTGGAAAACATAAGAAAGACAGAAGTACATAGACGAGACCTACAGGGATATAGTCCTGAAGTCCCACCTCCAGTCTGACAGCATCCCTGTTGCCATGGAGAAGATAGGTCACGTGACAGGAGATCACCACCCTGGTGTGGCAGGAAGTGATCCTGTAACTAGGACCTGTCCTCCAGGTGATGTAAAACCCTCTCGCACCAAGGAAGTTTCTCCAGGGCCATGTGCCCATGAGGAAAGGGTTAGGACAGCCGTTATAGTTGGTGATTCGATCATTAGGCATATAGATAGCTGGGTGGCTGGTGGATGTGAGGATCACCTGGTAACATGCCTGCCTGGTGCGAAGGTAGCGGACCTCACGCGCCACCTAGATAAGGTCTTAGATAGTGCTGAGGAGGAGTCTGCTTTCATGGTACATGGTCGGTACCAATGACATAGGAAAATGTGGTAGGGAGGTTCTGGAGGCTAAATTTAGGCTTTTGGGAAGGAAGTTGAGATCCAGAACTTCCAGGGTAGCGTTCTACGAAATGCTTCCTGTTCCATGCGCAGGACCCTAAAGGCAGGCAGAGCTCCGGAGTCTCAATGCGTGGATGAGACAATGGTGCAGAGATGAGGGTTTTGGATTTGTTAGGAACTGGGGAACATTCTGGAGAAAGGAGGGGCTCTTCTGAAGGGATGGGCTTCACCTTAACCGGTATGGAACCAGACTGCTGGCATTAACCTTTAAAAAGGAGATAGAGCAGCTTTTAAACTAGATAATAGGGGAAAGCAGACAGTCGCCCAAGAGCGGATGGTTCGGAAGAATGTATCCTTGAAGGATGCTACCAAAAGCAGAGAGGTTCCAAAAAAGAGTAAAGTAGCCCAAATGCCCTCGAGTATGGCGCAGACAAAGCTTAAAGATCCCAAATTACCCATGCCTACCAATAGCCAAATTAATATGAATAAAAAATACAGTCTCTAAAATACATGTCTAAAAAATAAGATGGGAGAGTTAGAATATATAGCAATAAATGAGAGGTTAGATATGATTGGAATATCAGAGACATGGTGGAAGGAGGACAACCAGTGGGACACTGATACCTGGGTACAAACTATGTCATAATGATAGAGCGCAACCCCTCCACCAATTTGATCAGCTCTATGTTAGAGAGGGCATTGAGTCAGAAAGTATTAAAGTTCTGCAGGAAACAAAATCTGCTGTAGAATCTCTATGGATTGAAATTCCATGTAAAAAGGGGAAGGCGATGGCAGTGGGGGGTGTACTATCGACCGCCTAGCCAGAATGAACAAATGGATGACGAAATGCTCAAAGAAATCAAGGAAGCTAACAAAGGTTACAGTGCAGTAATAATAATGGGTTATTTCAATTACTCCGGTATCGACTGGGTCAGTGTCACAGCAAGACATGCTAGGGAGATAAAGTTCCTAGATGAAATAAATGACTGCTTCTTGGAGCAGCTGGTTCATTAACCGACCAGAGGGGAAGCCATATTAGACCTAATCCTTAGTGGAACACCAGATCTAGTGCAAGAGATAAGGGTGTTGGGGCCACTTGGCAATAGTGATCACAGCATGATCGCGTTTGATTTAAATAGTGGAGGAGGGATAGTAAGAAAATCCACAGTACTACCTTTTAACTTTCGAAAAGGAGACTAAGATAAAATGCAGAAAATAGTTAAGAAAAAACTAAAAGGAGCAGTTGCAAAGGTTAAAAGACTTACATCAAGCTTGGGTGTTGTTGAAAAATACTATCTTGGAAGCCCAGACCAGCTGTATTCCACGCTTTAAGAAAAGTGGAAGGAAGTCCAAAAAACTGCCAGCATGGTTTAAAGGTGAGGTCAGAGGCTGTTGCCAAAAAAGCAGCTTTCAGGAAATGGAAAAAAAGAGCCAAACGACGAAACCTGGAAACAGCACAAGCACTGGCAAGTCAAATGCAAGGCATTGATAAGGCAGGCAAAGGGAGAATTTGAGAAGAAGCTTGCTGCGGAAGCAAAAATGCGAAATAAAGACTTTTTAAAGTACATTTATAGCAAAAAACCTGTGAGAGTGTCAGTTGGTCCATTAGATGATAGAGGGGTTAAAGGGGCACCAAGAGGCGACAAGGCGATAATGGAGAGACTGAATGAATTCTTTGCTTCGGTCATGGGTTACATCCCTACATCTTCCTCAGTAAAGACCGAAGTGGTATTTAAAGGTGCGGAAGAATTGAAGGAAATATCGATACATCGGGAAGATGTATTACAACTATTAGATAAACTGAAGAGTAGCAAATCACCTGGGCCGGATGGTATACATCCAAGGGTGTTGAAAGAACTGAAATATGAGATTGCAGACCTGCTATTAGCAATCTGTGAATTTTCATTAAAATCATCCGTAATACCTGAAGATTAGAGGATCGCCAATGTAACACCAATTTTTAAAAAGGGTTCCAGGGGTGATCCGGGAAACTACAGACCGGTGAACCTGACATCAGTACCAGGAAAAATGGTAGAAACCATCATAAAGAACAAAATTACTGAACATGTAAATAGTCATGGCCTAATGGGAAACAGTCAATATGGCTTTAGACAAGGAAGATCTTGTCTTACTAATCGGTTATGTTTTTTTGAAGGTGTGAATAAACAGGTGGACAAAGGTGAGTCGGTTGATATTGTGTATCTGGACTTTCAGAAAGCCTTTGACAAGGTCCCTCATCAGAGACTTTTGGCAAAACTAAAGAGTCATGGGATAGGAGGCAGTGTGCTATTGTGGATCAGGAACTGGTTAAAAGATAGAAAGCAGAGGGTAGGGCTAAATGGCCAATTTTTCCAATGGAGAAAGGTGAATAGTGGTGTACCCCAGGGATCTGTGCTGGGTCCGCTGCTTTTTGACATATTCATAAATGACCTGGAAAGGGGAATAACGAGTGAGGTTATCAAATTTGCAGATAACACAAAACTATTTAAAGTTGTTAAAACCCAAGAGGATTGTGGAAAATTGCAAGGAGGATCTTGATGAATTGGAAGACTGGGCATCAAAATGGCAGATGAAATTTAATGTGGACAAGTGCAAAGTTATGCACCTAGGGAAGAACAACCCAAACTATGGTTACACGATGCAAGGTTCCACATTAGGAACTACCACCCAGGAAAAAGATTTAGGCGCCATTGTGGAAACCATGTTAAAACCCTCAGCCCAGTGTGCAGCGGCGGCCAAGAGAGCAAATAGAATGCTAGGTATCATAAGGAAAGGAATGGAAAATAAAACGAAAGATATTATAATGCCTCTATATCGTTCCATGGTGAGACCGCACCTTGAATATTGTGTGCAATTCTGGTCGCCGTATCTTAAAAAGGATATAGCGTTATTAGAAAAGGTTCAGAGAAGAGCCACCAAAATGGTAAAGGGGATGGAAGGATACTCCTATGAAGAAAGGCTAAAAAGGTTAGGGCTCTTTAACCTGGAAAAGAGACGGCTGAGGGGAGGTATGATAGAAGTCTATAAATTAATGAACGGAGTGGAACGGGTAAATGTAGATCGATTGTTTATGTTATCAGAATATAGAAAGACTAGGGGACATGAAATGAAGCTACAGGGTAAACTATTTAAGACTAATAAAAGAAAATATTTTTTCATTCAACGTGTAATCAAACTCTGGAATTTGTTACCGGAGGATGTAGTAAAGGCTGTTAGTGTAGCTGGGTTTAAAAAAGGTTTGGACAAGTTCCTGAAGGAAAGGTCCATAAACCATTATTAAGAAGGGACCCAGGATATCAATGCTTGACCCAGTACATAAGAACATAAGATATGCCATACTGGGTCAGACCAAGGTCCATCAAGCCCAGTATCCTGTTTCCAACAGTGGCCAATCTAGGTCATACGTACCTAGCAGTTTCCCCAAGGGCAGAGAGAGGGGGGACACCTGAGATGAGCACGGTGCGTGAGAGGCCGCATAAGGAGAGATGAAGATGGCAAAGTAAGAGAAGCAACTAGTGTTGCAACACCATGAACAAGAGTGAGAATTTTGTAGTGGATGTGGTAAGGGACAGGGAGCCAATGGAGGGAATGAGAAAAGGGAGGTGGGGTGGGGGACAGAATATAATCGGATCTACATGCTTCAAAAAATAATATCACAGAAGTAGATTGGATAAAAGCTGGCAGACTGAAGAATGGAGGAGACTGGAGTAAAGAGTTAAGAGCATTACAGTAATCAATTTTAGAGATGACTAATGAAAAAGATGACTAATGGAGTGGAGGAGTAGCCTAGTGGTTGGAGCAACTGCCTAGTGCCCAGAAGATCAAGGGTTCAATTCCCACTGGCACTCCTTGTGACTTTGGGCAAGTCACTTTACTCTCCATTGCCTCAGAAGAAAAGGCTGGCAATCTACTTCTGGTGATACATTGCCAAGAAAACCCAGAGGTAGCTGGGTCGCTATGAGTCAACACTGACTTGATGGCACTAAAAAAAAAAAAAAAAAGATGAAACAAGAAGGGTAAGCAGAGACATTGTAAAGTGAAGAAAGAGAATTTAGAAACAGAGTTGGTATAAGACTTAAGATGGCAGAGTCCAGAACACCACCAAAGGTTTTAACAGTCACAGTAGGGGAGTGGAAAGAGGACGGCATAAGAGGAGGAAACCAGGGGGAAGGCCTCAGGGAAGAGAAACAAATGAAAGTGTCATAATCATATAATAGCAATTTGTTAAAAAAAATTTGCTATTATATGATCATGACATCATTTGGGAAGGTCCTTTAGAGATGGAAGTGACAACAGCCTTGTATGGTTTGTTCACCAATGGTTTGTTCACCAATTATATGTATCTTACCATATGCTAGTCCCCAGTTTTGTGGTGATGTCTGTCTTGATTACATTGTAAGCTCTGATAAGTAGGGACTGTCTCTTACATCTACAGTATATAAGCAGTCCTGCATATGCCTTGCAGCACTATACAAATGATAATAGTAGTAGTAGTATTTATTTATTTAGCCAGTTTTGTATACCACCTCCTTCAATCAAAGTGGTTAGGGACATAACAAGGGGTCTACATTGAACGGAGGAAGTATTAGTAGAAGAAGTAGTAACTTACAGTATTTAGCTCCAGAATCACCATCAAGTGTGCCTGCACTGTTCTGCCTGTCTACAGAGAAAGCCATTTTGCTTAGCAGGTAACTGGAGTTCATCCTAGAAAGCAGGGAAACATAGCAACAAAACTCTCCCAACTTTCTCTTAAAAAAAAATCCACACACAAAGGCTTCTCATTGCTGGAGAAGACCTCCAAAACACACAGACACCAATGGATGACACCACCATCAATTGTATTTCTATTGTCCTGCTTGTCTACAAAGAATTACAGAAATACAGTTATGGTCAGCATTATTGGCATCCTTGCAGTTCAACCTCTTAATGTCCAAAATATCCTTTAAAAAAGTGGCTAGTGAAATGGCTTTGGACTATATATGCACACATTTGACAAATAAAAGAATCAAATAAAACAAGACCAATTAAAGGAAATAGTATAAAAACTGGGACATTGCCAGGGCATGATTATTAGCACCCTTATAACAATTCAAACAATTCAAATCAGTTTGAATAGCACTTGAATAGAAGAATCACATTCCCCCTGTAGTAAAATTAGACACACCTGTGATCGTCAGTACTCACGTGACTTGAACCAACGAATGAATGATGGCTCTAATATTTAAAATGGCCATATTCACATTGGTGAAAACAAGAGCCGCCTGAGACCATCAGAAAAGCCATTATCACCAAACATCAAACTTAAAAGGGGTACAAGGCCATCTCCAAAGACTTTGGGATTCCTTTGTCTACAGTTTGCATTATTATTAAGATGTTTTCTGCTCATGGAACTGGCAAGAACCTCCCAGGACGTGCTGAGAAGAGGAAAATTAATCCAAGTAGTCTTCGAAGGTTAGTGCGAACTGTTCGAAAAATAACACGTACAACATCCAAAGAGCTTAAGGCTGATGTGGAGCAATTTGGAGAGGTGGTTTCAACATGCACCATATGCCGTGCACTAAACAAAGAAATACTTTATGGGCGAAGGAAAAGAAGGACCCCACTACTAAAAGACAAGATACACCTGATTTTTGCCCAAACACACCCTGAGAAAGCACAATCCTTCTGAAAAATGTTATGCGGACAGATGAAACCAAACTTGAGCTCTTTGGCAATGCAGAACAGCGATACATTTACAGGCAAAGAAATTAAGCTTATAAGGAAAAACACACCCTTCCTACAGTTAAATATGGTGGAGGTTCCATAATGTTGTGGGCTGTTTTGCTGCCTCAGGAACTAGAGGTCTGGAACGTAAAGGAATCATGAAGTCAGAGGACTACCAAGGTGTCCTGGAGCGAAATGTGCTACCTAATGTCAGAAAGCTAGGACTGGGTTAAAGGTCACAGGTCCTCCAGCAGAACAATGAATCAAAACAAATTCAAAAGTACAAAAGAATGGTTATAAAAAGGAACAAATGGACTGTTTTAAACTGGCCAACAATGAGTCCTGATCTCAATCTAATCAAGAACTTTTGAAAAGAGCTAAAATCTGTCAATGGTAAAAGGAATCCTGGAAAAATTCATGAACTGGAACAAATCGCAGTTGAGTGGGAGCAACTACTAGCAGACAGATCTATGAAAAACTTATAGATGGCTAGAAGAAAGGTTTGGAGCCCAGAAGGATGTTTGGGTGTATAGGGAGAGGAAAGGCCAGCAGAAATAAGGAGGTGATAGTGCCTCTAAAATGGTTAGTGATCTTCATTATAAAAGCATAAAAGAGAACAGATTTAAAGATCTTAATATATATACATTAGAGAAAAGGCAGGATAGAGGAGATATGATAGACATGTTTAAATACCTCCGTGGCATAAATGCACAAGAGGAGAGCCTCTTTCGATTGAAAGCAAGCTCTGCTAAGAAGTGACATAAGTTGAGGGTGAAAAGGGATAGATTCAAGAGTAATATGTGGAAATATTTCTTTATGGAAAGAGTGGTAGATGCGTGGAATAGTCTCCCAGTGGTAGTAGTAGAGATGAGGACAGTACCTGAATTCAAAAAGGCATAGGACAAACACAGAAGATCTCTAAATGAAAAAAGGGGACTATTGTAATTCAAATGGAAAGGCAGACTAAATAGGCCATGTGGTCTTTTTCTGCTGTCATGTTTCTATGATCCATTTCATTGCTGGCCTTCCTCTTTTGCAATGACCTTCAACCTTGCCAAGCATGTCGCCTTTCTCTAATGTCTCTCTTCACATGATATGTCCAAAGCATGGAAGTCGAAATCTTTGTCACTTGAGCTTCTAAAGAAAGCTTGGGTTTGATCTCCGAGCAGCCCATGATATACATAATATTCTTCGCCAGCATGATAATTCAAAGGCATCGATTTTCTTCCTGTCTGTCCTTTGTAGTTGGGATTATTTTACCCTCTGTGCATCACTTTCTACTTGTTCACATTAAATTTCAAGATGCCCAGTCAACTAATCTCAAGAACATTCAGATTCTGCATCTTTCTCATGAACTGCGGAGGTAGCCCAAGTCTGCACTTGTCTAGTAGCCAAGACTACTACTACTACTGAGCATTTGTATAGCACTAAAAGACGAATGCAGCACTGCAGACATAAGGAAGAGACAGACCCTGCTCATTAGAACTTACAATGTAGTCAAGACAGACAACACAGTAGCTATAGACACGGGATACATCTAGGGAGAATGGTAAGGAAACACAAAGAAACACAAACAAAATGCACACTAACAACGTCAAACAGGGCTTTCAGTCTTTATGCTCCCAAGTGTTGGAACATATTACCACCAGCAATCCGAGCCATCACCGATCTCACACAATTCAGGAAAGCACTAAAACATTACTTATTTATACAACATTACCAGATCAACCATACTCCACCATAGCCACATCTTCCTTCCAGAAACCTCTGCATATTAGTCCCTATACTTAATATCTTTCTGTAGGTTCATAACCCACTATGCAAAGATTACTGCTACATATGTAAATAGTTGATGTGCATGTTTCCCTAAGTTATCCAAGTTGTATTTCCTTGTTCTCTGTAAAACTAACGTTTGTTCATTATGTTTCACTGTTCCATGTAAACCGCGCTGATACTAAATAGTGCGGTATATAAGAAACTAAAATAAATAAATAAAATAAATAAAGGAGATCAGGTGAGTCAAGATCCGAAAGCAGCAGCAAATAGGTGAGTTTTCAGCCTGGATTTGAAAAGGGTCAGAGAAGGCACCTGACATACAGACTCAGGTAGTTTGTTCCAGGCATACAAAGCAGCAAGGTGAAAGGAGCGAAGTCTGCAGTTAGCAATAGAAGAGAAGGGCACAGACAGAAGTGATTTGCCAGAAGTGCGGAGTTCCCGAGGAGGGGTGTAGGGAGAGATAGGAAAGGAAAGGTCATGAGGTGCTGCAGTGAATGCACTTGGTCAGCAAGAGAAGTTTGAACTGGATGCAGAAATGGATATGGAGCCAATGAAGTGACTTGAGAAGAAGGGTAATATGAGCATGAAGAGGCTGGCGGAAGATTGGCTGTGTAGCAGAGTGCTGAGCAGATTGAAGGGGAGAGAGACAATTCAGAGGGAGACCAGCAAGGAGTAGGTTACAATAGTCAAGATGGGAGGTAACTAAAGAGTGGATACGTGTCTTAGCAGTGTAAAAGGAATGGACAGATTTTGTTGATGTTATAGAGAAAGAAACAGCAGGTTTTAGCTCTTGGTTGGACTTGTGTGGAGAAAGACAGAGAGTCAAAGACGACGCCAAGGTTGCGAGCCAAGGAAACAGGGAGGAGACTGCAGAGACCTTCAGCTGGCTATGAGTGCAGAAGTGAGGACTAGACTTCAATGTGATTATTAAGTACAGGGAAAGCAACCCCCTCCCCACACCCTCCAATGCACTACTAGATAGACTCAAATATTAGTGGCAGGGACTCTCAAAAGACTGAAACATCACTCAGGTTCTCTCAATGTTGACTAGTGCTCTCTGTGGGGATGCTTGGGAGAATGTACAATTGCTGTTGGTCTCTTCCCTGCTCTCAGCATTGCAGAGGTCGATGCTTCTTAGCTTTTACTTAATACTTCACATCAGTCTCTCTCAGTGCCAATACCAATGAAGCAGAATCCTCTCATTCATCTGGTATTAGCTAGAAGATGCTGTTTTCCTAACTTTTGCAGTACTCTACTTTGAATACAAGCAATGCTTCTATAATGTCAATGCACCACCAGTATTTGGAGCAGCTCCAGAACCCTTTGATATTGAGTTCACCAGTCGGCAGCTGGATTTGACTTCTATGAAAGGGCAAGCTAGTTTATCAGTTCATCTCTTACAAAGAACTCTGGGAGACATTTTGTGGCAGATACCATAACCAGAAACAGCATGCCTAGCATTCAGGCAAAGCACAAACAGAAACATGATGGCAGAATGACCACATGGCCTGACCTTCCATATCAACTACAATACCCCTGCACCCCGGAAATCAGCAAAAAACCAAATTAAAGAAAGATTTAATTATTGATATGCAGCTCATCTAAGTGATTTAGAACACACAACAATCAAAATTGAACCATAGTTTCACACAATACAAACACACACCACTAAATTCAGTCAGTAAATCAAGACATTGCTACTAACAGCCAACAGTGAAACCTGAGCAAAAAGAGTTTTTTAAACTTTTACTAAAAATTAAAAAAAAAAAAAAAAAAAGTAATTCAATTTGATGCTCAACTGGTAAAGTATGCCAAAACATAGGAACTTATACTGAAAAAAATGGGAATATACAATAGAACTTAAAACATAGTTACTCACCTGTAACAGGTGCTCTCCAGGGGCAGCAGGAATCAGCCCTCACATATGGGCGACAATGACACGGACGGAGCCCTCACGGAAGCATCTCACCACTTCCAAAGAAAGCCCTTGGGAGATGCCACTACGCATGCGTGGTCATAAGAACATAAGATATGCCATACCGGGTCAGACCAAGGTCCATCAAGCCCAGTATCCTGTTTCCAACAGTGGCCAATCTAGGTCATACGTACCTAGCAGTATCCCCAAGAGACACAGGTTCCACAATGCTTGTATTGGTCAAGCATTGATATCCTGGGTCCCTTTTTAATAATGGTTTATGGAACTTTCCTCCAGGAACTTGTCCAAACCTTTTTTAAACCCAGCTACACTAACAGCCCTTACTACATCCTCCGGTAACAAATTCCAGAGTTTGATTACACATTGAGTGAAAAAATATTTTCTCTTATTTGTCTTAAATAGTTTACCCTGTAGCTTCATTACATGTCCCCTAGTCTTTCTATATTCTGATAGCGTAAATCAATCTACATTTACCCGTTCCACTCCATTCATTAATTTATAGACCTCTATCATATCTCCCCTCAGCCATCTCTTTTCCAGGTTGAAGAGCCCTAACCTTTGTAGCCTCTCTTCATAGGAGTAGCCTTCCATCCCCTTTACCATTTTGATGGCTCTTCTCTGTACCTTTTCTAAGAAGTAATTAGTCCTTACCTGCTAATTAGTGTTCCTGAAGGAACTTCAGTCCAGTCCCTTAACTTCTGGGTTGCGCAACCCTTCCAACAGCTTGGAGGCTGAGCCCATCATCCTTTTGATGATGGTGGGGTATAAATACCCCTGGCACCACCCACTGGCACCAGTAATCTATTGTAAAAGCAGACTAAAGGATAGATAAATTATAACCATTTGAAAAACTGCATAACTAACACACCTCGTAAACGAGTCAACACTTTTTTTTTTTTTTCTGGTCGGGAGGTAAAGGAAAAAACGGGGCGGAAAGGAGGAGAAGGTTTTCCTGAAGCCACGAAGGCCCTCCCCCCTTTCCAGCTGAACCCCATTTTGCAGACTGCTAGTTGGAGCGGGTCCCAGTCAGAGACCCCCCGAAACTGTTTCGTAGCCTGTCTTCGGTCTGCCCTCTGCAATGTGACCCGGGCGGGATCAGGGACTGGACTGAAGTTCCTTCAGGAACACTAATTAGCAGGTAAGGACTAATTACTTCTTCCTTATCGTCACTTCAGTCCAGTCCCTTAACTTCTGGGATGTAACAGAGCAGTCTAACTCCGGGAGGGGTTCGTTATGCCGGACCGAAGCACAGCGCTGCCAAATCTGGCATCCAACGCCCCTTGGACATCTAGCCTATAGTGCTTGGTGAAGGTGTGGAGAGAGACGACCAGGTAGCCGCTCTGCAAATGTCTAGTGGCGGCACCAAACTATTTTCCGCCCAGGACTTTGCCTGCGCTCTAGTCGAGTGCGCCCTAAGTCCTCCTGGAACCTGCTTCCCTCTGAGGAGATAAGCCGAAGCAATCGCCTCTGATCCACCTAGAAATGGAAGCCTTGGCCGCTGCTTCTCCCTTATGCGGTCCTCCAAACTGAACGAATAAGCGTTCTGACTTCCGGAAAGGTGCTGTGCGGGCGAGGTACCTCTTCAGCACTCTATGCACATCCAGGCGCCTAAGCTTCTCTCCGTCCCCCGATTGATCCCTTACTGCGAAAGAGGGCAGCGAAACCGGCTGGTTTACATGAAAGGGAGAGATGACCTTAGGTAAGAAAGACGGAACTGTACGCAAGACCACCTTATCCTTAAAGAAGGAGAGGAAGGGAGGTCGGGACGACAAGGCTTGAAGCTCTGAAACGCGTCTGGCCAAGCAAATTGCCACTAAAAATACTGTTTTTAGCGTCAAGTCCTTTAGGGAGGCCTTCCTCAGCGGTTCGAAAGGTTCTCCAGATAAGGCATTCAAGACTAGGTTGAGGTCCCAAGAGGGGATCACAGATCTTCGCTGGGGACGTAACCGTCTAACCGCTCTCAAAAACCTGGCCACATCTGAGTGTCCTCCCAGACATTTGCCTCTGACTTTCCCCCTGTAGCAAGAGATAGCTGCCAGCTGGACTCGCAAGGAGCTAGGCGCTAGACCCTTCTCGAATCCTGCCTGAAGGAACTCCAGGACCTCGTGGACTGAAGCTGAGAGGGGCCTGATCCGTCGTTCTAAACACCAGGCTTCAAAGATACGCCACACCCTCATGTAAGAAAGGCAGGTGGAACGCTTACGAGCGCTCAACAAGGTTGAGATTACTGATCCCGAGTACCCCCGCTTCAAGAACCTTGCCCTTTCAATAGCCAGGCCGTAAGCGAGAACAGATGCACGTGGGGCATGCGTACCAGACCCTGGCGCAAGAGATCCTCCTTGCAGGGGAGGCGCCACGGACGGTCGGCCATCAACCTCACGAGGTCTGCGTACCACGGACGCCGAGGCCAGTCCGGGGCTATGAGAACGACCAGTCCTTGGTGGGCTTTTATCCGCCGCAGAACCCTCCCTATGAGCGCCCAGGGAGGGAACACGTAGAGAAGGCCCTCTGCCGGCCAGATTTGGGCCAAGGCATCCAAGCCCTCGGACATCCTTTCCTTCCTGCGACTGAAAGACCGGTTGGCCTTTGCCGACGTGTACCGGGCCATGAGATCCATGACTGGAGTCCCCCACCGGGCAACCACTTGATCGAACACTTCCTGCGCCAGTTCCCACTCTCCATGGTCTATCTTGAACCTGCTGAGGTAGTCGGCGGTCACGTTGTCTGTTCCGGCTACATGCTGCGCCGACAGCGCTAGTAAATTGCTCTCTGCCCACTGCAGGAGGACATCTGCCTCCTTCTCCAAGGACGGGCTGCTCGTTCCTCCCTGACGGTTGATGTATGCCACCGCGGTAGCATTGTCGGATAGGACGCGGATTGCCCTCTGACGAACCAAGAACTCGAGAGCCTGAAGAGCTAAGGTTACCGCCCTCAACTCCAGCCTGTTGATAGACCACTGCGACTCTCTCAGAGTCCAGCGACCCTGGGCGAATTGTCCCTCACAGTGAGCGCCCCAGCCTGCTAGACTCGCATCCGTCGTCAGCTGCGTCCATCGAGGAGTTTCGAGTGGCATCCCGCAGTCCAGATTCCTTGGGCATGTCCATCACTGCAGAGACCTCCTGACCCAGGGAGGACAGGGAATCCGCCTGGATAAGGGGTGATGTTGATGTGACCACTGCCGCAAGAGGGTACGCTGGAGAGGACGCATATGAGCCCGGGCCCAAGGGACTACTTCTATTGCAGCTGCCATGGTGCCCAGCAGTTGGAGGTAATGCCAGGCCGAGGGGCATCTTGTTAACAGAAAACGGGAAATGAGATTTCTCAAGTCGATTGACCTCTGCTTCGAAAGGAACACCCTTCCTCTTCTGGTGTCGAACCGAGCTCTGAGGTACTCGATCTCCTGGTTGGGTATTAGACTGCTCTTCGCGCGATTGATGACCCAACCCAATTTCTCGAGGAAATCCACGATCCTGGCTGTCACCACGTGACTCTCCTCTTCCGACTTTGCTCGAATCAGCCAATCGTCCAGGTAAGGATGGACTAGGATTCCTTCTTTCCGAAGAGCCGCGGCCACTACCACCATTATCTTGGTGAACGTCCTGGGAGCTGTCGCCAGCCCGAATGGGAGGGCCTGGAACTGGAAATGACCGCTTGGCACGGCAAATCTTAGGTACTGCTGATGAGACTCTGACCGGGATGTGTAAGTATGCTTCCGTCAAGTCTAGGGATGTGAGGAACTCTCCGTGCCGAACGGCCGCAATCACGGACCGCAGAGTTTCCATGCGAAAGTGAGGCACTCTGAGGCAGTGGTTGATTTGCTTTAGATCCAGAATGGGACGGAAGGAACCTTCCTTCTTTGGAACTACAAAAAAAATGGAGTATCGACCGTACCCTCTTTGGTCTTGTGGAACCGGCAACACTGCTCCCAGCGCTAAGAGCCTTGAAAGGGTGATTTCCACTGCCGCCTTCTTTTCTGGTGGACCACAAGGGGGACAGAATAAACGCAGGAGATACTCTTTGTGAACTCGAGAGCGTAACCCTCTCGGATCACCTCTAAAACCCACTGATCGGAAGTGACTCGGGACCAGGCGGGAAGGAACTGCCTTAGGCGACCTCCCACCAGCAGCACTCCCTCCTGGACCCCCGTTTTCTCATTGTGATTTTCTAGTTGTCGAGGAGGAGGAGGAGGAGGAGGAGGCCCCAAAACCTCTCCCTGCCCCTCGAAACCCACGGAAGTTCTGACCCCTGGAAGGAAAACGGCCCCTCGGGAAAGAGTTCGGTCTGGGCTGCCGGAATCTTCGGAAGTCCTTTGGCTGACTCCGCACCGGCGCCGCCGAACGACCCAGCCTTGGTCTATCTTCAGGGAGCCTACCCCCTTTTGACTCTCCCAGCTCCTTCACCAACTTATCTAGGTCTTCCCCAAACAGCTTCCCCTTGAAGGGGAGTCGACTGAGGCGCGCCTTAGAAGAAGCATCTGCCGCCCAGTTACGTAACCACAGGTACCTTCTGGCTGCTACAACCGAGGCCATATTCTTAGCCAGACTTCTAATAAGATCATACTGGCTATCGGCTAAGAAGGCCGAACCGGACTCTAACTTGGCCGCCACTTCTTGGGAGTCGCCTGAAGGACTGTCGGCCAGTTGCAGCTGTTGAGCCCATCTCAAACAGGCTCTAGCCACCCAGGCCCCCGAAACGGAGGCCTGTAAGGCAAGGGCACTAACATCAAATGCCTGTTTTAACAGGGTGTCCAGTCTTCTATCTTGACTGTCCCTCAGGGCCGCGCCGCCCTCGACCGGTATAGTGGTCTTCTTCGTTACCGCCGAGAGCACCGCATCAACCCTAGGTGATTTCAGGAGGTCCTTGTCCGTTTCCGGTAATGGGTATAGACGAGACATCGCACGCACCCCTCTCAGGGTAGACTCCAGCTGATTCCATTCCTCCTGAATCATCTGTCGAACCACCCTGTGGACTGGAAACACTTTTTGAGATTTCCTTACAGCTTGGATCAACGGATCCTCCAGAGCTTCTTCATCTGTTGGAGCCTCCGACGCCATATTGAGTACCTTTAAAGGCTCACTAATTAACGCCGGGAGCTCTTCCCGCCTAAAAACTCTGACTATGCGGGATTGCTCCTCATCAGGGATCTCTCCCTCTTCAAGCTCCTCCCCTTCCTCTATCTCTTCCTTGTCCGAAAGATCCTTTTCAGGGAGATCCCGAGGCAGAGAGTCAAACGATTCCTTGCCCGACAGTCTCGTTCGCTTGGGAGGAGGCCCCGGCTCACGGGATCTAGTGTCGCCTGCAGCAGTGTCCATGCTGTCCCTCACTGCTGCTGGTTCCGCCAAGCCCTGCTTGCGTAAGCAGTAGGCTTTATGTAAAAGCAGAACAAATTCGGGAGAAAATTGACCCCAGTCTCCCTCCGCCCCCAATGGGAGAGAGGGAAGAGGCTGGGAGGGGCCTGGACCCTCTGAGGACGAAGGCGGTGGAGAATGGGAATCTCTTCCCACTTCTGGGGGGGTCCCCTGACCCCTGAGGAGCTAGAGACATGTTCAGGTGAATCTCCTGCTCCACGGAAGCGGCCTCTGCTGCACAACCCCTGCAGACCCATGCTTCTGAGGCCGTCCCTCTACGTGTGCCGCAGGAAGGACACCGTAGCTTGCCCGTCATTCCTTTTAGAGCAGAGCCACCCTCAACTTCAAAGAAATTTCAACTTAAAATGTAAACCAAAAACAACAAATTGAATTAACTGAATTAAATGAAAATAAATAAACTGCACTAAATAAATAAAGTGATGCCCAAAGCTCCTTGCACTCCCCTCTCCTCCAGCCGTGAATGGAAAAAAAAACATGGCACCCAAAAGTTTGCAAAAAGCTTCACATTCACATTGAAACAACTCAAATTAAATCAAAACAAGGGATTGCATCCCGATACTTGCGGTTTGCTGTCCTGGCGGGTAGCAGTAGCCACGAGGGAACCAGCCTTCCTCTGCCGGCTCCCACGCGGTAGGCCGCAGCCACGTGGAGGCTGGGCCTGCTGGTGGAGGAATAACACCGCCGCGCTAAAGGCTCTCCTACCGGGACGCGGTAGGGGGAAGACACTCCACACCCGCGTTTGTCCTCTGCAGCAGCCTCAAGGGCCTAGCCGCCTCGGGGCTACGGCGCGAGGCAGGGAAATGCCGCTGCAGGAAGTCGGTGCTGCCTCTAGCGCTCAGCCGCCTAGGGGGCTTCGGCGCGAGGCAGTAGCAGCTAGGCCAGAAGATCGCGGCCGCGGCGTGCATGTGAGGAGAGTTCTCTGGACCTCTTCGCTGCACGGGAAAACCCCCTCCTCCGGGGCCTCGAGAGAGCCGAGGTTGAAGACGGCAGGCAGGGAGGGAGGGGGGGAGAGAGGAGAAGGGCAGGAGTCTTAAAGGCACAAGCCTTCACAAAGGAACTGTACTAACAGCAAGAAAGTAAATAAGCAAAGGGTAGCCTAAAAAAAATAACTAGAGTGAACTAAACTAAAGTAAATTAATTAATTAAATTAAATTAAAAGATAGGAAAGAGCCCGTAAGCACTCTGGCTTACAGGAACCCTCCAGCTGCTTGGAGGCTGAGATTACTGGTGCCAGTGGGTGGTGCCAGGGATATTTATACCACACCATCATCAAAAGGATGATGGGCTCAGCCTCCAAGCTGCTGGAAGGGTTGCGCAACCCAGAAGTTAAGGGACTGGACTGAAGTGACGATAAGGAATAACGCTATATCCTTTTTAAGATACAGCGACCAGAATTGCACACAATATTCAAGGTGCGGTCTCATCATGGAACGATATAGAGGAATTATAATATATCTTTTGTTTTATTTTCCATTCCTTTCCTTATGATACCTAGCATTCTATTTGCTTTCTTGGCCGCCGCTGCACACTGGGTTTTAACATGTTATCCACGATGACTCCTAAATCTTTTTCCTGGGTGGTGGTTCCCAATGTGGAACCTTGCATTGTGTAACCATAGTGTGGGTTGTACTTTCCTAGGTGCATAACTTTGCACTTGTCCACATTAAATTTCATCTGCCATTTGGATGCCCAGTCTTCCAATTTATCCAGATCCTCCTGCAGTTTTCCACAATCCTCTTGGGTTTTAACAACTTTAAACAGTTTTGTGTCGTCTGCAAATTTGATAACCTCACTAGTTATTCCCTTTTCCAGGTCATTTATGAATATGTCAAAAAGTAGCGGACCCAGTACAGATCCCTGGGGTACTCCACTATTCACCTTTTTCCATTGGGAAAATTGGCCATTTAGCCCTAATCCTCTGCTTTCTATCTTTTAACCAGTTCCCTATCCACAATAGTACACTGCATCCTATCCCATGACTTTTTAGTTTTGCCAAGAGTCTCTGGATGAGGGACCTTGTCAAAGGCTTTCTGAAAGTCCAGATACACTAGTACAAGCATTGTGGAACCTGTGTCTTTTGGGGAAACTGCTAGGTATGTACGAGCATGACCTAGATTGGCCACTGTTGGAAACAGGATACTGGGCTTGATGGACCTTGGTCTGACCCAGTATGGCATCTCTTATGTTCTAATAAAACACAGAATTTTGAAAGAGAGATACAGTTTAAGTCAGTTAGGGCATAGTGTAACAGGCAAACTTTCCATTAATGTCTATTCCCTCCACCGTCTTCAGGCACAATCTTTCATTTATAGGCTCATAAGCCAGTTAATGGAAAGGAGAGATCTTCATTATCAAGTTATCACATAGTTATCACATCCTTCTGTATAGGTCACTGGCGAGGCCTCACTTGGAATACTGTGTTCAGTTTTGGAGACCATATCTTGCAAAGGATGTAAAAAGACTGGAGACTGTTCAGAGGAAGGCGACCAAAATGATTTGGAGCCTGCGTCAGAAGCCTTATGAGAAGAGACTTGAAGACCTAAATATGTACACTTTGGAGGAAAGGAGGGACAGGGAGATATGATTCAGACCTTTAAATACTTAAAGAGAAATGATGAACAAACAAACCTCTTCCAAAGACGGGGAACCTGTAAAACCAGAGGGCATAACATGAAACTGCAAGGGGGTAAATTGAAAGGCAATGTCAGGAAATATTTTTTCACTGAAAGGGTGGTGGATGCTTGGAATGCCCTCCCGATGGAAGTGGTGGGGGCGAACACCGTGACGGAATTCAAAAAGGCATGGGACAAACACAGAGGATCCCTTTACAGAAATAGGATAAAAACAAAATAAACAGTACCATCTAACTTCTGAACCATATAACGTCTCAACAAATAGGGGTGTCCTACATGGAGTGGTGGGTTTACCCCTGAACAAGGATATGGGGAGGGGTGGCCTGCGCAGAGCGACAGGTGCACCTACTCTTGCCATCTTGCTGGGCAGACTGGATGGACCATGCTAGTCTTTATCTGCCGTCAACTACTATGTTACTATAGAAACATAGAAATAGGATGACAGAAAAAGACAACATGGCCTATCTAGTCTGTCCTTCCATATCAACAACTACAACAGTCCCCTTTTTATCTTTAGAGATCCTCTGTGTTCGTCCCATGCCTCTTTGAATTCAGTTACTGTCCTCATCTCTACCACCTCCACTGGGAGACTATTCCACGGATCTACTACTCTTTCCGTAAAGAAATATTTCCGCATATCACTCCTGAATTGACCTCCCTTCACCCTCATCCCATGTCCCCTCGTTGCAGAACTTGCTTTCAATTGAAAGAGGCTCTCTCCCTGAACATTTATGCCACAGAGGTATTTAAACATCTCAAGCATATCACCTCTATCCCGCCTTTCCTCTAAGGTGTACATATTAAGATCCTTCAGTCTGTCCTCATATGCTTTATAATGAAGACCACTAATCATTTTAGTAGCCACCCTCTGCACCGACTCCATCCTGTTCACATCCTTTTGAAGGTGCGGTCTCCAGAATTGCACACTATACTCCAAATGAGGTCGTACCAAAGATTTATACAGAGGCATTATCACCTCCTTTTTTCTGCTAGCCATTCCTCTCCGTATGCAACCAAGCATCCTTTTAGCTTTTGCTGTCGCCTTTTCTACCTGTTCAGCTACTTTAAGACCAGACACAACCACGCCTAGGTCCCGCTCTTATTTAGTGGACAAAAGTAATTCACCCCCTATACTATATTGCCCCCTTGGATTGCTGCAGCCCAAATGCATGACCTTACATTTTTTAACATTAAATCCCAGCTGCCAAATTCTAGACCATTCTTCAAGCTTAGCTAGATCCCTCCTCATGTTATCTACACCTTCCTGGGTGTCTACTCTATTGCAGATTTTGGTATCATCCGCAAAGAGGCAAACTTTACCCGACAACCTTTCCGCTATATCACTAACAAAGATGTTAAAAAGAATCGGACCAAGGACAGATCCCTGGGGCACACCACTGGTAACATCCTTCTCCTCAGAGTGAGCTCCATTTACTTGTACTCTTTGTCACCTCCCACCCAATTTCTAACCCAAGCAGTAACTTTAGGGTCCATCCCTAGGGTGCTCAGTTTGTTTATAAGTCGCCTGTGAGGAACAGTGTCAAAGGCTTTACTGAAATCTAAATACACCACATCTAGAGCTCTCCCTCGGTCCAACTCCCTGGTCAACCAGTCAAAGAAATCAAATTTGTCTGACAAGACCTGCCTCTGGTGAATCCATGCTGCCTCGGATCCTGTAATCCGCTGGACTCCAGAAACCTCACTCTTTTCTCTTTCAGCAGCGTTTCCAATAATTTACTCACCACCGAAGTTAAACTGGCCTGTAGTTTTCAACCACATCCTTACTTCCGCTTTTGTATAAAGGCACCATATGAGCCTCTCTCCAGTCCTTTGGCACCACTCCTGACTCCAAGGAGGCATTGAAAAGGTCAGTCAGTGGAGTTGCTAGAACGTCCCTCAGTATTCTAGGGTGTATCCCATCCGGTCCCATCGCTTTGTCTACTTTAAGTTGAGCTAGTTTCTCACGAACACAGTCTTCTGAAAATTGTTCAAGATGTCCCTTGCTTCTGTTCCTATTTGTGGGTGTTTTCTGAGGTCCTGCTCCTGGTTCTTCATCTGTGAACACAGAACAAAAGTATTTGTTAAGCAATTCTGCTTTATCCTTATCAGCTTCTACATATTCCTCCCCTGCACCCTTGAGTCTGACAATACCACTTTTGCCCTTCCTCTTCTCACTAATATATCTGAAAAATGTCTTATCCCCCCATTTTATTGCATTGGCTATTTCCTCCTCCTTTTGAATCTTTGCCTTCTTGACTACTTTGCTAGCTTCTCTAAGTTTTTCCAAATACAGATGCCTGTCTTCCTCTCTCTGTGATCTCTTGTATTTTATGAAGGCCTCCCTCTTTTTCTTCACTTTTTCAGCTACTTCTTTCGAAAACCATAGCGGTCTCCTTTTCCTTTTACCTTTACTTACCATTTTAACAAAAAGGTTGGTTGCCCTTAAAATATCCCCTTTCAGTTTTGCCCACTGTTTTTCTACATCCCCCCAGCTGTTCCCATCCCAGTAACAACTCCCTGAGGTATTGGCCCATCTTCGCAAAGTTAGTCTTCCTAAAGTCTAAGATCCTCACCTTTGAATGGATTCTAACAGCCCTAGTCCTAATACTGAACCACACCATCTGGTGATCACTGGATGGAAAATGATCTCCAACTACAACATCAGAAACACTTTCACCATTGGTAAGCACCAAGTCCAGTATGGCCCCTTCACGTGTGGGGTCTGTTACCAATTGCCTGAATAGTTCTCCCTGTAGAGAATCCAGGATCTCCTTACTTCTAGATGATACTGCAGCAGGAATGTGCCAATCAACATCTGGCATATTGAAATCTCCTACCAGTAGCACTACCCTTTTCCTAGCAATGCTGTGTATGTCTTCAATTAACTCTGTCCACCTCTTCCTCTTGTGAGGGAGGTCTGTATATCACACCCATGCAAATTAAGCCTCAGAAATAGATTAATTCTAAGTCCTTGCAGTTCATCTTGAGGTGAATATTAAACAAATTTTGTTAACCTTAGAAGGTATATTTTTTATTGGTTCAAGTATCCTTATTCTCCTAACAACTTTAAAATAGCTAAACAAATCATAACTAAGATGCAGACAGCAGTCCAGCAGCGAGATGAGAGCTATACAGTCATTTTGCACCAAGTGCCACATGTATGATTATCTCCGAATTGGTTAAAGATCTTATGTGTTCACTAGGTGCAAAGGGCTCCTTGCTTTTAGGGAACGAGTCTGATCTCTGGAGGCTAGAGTAGCAAACTTGGAGGAGCTGAGGCGGACAGAGAAGTATATGGAGGAGACCCTCACGGACAGATTAGAGAAGTCCCAACTCCCGTCTGGAAGCCTAGAACCTGTCCTCCAGATGATGTAATATCCTCTCAGACCAAGAGCGTGGTTGGCCATTTGCCCATGAGGGAAGGGTTAGAATAGCCATTATACAGTTGGCAATTCAATCATTAGGCATGTAGATAGTTGGTGGATTGCCTGGTAAGAAGGTGGCGGACCCCACGTGCCATCTAAATAAGGTTTTAGATAGTGCTGAGGAGAACTTGCTGCTTTGATATATGTTGGTACCAATGACATAGGAAAGTATGGAAGGAAGGTTATGGAAACCAAAATGTAGGCTTTTAGGTAGAAAGTTGAAATCCAGAACTTCCAGGGTAGCATTCTCAGAAATACTTCCTGCTCTATATGCAGGACCCAAGAGAGGCAGAGCTTGCAGTGTCAATGCGTGGATGACAGAATGGTGCAAGGAAGAGTATTTTAGATTTGTTAGGAACTGGGCAACAGAAATGAGGGGCTTTTCCGAAAAGGATGGGCTCCAAGCTGCTGGCATAAACTTAAAAAAAACAAAACAAAAAAAAGAAAGAGTGAGAGCATTTTTTAAACTAGATAGAGGGGAAAGCCAACAGTCGCCCCAAAGTGCATGGTTCAGAATGATGTATCTTTGAAGGACACCAGCAAAACAGAGAAGAACATCTTGATAGAGAGGTTCCAAAAAAATGATCAAGGTGTCTTTAAGTAAACTGCAGAGTTGAAAGATTCCAAATTACCCCTGTTAACTCATTATCAGATTACTAATATGAACAAAAAATAAAAAAAACTTTGACATGTCTGTATGCAAATGCTAGAAGTCTAAAAATAAGATGGGAGAGTTAGAATATATACCACTAAATGAAAGGTTAGATAACTGCCATCTGAGAGATCTGCTGGAAAGATAACTTAATGAGATACTGTGATGTCTGGGTACAAATTATATCATAATGATAAGGAGTTCAAACTGGAAAAGGGCTGATGCTATGTTAAAGAGGGCATTGAGTCAAACAGGATAAAGGTTTTTCAGGAAACAAACTAACAAAAAAAAACATACTGTAGAATCTCAATGGATAGAAATGACACATAAAAAGGGGACAGGAATGGCAGCGGGAATGTATTACCATCCGCCTGGCCAGAATGATGGATTGCAAAATGCTAACAAAAATTAAGGAAGCTAACAAAATTTTACAACATAGTAATAATGGGTGCTTTCAATTATCCCAGTATTGAATGAAACATGTTAGGGAAATAAAGTTTCTAGGTGAAATAAATGGCTGCTTCATGGAGCAGCCGGTTCAGAAACCAAGATGAGGGGAAGCTACTTTAGACTGATTCCTTAGTGGAAAACAGGATCTGGTGCAAGAGGTAACAGTGCTGAAGCCACTTAACAATGATAACTAGGGACCAACCAAATTCACGGGAAAAATGTGCTATTTCACGGGAGGTCTTTGAAAAGTCATCATATTTCATGGAAATATCACGGCAGTGAAATCGTGAATTTGATTGAATCCTACTTACTAGGGACCAAAGTGGGATGACTTGCCGTAGTACTAGTAGTAGGAAATAAGCAGTGTCAATTGTTACAATGATAATAGAATATTAAATATTAGTAATACTAATTACATAAATTACTATGAGGGGAAGTGAGACATGCAGTGAATGACAAAATTTGCTGAAAATAATGTCCATTGAACTCTAAAACCCTTCACAGATGAAAATAAGTGTACTGATGTTCTTGATAATCAACAATTTCCTTGAATTTCACTGAAATGCACATTTTCACGGAAGATGGCCGATTTCACGGAAAATGTCAAGGACGTGAAATTGTGAATTTGGTTGGTCCCTAATCGTAACATTATCACATTTGATTTAATAAATTGAGGGAGGGTTAGCAAGGAAATCCATGGCACTACCTTTAACTTTCAAAAAGGGAGACTGATAAAATGAGGAAATGGTCAAGAAAAAATTAAAAAGGAGCAACTGCAAAGGTTAAGAGTTTACGTCAGGCCTGGCGTTGTTAAAAATGCTATTTTGGAAGACCAGATTAGATGTATTCCGCATTTTAAGAAAGGTGAAAGGAAAGCCAAAAGACTGCTGGCATGGTCTAAAGGTGAGGCCTGAGAGGCTGTTACAGCAGAAAAAAAAAAAAAAAAACCACACAAAAAACCCGCTTTCAGAAAATGGAAAACCAGCCAAAACGATGAAAAACAGGAAACAAGCATTTGGCAACTTAGTACAAGGCACCGATGGTCAAAGAGAATTTGAAAAGAAGCTTGCCATGGAAGTAAAAACTCAAAATAAAAAAAGAAACTTTCAAGAGTACATTCATAGCAAAATCCCCATGAGTCAGTTGAAACATTATAGGGTAAAAGGGGAACTAAGGGGGGGGGGGGTACATGGCCATAGCAGAGAAACTGAATGAATTCTTTGCTTTGGTCTTTACTGAAGAATATATAGAGAAGTTACCCATACCAGAAATGATATTTAAAAGGCAATATATTAGAGGACTTGAAACAAATCTCAATAAACCTTAAGATGTAATACAGCCATTTGATAAACTAAAAAAAAGAGTAGCAAATCATCTGGACTGGTCTGTATACATTCCAGGGTGCTAAAAGAAAGAAGAAAAAAAAAAAGACATTGCAGACCTACTCTGTGAATTCTCTTTAAAATCACCTGTAGAATCTGATTGGAAAGTGACCAACATAACACTGATTTAAAAAAAATAAAAAAAAAAATAAAAAAAAAAAACGTTTCCAGGGGTGATCTGGGAAACTACAGACCCATGAGCCTGCTGTCAGTGCCATGAAAAATGGTAGAAACTATTATAAAGAACAAAATTACTGAACACAGACAGACAACCATGGTTTAATGGGACAAAATCAACATGGATTTAGACAAAGAAAATCTTGTCTCACTAATATGATATATGTTTTTGAATGGGTGAATAAACAGGTAAAGATAAAGGTGAACCAGTTGATATAGTGTATCTGGATTTTCAAAAAGCTTTTGACAAGGTCCCTCATGAAATACTCTTGAGGAAATTAAAATATCATGGGATAGGATGTAGTGTACAACTTGATTGTGAACTAGTTAAAATATAGAAAACAAACAGAGGATGGTAAATAGTGGAGTACCTGACAAATCTATGCTGGGCCCGCTGCTTTTTAACATATTCATAAATTGCCTGGAAATGGGAATGAATGAGGTGATCAAATTTGCATTTGACATAAAATTATTCAAGGTTGTTAAATCACAAGAGGATTTTGAAAAATTGCAATAGGACCTTGAGAAACTGGGTGATGAAATGTCATCTGCCCTTTGTATGCTCAGTGTGGATAAATGCAAAGTTATGTACTTCGGAACTATGTACACTATGTAAGGTTCCTGTTTTCATCATTTGGCTGCTTTTTCCATTTTCTGAATGATGGTGAAATTAAGTCCTACTGGATAATGGCCTTTCCTTGAGTCGTCCAGTCCAGTCCGTACGCATGAGTTATCTACCCTAACCAGCAGCTGGAGACTGAACATGTCAGAACTTTCAGTAGTAGAGCCCCCTTGCACTTCCTCCACAGCTCGTATTCTGTTGACAAAGCAGACTCCAAGGACAAAAACTCAGCCCTAGCAACCACTGAACACATACTTATTTTCCCTTCTTTCCTTTCAAGCATGCACAACAGGTGCCACAAAATACTAATTTACATGCACAGACTGAGGCAAAGAACGTAGCTGAAACCTTCACCATCTCAAGAAATTCCCTCCCATGAAAACCAGAAGTTGTGTACTGCACACCCCCAGGCTCATTCTGCTAGCTGACTTACAGGGCAGGTTCTCGACTGGAGGGACTCAAGGCCATTATCAGAAAGGACCTAATTTTACCTGTCTTATCATCCCTCCAGTCCAGTCCAGTCCAGATGGGATATACCAAAGCAGTATCACATTAATGGGAGGGACCAGAGAGCCCGGCCTGCAGTACCGCTGCCCAAAAATACGCATTATTCTGTGCTTGAACACGTAGGTGATAGTGTCGAGCAAACAAATGTAGCAAAGACCATGTCGCAGCTCTGCAAATATCCAGAATCGCTAGCCCCAGTTCCGCCCAGGACGCTGCCTGCGCCGAGTGAGCACGCAATCCTCTAGGAAGCAGTTTATGCTGCAGCAAATAAGCAGAAGCTTATCTCCTTCAACCATCTGGCCACAGACGCCTTAGATGCTGCCTCCCCCTGTTGGGGACCGCCGAACATAAAGAGGTGATCCGACTTACAAACGGACTGCATCCATTTCAAATACCTGTGGAGGGCTCTCCTCACATCAAGCAAGTACAACCAATGCTCCTGAGGAGTCTCACCCAAAGCCAAGACGACCCGGAGCAAAACTGGTCGATTCAGATGAAAGAGAGCACTTTAGGCAAAAAGGATAGCACCAGTCGTCTAAGGAACACTTTTTCCCAGAGAGATGAGTAGGAAAGGCTCCCTGCATGACAAGGCCTTTAGTTACAAGATGCGTCTCACCGAGTAAATGTACACCAGAAATACAGTCGTCAAGGTAAGATCTTTCAGCGTAGCTCTTGCTAAAGGCTCGAAGGGCAGCTCCACAAGCATTGAAAGTACCAAATTAAAGGTCCCATGAAGGAACCAATGAACGAATTGGTCGGCGAACCTGCTTCACTGTCCACAAAAACTGGAAAACATCCAGATGAGTGGCCAGGGAGTTCCCCTGCACACAGGTCAAGGCCGCCACTTGAACCTTTTCAAAGAGTTCAGCGCTAAGCCCTTCTCAAGACCTGCCTGAAAAAAGGCGAGGGTATGTGGCACCGAAGCCGACAAGGAACGGAGTTGTCTTTCAGCACACCCATCTTCAAAACACTCTCCAGACCCTGACATAGGAGAGGGAAGTAGAACGCTTGCAGGCTGTCAGCAAAGGAAAAATAACCAGCTGAATAGCCTTT
The DNA here is from genome assembly GCA_033557465.1 of Ichthyophis bannanicus. Lineage (NCBI taxonomy): Eukaryota > Metazoa > Chordata > Amphibia > Gymnophiona > Ichthyophiidae > Ichthyophis > Ichthyophis bannanicus. Next base: position 173,984,211 of record CM066034.1, read on the forward strand.
CTTTCTCAATCTCGCCCTTTCAAGAATCAAGCCACAAGTGAGAATCGAATCCTGTGAAAGCAGATCGTGCTTCTGAGGGAGGCGTCACGGCTTTTCCACTAACAATCTGCGTGGGTCTGCATACCATGGCCACCTTGGCCAGTCAAGCGCTATCAGGATCACCAGCTCTCGATGCATCTCTATCTTGTAGTTGCCCTGGGGGTCACACCTGCGTGAGCGCATTGAAACCCTCAGACATGCGCTCCCAGCATTTTCTGTAAAACTAAGGCGCTTTGGCGCTGTCCACTGTTGCCATGAGATCCATGACTGCTTGGCGCCAGTGGCATACTATCCTGTGAACCACCACCTGATTCAGAGACCATTCCCCAAGATCCAGATGGTGCTGACTTAAGAAGTTGGTCTGAACATTCTCCCTGCCTGCTACATGAGCTGCTGACAGAGCTAGTAGGTTGCTCTCTCCCCCCATAGGAACTAAGGCCAGATCTCTTCTACCAGTAGAGTACTGTTCGTGCACCCTGGTGATTGATATAAGCCACTGTGGTTGCATTGTCTGAACAAACCTGCACTGCTTTGTGGTAGAGTATGGACGAAAAAAAACTCATTTCCAAGAAGACCACTCATCTCCAGGTGATTGATGGACTAGGTCTGTTCCTCTGGGGTCCAACTGCCTAGAGTCACTTGGGATTGAAAGTGGGCTCCCCACTCCGACAGACTCGCATCTGTCATCACAAGAATCCAGTCAGGGGGTTCCAACGGAACTCCTGTTAGGAAATTCCCCGACCACAACCACCAGCGCAGATGCAACTGGATCTCCATAGGACTAATCAAGCGCTTAGTTAAGGGGAGTTTCTGCAAAGACCAGCAGGACAGGAAAGCTTGTTGAAGTGGTCTCATATAAATCCTGGCCCATGACACCGCTTCCAGTGTTGCCACCATGGATCCAAGCAACTGAAGATAATGCCATGCTGATGGAGCTACCATGCACAAGACTTTCCGCACCTGCTCCTGAACCTTCATAATTCTCTCATGGGACAGGGAAACCATTCCAACCACAGTCTTGAAATGGACACCCAAATAAACCATATCTTGAGTGGTCTGCAGCTGGCTCTTCTCCAGACTGACCACCCAGCCCAGTTGCTGCGAGAGTGCTACCACACGTCTGGTGGCCTGTAGGCTCTCCTCCAGAAATATGGCTCTTATTAACCAGTCAAGGTTCAGATGGACGAGTATGCCCTCTGACGTAACTGTACCGCCACAACCACCATCACTTTCATAAAAGGTGCATGGCACTGTGGCCATTCTAAAGGGCATTGTTCTTAATTGGTAATGACCCATTGGCATGGTAAACCATAGAAATCTCTGAAGTTTGGGACAGATTGGAATGTGAAGATAGGTCTCCGTAAGGTCCAAGGCCATGAAGAAAACTCACCCTTGCGCATGACCATGATGAATGACCACAGAGTTTCCATGCAGAACTCATAAGGCCCAATTGACCCTTTTTGAGGTCTAGGATAGGCAGAAAAATTTTCATCTTTTTTGGGAACCACAAAATATATGGTGTATCGACCTAGACCTAACTGGTTATACGGAACAGGTTCCATCACCTGTAGATGGATGAGATGCTGCAGAGTCTCACACACTGCCTGTGCCTTGGCTGGAGCCTGGCATGGAGGTAGCATAAAAGCATCAGAGAGCGGACGAATGAATTCTAGAGCATAGCCATCATGGACAAATTCTAAGACCCACTGGTCTGTAATTGGGGCTTAAGCGGAATAAAAGAACCATAGTCGCCCTCCCACAGGAACCAGCTCCATCTGGACCGGCTTTGCTTCATTGTGGCTTCTTTGTAATATCCTCTGCCCATTCCTCTCTGCCCTTAAAAGGGCTGGCCTCTACAAACATAATGACCGCGATGAAAAAGGGCAAATCCAGCCGTTTTAAAACAGTGAATATCCCGGGGCTAATCTCTTGAAGGCCCTTTGGGTTTATTCTCTGGAAGCCTGGCACCCTTGTTGTCACCCAGATCCTTCACTAGCCTATCTAGGGCCTCTCCAAAACAACAGTTTCCACTTGTAAGGAAGCTTACTGAATCAGGACTTCAATGACACATCCGCAGACCAGTTACAGAGCCACAAAAAGCACCTCACAGCTATAACACCATGGTCTTAGAAGAGGCTCGGACCCTATCATAAAACACGTTTGCCAAATAGGCGGATGCAGTTTCCAGCTTGTCCGCCTCTGAGTGCGATGGATGAGTTCCCTCAGTTTCAGGCAGCACTTGCGCCTATCTAATGCATGCCCTAGTAACCAGAGCCCCACAAAAATCAAGGCCTGCAATGTGAAGACTGAAGTTTCAAACACCTATTTTAAGGGACCCGGACCATCAGGTGCCACACCCCAGCAAAACCACCCCAGTTCAAATTCCAGACAATTTCTCCATTCTGCCAAGTCTGCAATAAGACCAAGTTCTGGCTTTTTTTTTTTTTTTAATGCAGCACAGCTGTCAGGGAGGCTATAAAGGAATAACCAAATCACCCTCTATTCCTTGTTTCCTATTGTAATCTCTCCTCTTTTTTTATTTTTTTTAAGTACTTTCAGTGACATCCAAAGCAGGAGCTCTTCGCCAGCCGGCTGGAGACTGAGTTTACTGGCTGTGGAGGAGGTGCAAGGGGGCTTCTGTGATATCCGAAAGTTCTGACATGCTTAGTCTCCAGCTGCTGGTGAGGGGAGATAACCCACATGTCTTGATTGGACTGGAAGGACGATAAGGACTTTTTTTTGGCTGTAACAGCCTCTGACTTCACCTTTAAACCAAGCCAGCAGTTGTTTGGCCTTCTTTCCACTTTTCTTAAAGGTCCCAGGAAAAGGAGCTAAGCTTCATTGTGGATAATAACTTGAAATCCTCTGCTTAGTGTGCAGTGGCTAAGAAAGCAAATATGATTTCTAGAAAGCATAAGGAAAGGAATGGAGAATAAATAACCCTTTTGCAATACGTGTTAAGTGAAAAAATATTTTCTCCAATTAGGCTTAAATGTGCTATATTGTAGTTTCATTGCATGTCCCCTGGTCTTTCTACTTTTTTTTGACAAATGACCAATTTATGCTTAACCTGTTCCACCCCACTCGTTACTTTATAGATCTCTATCATATCTCCCCTCAACCATCCCTTTTTCAAGCTGAAGGGCCTTGACCTTTTAAGCCATTTCTCATAGGGGTATATTTCTATTCCTTTTATCATCATTTTGGTTACTCTTCTATTTACCTTTTCCAATTCCACTATATTCTTTTTTTAGATATAGAGACCAGACTGCATACAATAGTCAAGGGGCAGTGGCACCATGGATTGTTACAAAGACATTATAATATCTTTAGTTTTTTGTGTTCTTAGGCAAAGTTTTTTTGTTTGCTGCTTTTTTTTCTTCTCTAGCCTTCAGGTTTCAAAGAGGAAGACAAGCTCTTTGAAGTCACTGCCTTTCTCAGGTGTTAGATCACTCTCTTCCCACCCCATGTGAGAATTCTTGCTATATAGGGCAACTCACTAAACTAGTTTGTTAGTAAAGATAACAGATTTTTTTTTTTTATTGGTTGGTAGGTAAAATCTAGGAAGTAAATAGTTCCACATTTGGATATCTACTAAAAGTAAACAATTTGGTATTCTTGAAGGAGCTTTGATTAGGAAATTTTACAAAGAGAACACATTAAACTATATAATTCAGATGCATAATAATATTAGAATTTAGTAGTGTAAAATAATAGCTGTTTAGCAAGCTAGCAGGACTACATACAGGTACATGAAACAGAGCTGTTAGAATTCACATAAAAGAGGCTAGTTGCTTTTTCTCCAAGAAAACGTTAGGAACTTTGGTAGGTCTCTCTCATTTCCTTCATCAGGTTATAAAACTCCAACAACTAAACAATGGCTGGGAAGAATCGAGTTACCAAAGCTGTTGCTCCTATTACAGCTTCTGCCTCTGTCCAGACAACCTGATCCCAGTCAAGGGACGAGTTCCATGTGCACGATGCCTGCAAGCTAAATCCCTCATGAAACAAGCGGAGGAGCTCAGAGAAGAGGAGACAAGGCTGAGAAGCATCCGTGACAGAGAGAAATTAATTGATGAGATGGTTCTTGAGGCATCTAAGCACTCCAACAGAGGTGAAGATGGTATGCTACAGAATTAAGAGAGTTGGACACAAGTCACCAGAGCCTGCAGAATCGATAATCCAACTCCTCCAGCTATCGAACTGAAGAACCAGTATGCAGCCCTGGAAGTGGAGAAAGTGAAAACATTCCAGGAATAGGAAAAGCTAGAGGTCAAACACCTCAAAGTTGTAGAATCAATGACCAGAAGAAAGTGAAGGGTAGTGGTGGTTGATGACTCTCTTCTGACGGGTACCGAGATGTCCATCTACTCATCAGACTTCATGTCCAGGGAGGTCTGCTGCCTGCTAGGTGCTGTATTCAGAGATGTTATGGAGAGTTTGCTAAAACTCAAGCATACTGATTATTATCCGAGGATGCTCATCCATTTGGCACAAATGATACCGCGAGGTATCCCTCAGAGCGTATCAAGCACAACTTCATGGCTCTGGGAGAGAGGGTGAAGCAGACAGATGCGCAGGTGGTGATCTCTTCAATCCTCCTTGTTGAGGGTAAAAGGCCGAGAAGCTCCTACTCTAGAGTTGGATGCATAGCTGCGTGGGTGGTGTCATCCTCAGCATTTTGGTTTCCTGGACCTGGGATGATTTTCTAAGGGCTGTTAAGCATAGACTATGTCCACCTAGCCAAGAAGGGTCAAAATGTCTTCTGCAGCAGATTGGCTAACCTACTGAAGAGGGCTTTAAACTAGATTCATTGAGATGGGTGAAGAAAGCCCCAGGTAAGTAGAAGTCCTTAGATAAGTGAAGCATTTAATACCTCTGTAGAAATGGGTAAAAATGGGCAACATCTGGAAAGCAGTGGCCATTAATGTCTGTAGTATGGGAAATAAGATCCCAGATGTTGAGGCTTTAATGGAAGAGGCTGACTTGGATTCAGTGGCAGTTACAGAAATATGGTTCACAGACAACTATGACTGGGATGTAATTATACCAGGATATACTTTATTCAAGAAGGACAGGGGAGGATGAGTGGCACTATATGTAAAAAATGATATTAAAACTACAGAATTACAGGGTTTACAAGGAGAGGAGGAGGTACAGTGGGTTAAACTAGAAAGAGGGAATGGGAATCCATTTGCAATGATGTGATATACCAATCTCCTTCACAGGCAGAAGAGATTTAATTGTGCAGTATTGCTATGAAAGGAAAAGGTGCTACTGATAGATGATTTCCATATGCCAGATATTGTTTGGCATATCCCTGCTGCAGTGTCATCTAGACATAAGGAGATCCTTGATTCTCTACAGGGAGAATTATGCCAGCAACTGGTAACAGAACCCACTCGTGAAGGGGACAATATTGGACCTGGTGCTTACCAATGGCGAAAAATGTTTCTGATGTTATAGTGGGAGATCTTGCATCCAGTGATCACCAGATGGTGTAGTTCAGTATTAGGACTAGGGTGGATAAAGTCCATTCAAAAGTGAGGGTCCTAGCCTTTAGGAAAACAAACTTTGCCATGATGGGACAATATCTCATATCTCAAGGGGTCATTAGCAGGATGGTAACAGCTAGGGGATGTAGAAAAGCAGTGGGCAAAAAACTGAAGGGTATATTTTAAGGGCAACAAACCTTTTTGTTAGACAAGTAAATAAATGTAAAAGGAAAACAGAGGCCGCCATGGTTCTCAAAATAAGTAGCTGAAAAGGTGAAGAAAAAGAGGGCGGCATTCATAAAATACAAAAGATCACAGAAAGAGGAAGACGCGCATCAATATATTGAAAAACTTAGAGAAGCTAGGAAAGTAGTCAGGAAAGCAAAGAAACAAAATGGAAGAAAAAATTGCTAATGTAGTAAAATTGGGGGACACGACACTTTCAGATATGTTAACAAGAGGAAAGTGCAAAAGCGGTATTCTCAGACTCATAGGTGAAGGGGAGGAATATGTAGAAGCTGATGAAGAAGAATTGTTTAACATTTTTGTTCTGTGTTCACAGATGAAAGGGCAGGGGGAAGGACCTCAGAAAACATCCACAAACAGGAACAGTACTGAAGGGGATCTTGAGCCATTTTCAGAAGACTGTGTTTATGAGGAAGTAGCTAAACTAAAAGTAGACAAAGTGATGAAGCCAGATGGGATACATCCCAGAGTATTGAAGGAACTTGGGGGAAGTTTAGCAGCTCCATTGTCTGATATTTTTAATGCTTCTTTAGAGTTGGGAATGGTCCCAGAGGACTGGGGAAAGGCACATGTGGTCCCTTTACACAAAAGCGGAAGTAAGATTGAGGTTAAGAACTATAGGCTGGACTTCCAGTGACGTCAGCTAAGTCTATGGCGGGGTAGCAGTTTGGCTCCGTCACCAATGCCTAATAAAAGGTGAAAAAAATACCCCCGGGGAAGTTAAGTGGGAGGCGAAAGGCATGGAAAAGAGTACCGGAGAGCAAGGAATGCAGAGAGGTCGGTAAGGATCGGGAGAGGCTTCTGAGAGGGGAGCAAGGAGCAAGATCAGGGCCCAGCAGTAGATCGGAGCAGCGGGAGCTAAGCGGAGGCGGGAGGATCCAGGCGCGCGCTCCGGTGAGAGCTTGATCAGCTGTAGAACAGCCCCGATATGGATGAAAACAGGGGGAACAAAAAATAAAAACAAACCGCCAGTCAGTAACATTAGATCGCTGAATCGGCTCTGCAGGGAGAGTGGGGGATCGGTGTGAGCAACCACGTGGCAGAGAGCAGTAGAGGGCGAATGAGGCCTACGGAGGAGCGAGATAGAGGAGCAAGAGGCAGAAGGAGCCAGTATTTGTCGGCATTGGATGGAAAGAGTGAACCAGTGGTATAAAGAACAGGTTAATACCAAAAAGTGAGAAGGACATGCAATAATGCAGGAACAGAATAATGATGTGGATCTGAGGCACCACTGTGGGAGCTGCAATTAAAGGGTAAGACGACCAGGCAAGAGAGGAAACAGGAAGGGGTTGACTGTCGTATCCTGCAAAATAACCAACTAAAAATAATCAATTAAGAGAAAGCAGTTGAGCAATAGCCTTGCAAGGCTCAGAGAGAGAAAATGGAGAAACCAAAAGGAGGGATGTCAGCAAAGAAAAAACTGGCGGACTTCCATTCATATGTGACCGCTAAAGGCGCAAAAGAGGGAGGGAAGGACAGAGGAGCGGAGCAAGAGGAGGAGATGGAGGGAGCGTGGAGCCTGGGAATGGCAGAGTTGATTAAGCGGTGGCTAACGGAATTGAAAGAGGATCTCAAAAAGGAAATTAGTGCTGTAAAAAATGAAATAAGACACACTGCAATCTTTGCGACAAGATTTGGCTGATCTGGGAGCTCGAGTAGGGGAAACTGAGAGCCAAGATGGAACAAGGGGAAGTAATGGAAGACATACAGAAAGGCTGGGAAGAATTAAAGCAGAGTCAAGAAGAACTGAAGTTGAAAGCAGAGGATCTGGAGGACCGATCTATAAGATGTAACATCAGAGTGAGGGGAGTCCCTGAAGAGGCTAAATACAAGAACTGTGATGAGGCTATAACAAAAGTATTTAGATCCCTGCTACAAACTGCAGCTCTAGAGAAGGACGGAGAGGAGGAGCCCCTGCAAATAGAGAGGGCACACAGAGGGCTTGGGCCTGTAAGGGACAACAGACCCCGAGACATCGTGGTGTGCTTGAATTCCTTTAAAATGAAAGAAGGTCCTGAGGGCAGAACGAAAACTGAGGCACTTCAAATGGGAAAAGCATGAAGTGGAACTGTATCAGGACTCGTCAGGGGGTACGCTTCAATGGAGGAGAGAGATGAAAGATGTAACAGCCTATATGAGGAGAGAAGACCTGAGATACAAGTGGTTGTTTCCTTTTGGCTTATTGATCACAGTGAAAGGAAAATCGAAAAAAGTTCAGTCCAGTGAGGAAGCGTGGACAGTGCTTAAAGATTGGGGTCTGACCAATCTTCCAGAGGGAGTCGGTGGCCAAGGCAGATCAACGCTGAGCAAAGCATCTAAGTCGAGAGTGGATAGTATGAAGTGGCACTGGGCACCAGCGGCTGGCAAGACTCAATGGCAACCCAGGAGAGTGGACAACGGAGAAGGGGAATGGCTGAAGCGGTGGATGAGCAGGAGCAGAGACATTATGAAGATCCTGAAGGGGAAATGTTGATGGGGGATGATAAATGTATTAAAGGGGGTAGGGGATGGGTGGAATAAGGGGGAGGAAAGGGGGTGAGAAGGGAGTTGGGGATAATTCAGGAGGTATAATACCATTTACTGAGCAAAGCAGAAGGGGCAGGGAGGTAGGAGAGGGTGTGGGGTAATCAGGTGGGATGGAAGGGTAAGAATAGGCAAGGGCTTGATTGATTGTCACTAAGACGGGAAGACGAGTTTCCAATGAGGGGATGGGGGAGGGTGGACGAAATGATTAGTTAACAATAGTATCACTAAATGGCAAAGGGCTCAATTCATCATTTAAACGACAAAAATTATATAAAGAAATGATACGCCAAAGGGCAGCTGTAGTGCTTTTACAAGAAACGCACTTAACAAGAGCGACCGAGTACCTGGTCAAAACCCAGGGGATATGGACTTTGTGTACATGCTTCTAATACAAGTGAAAAAGAATAAAAAGGAGGGGTGACTATTTTGATAGATGCAAAGTTGAAGATGTTACTGCACACTGTGGTAAGGGATAAAGAGGGGAGATATATGTTAATGTGGTTAAAAGGTGGGGAAGGAATGGTATTGTATTGTAAATGTATATGCGCCAACAGGGGGGGGCAAAGTGAATTTTGGACAAAACTGAATGAAGAGGCGGGGAAATTGGGGAAGGGGAAGCTAATCTGTGGAGGGGATTTTAATTTAACGTGGAATCCTGCAAGAGATGCCACAGGGAAAAGAGGGTAAACGGGCGGATAGGATGCGTTATCGCAGTTTTGTTACATAGCACTACTTGATTGATGCTTGGAGATTCATTCACCCAGGGAAGAGACAATTTTGTTATTTTTTCCCCCAATACATGGATCATATTCCCGAATAGATGCTATCTGGGTTTCAAAGGAGATGGGGGGGACGGATTAAGGGGGCGGATATGGAGTCAATTACATGGTCTGATCATGCACCAGTGCAGGTCCAATTGGCAATAGAGGGGGAGGGGAAAGGTATACTGTTTTGGAGACTTAATGAACATTTATTAGAGGATGGGAAGGTTAGGGAGGAAATAGAGAGGGAAACTAAGGAATACTTTAAATGGAATGATAATGGGGAAGTGGCATGGGGAGGAGTGTGGGATGGGTATAAGGCGGTGGTGAGAGGAAACTTACTTAAAAAGTGGGCGCGGAAAAAGAGGGAAAGGGAGGGGAGAGAGAAGGAATTGAGAGTCAAATTGATGGAGCTGGAAGAATTAGATGCACAAGGGTGGCCAGGAGCCTATAGAGGGCAAGTACTATACTGTCTGTCTGTCTCCTATTCAAACAGAAATGCACAGTAGTAATAACAGTGGTGATGGGAGACAGCCAATATGGCTTTTGCCCTGACTAGATTGCTGCTGCTCTCCGTGCTTCTTTTTGTCTTGACTAGATTGTAAGCTCTCACAAGCAGGGACTGTCTCTCTTGCATACTTGTACAGCGCTGCATTCGATGTAGCGCTATAGAAATGCTAAATAGTAGTAGTAGCAGTAAAGAGCACAATTAAATGAAATGCAAGCTGCCAAAATAAGGTACCAAATGCAACTTTTGAGACAGGACTTCTTTGAGGGAGGAAATAAAGCGGGGAAATACATGGAGCAGAAATTGAAGCAGAGGAAACTGTGGTCCCCTATACTGAAAGTTCAGAATCAGGGAGGAGGGCTGGTACACAAGGATAGGGAGATTAGGGAAGCATTTAGAGGATATTACATGGGTTTATATAAAGCAATGGATGCCCCACAGAGGGAGAGAATACAAAGCTATCTTGACTCAATGAAGTTGCCGAAATTAGACGAGGGGGAACAAAAAGAATTAAACAAGGACATACAAGCAGAAGAAGTGCAGCGAGCGATAAAACAGTTAAAAATAGATAAGGCCCCTGGGTTAGATGGGCTGACAGTATCCCTCCAAAATGTCTATAAAAGCGTGCTAACAGAAACATTGGTGCGGCTTTTCAATCTTCCAAGGGAGGGAAGGGAATTAGCGGATACTATGGGGTGGGCGGGAATAAATGGAAATTACACTTACCTGGTAATTGATGTTCCTTGAGGGAGTACAGTTCAGTCCTCCACCACTGGGTAGTGCACCTCCTCCTGCAACATGGAGACTGGACAAGTCAAACTTGTGACATCACCGGGTATATCCTGCTGGTCTTCTCCCATGATCCCCCAGTGACCTACTGTCAAAGCAGACTCAAAGGAGCAAACAAACAACCAGTTAAAGTACTAAATACAAAGCTATGCTCAAACTTCAACTTTAAAATCACAGGGCACCAAAAAGAAAGGCCGAAAACACCCTCCTCCGTGCCCCTGTCCCCCTGCGCACCAAACAGTGGAAGACAGAGAGCTAGAAGGAAGGAGAACTAATGAAGAGTATAGGCAGAAAAGGTTGCTCTCGCGATTACCTGCCAATCAGAGCCCGTTGCCGACTCTAGGATCCGAAAGCATACTCGGAACTGACGCCTCGCGTCTGAAACATCCATCCCCGGGCGGGAATGAGGACTGAACTGTACTCCCTCAAGGAACATCAATTACCAGGTCCATCCAGACAGAGGTGGGAAGCAAAATGAGGGAAATGGAAAAACCACCAGCGTCAAACACCCTATTTGTCACACCTCTTAAGGGCTTTATTCTTTGCAACAAAGTAGCTCTACAGCTATGTCCTGGACCAGTTGAAGTCTTTTTAATTGAGAATGTGGAATGCAGCTAAGCAATGAGTTGCAATAAACCAAGCGTGATCCACCAAGGGCATATAAGAGGGTGTCAAGTGCCCCAGAGTCCAGCGTTGTTTCAGAAGATATGGAGTCTTACATGGTGTGACAAAAAAGAAAAGGAGACTCTGGTAGCCACGCCCATGACGCAATGCCAGTAGGCCAACCGCTTACATCACCTGGATATGCCCTCCGGAATTGGAGGAACCATGCAGAAGTAGCAATCGCTGACATGATCCATGGGCCCTCTCCAGATCATTGGAACCACAAAAGACTTTGATGGTCTTTTCCCATCCATCCACAGCCTGAGATCTGCTACACATGTATTGCAGCATATGTGTGGCGCCTAGCTTTTATCCTGATCTTTTATTCTGCAGCCAAAATATAAATTGTAGGCTTTCTGAACCGCCACAGTCATATGCCATTTTTGTGATGTAAAAGTCACATCACCACAACTAGAGCAGAAATTATCTGCATGATTTAACACCAGGACGAGGAATCGCCAAATATGCTGTGAGTGACCTATCGGTATAAAATAAAGATGTCTTTTTTTTTTTATTATTTTTTTTTTTTTAACTGTCAAGCGAGGCAAATTTAAGTAGTGACTGCATCAACTGGTTTTGGACAGTTATTTCGATTGGTTGCAAGTAAAGATTATGCAAGCTCACGCAAATGTTGCAGAATACACTGGTAATGGTCCCCACTGACTAATGAAGAGCACATATCTTAGCAACCAGACCCAGTCGGCCATTTTCACTATGACCTCTGAAAGGCATAGAATGGACCGGGCCACGGCCCCGTACCAATGCGTCGACGCTATCCAGTAGCCTCATATGTCCTCTGCTAAACATCGACCCGTCGCCGCAGACTGACAGGTCGCCATGGAGGTCCAATATGGGCTGACCGCATCTGAGCACACGCGGCGCGCACACCGCCTGATGCAATCTCACTCCTCCGGCAAACACTCGGACCCCGCTAAGGACATTCGCCACCACAGTGTCCCCACCGAAACGCAGGCCGCCAAGGCTTCAACCGCGCACGCTGTCCCTTCGCTCGGGCCACCCTGACCACCCGACCGACTCCACCCTGCCGATCGAAATAGGCCACCATCCCGGAGATCTCAGACAGCACCTACAGCGCTCGATCCGCTACCGTGTCCGTGAACGCCTGCCACGGCTGACGTACCGCGTACCGTTCCAGTCAGACGATGGAACACTGGGCGTGCTGCGTACACTAAAACGCCTTGTACATAAAGGATCCCCAAAATGTAGCTGAGTCTAACCACGCTCCGGCCAAGCTCCTGGAAGAAAGGGAGAGAACCTTATAAAAAAGAAGTGGGGACAATTAGGAAGGATTTCCTGTTTGATTATTCTTTTTTTTTTTTCTTTTTTGTTTTGTTTTTCCTTTTTACAACTCCATAAGGGCCACAAGGCACACAACCGAACAGGGCATTGTCCAGAGAACGCAAGGCCCCTCCTCCAGGCTGACTCCACAGCCTAAACCGGCAGTCACCTTGGCTGATGCCGAGCAGCGCGGAAGCCAACTTGTAAGCCCAGCATATGAAGTATGCCTACTAGTACAGCATTCCACAATGGAGGGACATGTAACCGGACGGCTTTGAATATGAACCTACAGATATCCCGCGCTTGCTCCAAGACAAGCACTGTGCAGTCTACTGGTCTTCTCGGAGCACTGCCACGACCCGAAGACCTAAACCGGCCAGCAAAAAACGACATACACTGGGCCCGAAGGAACCTGGTTGAACGGATCCCAGCACTCCCTGTATCGTTAGGATCGGAGCCTCCCCCCAAGGACAGCCCTGGCTGGAACCGGCTGAGCATAACTCCAGGCCCTGCGGCGAGCCCCCACGAAGAAGTGGGACGCAACGATGCCTTGAGGAAAGGGAAGGCCCAATGGGTGAAGCAAGTTGCCAGCCGACCAAGGGAGTAAACCCCACACGCGCACCTCAACGGAAGGTCGGAAGAACCGAGGATTCTGGTCCCACAGGTGCGCCTGCTAGCCTTTAACAACATACACCTCCGCAGGTACAAAAAACTTAAATTGTGAGCACCTTCAGGGGTAAGGGGAATAGACGACAGCCTCCGACTGTTGACCACCTTGTCTTGCACAACAGACAGCAGCACCCCACCAAACAAATGATTGGGAATATATGACCTCAGAACCCCAAGACAGAGGTAAAACAGTAGAACGTGCAGTGGACGTGAATTTCCAGATCTGCCAGCCCCCCGCCCACATTGAGAAGAGGCAGAGAAGAACTGGACCGGTGGATCTGGAGGTGTGCCTCCTGGACAGCCGGGCCACCGAAGGGAAAGCTGATGACTGAGGCCCAAACTCCTCAGGATGGCCCCATCTTGCATTGGCAACCCCATGCAACACCATGACAACCCCGCTCACGATATCCCAAGCGATCTCTGTCATTGCTGCAACAATCACCTGAGCATGAGATCACAGACGGAACACGGACATGCAGACGCACTCAAGGAGAGTGCACCTAAGAAGTATGAGCCTATCCAACATCCAGCACCACATGTCCAGGTGTCCCACTCCTGTCACCCAAAACACAGGACGCTTGAACCTAGGTGACCGTCATAGCAAAGACAGGGAGGCCTGACTGCCGCTATCAACCCTTCCAGGACCCTGGAACACTAAGCCCCGGACTGTGCCATCCAGCAACACTTCTCACGATCCCCAGCAGGGGCCTTTCCCCAGATGGCCCAGATGGGCAGTGTTCCCGCCAAATGGGCAAGCTGCGCTCTGATAACATAGTGCAGAAAACCAAATCAAAGTGTCTTAACCTAGCTAATTTTTGTCTAATAGTGATCATTCATAATATCAGCCAGGCTCAATCATAACATTAGTATTAATGATCTCTAAAGATTGAAGAGTTACTAATGTAACACTAATTGTTTTTTTTTGTTTTTTTTTTAAAGAGCTTCAAAGGCGATCTTGGAAACTGCAGACCAATGAATCTGAGTTCAGTGCCAGTTAAATGATAGAACTTGTTCTGAAAAGCAGCACCAAGCTGTCTTTTCAAAGGGTTAATAAACATGTGAGCAAGCCAAATGATATGTATCTGGATGTTTTAGAAGGTACTTGACAAAGCCCCTTATGAACTTCTCCTGAGGAAGGAGATGATGTGCTATTATAGAATGGGAAATGGATCAAAAACAGGAACACAATAGGACTAAATGGCCAGTTTTCTCACAGGAGACCCGTAAATAGTGGAATGTCTCGGGATCTGCACTGGAACTGGCATCTGGTAACATCTACTGCACTGAAATGATCTGGAAAAGAGATCAGCAAGCATGGCGATCAAATTTGCAGATGGCATAACGACATTTAGAGGCTGTCTGCACAATTTCCAAGCGTATAAACATGGAAATAGCATCCTTATGTAAATGACAATTTCAGAAAGGGCTCAATTTGTAGGTGGTTTTGCCGCCGATGACCCTGAATGGCGAAATCCTAGCACGGAAACCTGCTGCTGACAGATGTCGCTAACTGCCAGAATGCAGACAAAGGTAAAGGCACCCCCCAAGAAGTAAAACCCAAACCAATCACATTGCATTCAAAGAACTATAAACTATCATGAAATTAAAAGGAAATTAAAATTAAAAGGAAATTAAAATTAGAATTAAAATTAAAAGTAACAGCAAAAGGAAGTCCTTATCTGGGTGTAGCCGCGTGGAACAGCGTCGTCTGCTCCGCTCTCCGCCACGAGGCCTCAGCCCTGCCGAGAAAATGGCGCCAATCCGAAGCAGGCCCTTTTGGCGCCAAACACCACAGAGGCGGCAAGAGCTCAGAGCCCCTCCATGCGGACTCGAGAGACTCCCTTGTGGCGTCGGGATGCAGCAGTTACCCCGCTGTAGCTGCGGGGTGAAGAGCTGTCCAGACACGCTGCTGCCTCGCGCCACCAGAAGTAGCAGACGCTGTGAGCCCCGGCCCACCGGCTAAAGAACCTCGAACGGCCTGAGGCTCCCGCCGCGATGGGAATCTGCCGCATGGACACTGCCAAAATGCAGGTGTTCCACAGAGCTCTCCCCCGTACAGTCCTGGGGGAGAGATCATCACCGGGCACAGAGACCGAAGAATCCCAAGCAGAGAGGCTAGCTGGCAGCGTGAACTTTGAAAAGGGACAGAACCCCCTTTACACTAAGGCAGACTAGGTGAAAATAAATAAAGTAAAAGTAAATGAAATTAAATGAAAATGAATTCAATTTACAGGATTACACCTAAAGAAGGGCAAAAGAAATGCAAGGTAAATCAAATCCTGACTAACTGCTCCTAAACTGCTTCTCAAGTGAGCCCAGCACCTAGGCTCACTACGTCCTCATGCTGCATGGAGACTGGACACACTGGGGGATCATGGGAGAAGACCAGCAGGATATACCCGGTGATGTCACAAGTTTGACTTGTCCAGTCTCCATGTTGCAGGAGGAGGTGCACTACCCAGTGGTGGAGGACTGAACTGTAGGACCGATAAGGAACTATAACTATAATACACAAAGAGGGAAAGGATCCACAAGAGTGTTCATCATATCGACCTATCTCCCTGCTTAACCTCGATGCCAAATTATTAGCTAAAATACTGTCTACGCGTCTTAATAGGTTCATAGGAAGGCTGATCCATTGTGATCAAGCGGGATTCATTCCCGGTAGACAGGTAGTGGACAATATCAGGAAAATATTGAATATATATATACGTAGATAGCAAGCTAAGACGGTAATCTGCCTTAGCCTAGAGCTTGTATATAGTATTCCCCAGTTAACCCAAGTTTTTATACCCTGTTTTTTGTAAGTCCAGTATGGTTCTACCTTTACTCATGGACGAAGTTGCTGTTATCTGTAAACCGAGCTGATGTTAAAGAGCACCATATAGAAAAGACTTTAAATAAAATAAATAAATATGAGTTGGTCCACGGAACAAAATAGGGAAAAAGCCTTATTGCTGTTGCTAGATGCCAAAAAGGCTTTTGACCAGGTGTCATGACCATTTCTCTTTGAGGTAATGGAAAAAAAGGGCTTGGGGGTAGAATTCATAAGCTGGGTAAAGGCTTTATGCTGCAATCCGAAAGCCTGCTTAAGAGTGAATAGGGCTTATTCTGAATTTTTTTGGGCAGGGGAGAGGAACGAGGCAGGGTTGTCCATTATCACCGCTACTTTTTGCCATCTCGCTGGAACCGTTTGCAGAGCGAGTGAGGGAGAGGGATGATATACAGGGAATAAAAAACGGGATGGAGCGAATACAAAATCTCGTTATTTGCAGATAACATAATCTTGAGCGTGGGCAGGCCTCGCATTTCAATTCCAATTTTAATGTGGGAATTAGAAGAATTTGGCAGACTATCGGGTTTTACTATTAATTGGACCAAATCAGAAATCTTAAAATTTTAACCATCCACGGAGACACACAGGGAATACTGCAAGAGAAATAAAAATTTAAGTGGGCAAGAGAGAGTATTAGATATCTTGGCATTTACATTAGTAATAGGATAGAAGCCTTATATAAGCTGAATTATCAGAATATATTTGGGCAGCTAGAGAGTTGGTTAGATGGGTGGGGGTGGGGATACTTGTGTTGGTTCGGACGGATTGCCACAATAAAGATGATGCTCTTACCACAATTCCTAATTTTTGTTTCAGCCGCTACCAATTAAGCTACCTCCTGGCCAACTAAAACGGTTACAAAGAATTGTTAATCGGTTCATATGGCAAAATAGATGGGCGAGAGTGGCTATGGCTGAAATGCAAAGAGCTAAAGGGAGCATTAGGGGTGCCTAACTTTAGGAAATATTATGAGGCAGCGCAACTGAAAATGCTATATGAGTGGCATCGAGGAACAAAGAAACAATGGGTCCAAATGGAAGAAGATTCTTAAGGGGAGAAAGTCTAGTCAAAAGTAGTGTGGAGGGGGAGCCAAAGTTTAAAAACTAAAATGTCGGAATCCTCTAATAGCGCATAATTTGCAAGTGTGGAAACAAAATAGAAAATTATTAGTACAAGATAAAAGATACACACAGGGGATGACAATGGAGGCCTGTTTTGAAAGTGGCCAAGGACCAGGGGTACATATTCTGCATAGATGGGCACAGGCGGGGTTAACACACATCTCTCAAATAGTGAGCAAGGAGGACATTTTTGAGTTTGAAGGAATTAAGGATTTATATAGCTTGGGGAATAGTGATTATTATGCAAACCTACAAGTGAGCCATTTCTTGAGACAACCAAAGGTGTGGAAGGATATATGGGAAAACAGGGGGTGGTTTGAGGCACTGTGTACAAGAAACTTAGGACAAAAAGGAGTTTTATCCAGAATTTACAAAGGCTTAATGGAGGTGGGGAGAGTAAATTGGGGTATATGTTAAAATGGGAAGAAGATCTGGGGGCGAGTTGATCTGAGGAGGTATGGGACAAGATAATACAGACTGTGGCATGTATCTCTATTGCCACACAGGTAAAGGAGAATGCTTATAAAGTATTGTTACGATGGTATTGGACTCTAGTGCGAAAAAAGAGCTGGAAGGGGACTTACTGATCAATGTTGGAGGGGATGTCATGCGAGAGGGGATTGGACGCATATGTGGTGGGAGTGTGAATTGATACAAGCTTACTGGAGGGAGATTTTTAGAGATGATTTATAACATGACAGGATATCGATTGCAACGGAAACCAGAGATTTGCTTACTGCATCATCTCGAGGAGGACATTCCAAAGCGGGCTGGTGGAGTGCTCCATCACTGTATAGTAGCGGCACAAAGTGAGATAGCACAGCATTGTATGGGAGAGAATATACCACAACCGGCAGGTTTTGTTAGAAGAGTGGCAGAGGTGAGTTTGATGCATAGATTGACGGAGATGAGATGGGGGAAAGGGGGGGTGGGGGGAGGTGAGGTGTATTGGCAGAGTGTGCGTAAGTGGTTGGAAACCTGGAAGGATGTGAGAGGGGGAGAGCATAACATAAGAACATAAGATATGCCACACTGGGTCAGACCAAGGTCCATCAAGCCCAGTATCCTGTTTCTAACAGTGGCCAATCTAGGTCATACGTACCTAGCAGTTTCCCCAAAAGACACAGGTTCCACAATGCTTGTACTGGGTCAAGCACTGATATCCTGGGTCCCTTCTTAATAATGGTTTATGAACCTTTCCTCCAGGAACTTGTCCAAACCTTTTTTAAACCCAGCTACACTAACAGCCTTTACTACATCCTCCGGTAACAAATTCCAGAGTTTGATTACACATTGAGTGAAAGAATATTTTATTTTATTAGTCTTAAATAGTTTACCCTGTAGCTTCATTACATGTCCTCTAGTCTTTCTATATTCTGATAATGTAAACAATCAATCTACTTTTACCCGTTCCACTCCGTTCATTAATTTATAGACTTCTATCATATCTCCCCTCAGCCGTCTCTTTTCCAGGTTAAAGAGCCCTAACCTTTTTAGCCTTTCTTCATAGGAGTATCCTTCCATCCCCTTTACCATTTTGGTGGCTCTTCACTGAACCTTTTCTAATATCGCTATATCCTTTTTAAGATACGGCGACCAGAATTGCACACAATATTCAAGGTGTGGTCTCACCACGGAATGATATAGAGGCATTATAATATCTTTTGTTTTATTTTCCATTCCTTTCCTTATGATACCTAGCATTCTATTTGCTCTCTTGGCTGCCGCTGCACACTGAGCCGAGGGTTTTAACATGGTATCCACGATGACGCCTAGATCTTTTTCCTGGGTGGTGGTTCCTAATGTGGAACCTTGCATCGTGTAACCATAGTTTGGGTTGTTCTTCCCTAGGTGCTTAACTTTGCACTTGTCCACATTAAATTTCATCTGCCATTTTGATGCCCAGTCTTCTAATTTATCAAGATCCTCTTGCAATTTTCCACAATTCTCTTGGGTTTTAACAGTGGAAGGTGGGAGGGGATCTAGCTACAGCCCATTAGGAAGAATCAACGGTGAATGGGTGAAATGGGAGGGGATGCTAACACGGGAATGGATGAGCGGGAATGAACGGATGGATGAAGGGTGAGGGGGTGAGAGGAAGATATAAGGAGGGGCACATAGGAAGGGAGTATGCATAAATACATAAAGGGAATGCATATGTGAGCATGTCACTGTAAAGGGATTGTACAAAATTGAGTTTGCAGAGAATTGTAATTCTCATTGAAATGCTTAACAAGTTAAAATGGAAAAAAACAAAACAAAAACTATAGGCTGGTTAGTCTGACCTCTGTAGTGAGTAAACTAATGGAAAAGCTGCCAAAACAGAGGATAATGAGGTTAAGGTTTCTGGGGTCCAATGGATTGCAGGATCCAAGGCAGCATCGTTTTAAGGCAGGTCTTATCAGGCAAATCTAATTCATTTCTTTAACTGGGCGATCAGACATTTTGACAGAGGGAGAACTCTAGATGTGGTGTACATAGCCTAAAGCCTTTGACACAGTTTTGCATAGATGACTTGTAAATAAATTGAGCATCCTAGGAATAGACCCTAAAGTGACTGACTGAATTAGTGTGCCAGGTGACAAAGGGTACAGGTAAATGGAGCTTACTCTGAGGAGAAGGATGTTACCACTGGTGTGCTGCAGGGATCTGTCCTTGGGCTGATTCTTTTTAACATTTTTGTTAGTGATATTGCAGAAGGGTTGTTGGGTAAGGTTTGCCTCTTTGCAGATGATAAATCTGCAATACAGTAGACACTCAGGAAAGAGTAGATAGCATGAGAGGGTTCTAGCTAAGCTTGAAGAATGGTCAAAAATTTGGCAGCTGAGATTTAACGATAGCAAAATGCAGGTTCATGCATTTGGGCTGTAAATTTCCAAGGGAATGGTACAGTATAGGGGGTAGAGTACTTCTGTCCACGAAAGAAGAATGCGACCTGGGCATGATTGTTTCTGATGATCTTAAAGTCACTAAATAAGTAGAAAAGGCGACAGCTAAAGCCAGAAGAATACCTGGGTGCACAGGGAGAGGAATGGCCAGCAGGAAGGAGGCGATAGTGCCTCTGTATAAGTCATTGGTGAGACCTTATTTGGAGTACTGTGTGTAATTCTAGAGACCACATCTTTAAAAGTATATAAATAGGATGGAGCCTGTGCAGATGGTGGCTACCAAAATGGTCAATGGACTTTATTATAAGGCATATGGGGATAGACAAAGATCTCAATATGTATACTTTGGAGGAAAGGCGGGAGAGAGGAGATATGATAGACATTTAAATACCTCTGTAGCATAAATGCACAGGAGGACAGCCTCTTACAATTAAAAAGGAAGCTCTGCAACAAGGGAGCTGTAGAATGAAAGTGAAAGGGGGTAGGCTCAGGGTAATATCTAGAAATATTTCTTTATGGAAAGAGTGGTAAATGTCTGGAACAGTCTCCCAGTGGAAGCATGGAGACCAGGACAGTACCTGAATTCAAGAAAACATGGGACCAACACAGAAGATCTCTAAAAGAAAAGAATGGACTATAGTAGTTGGTATGGAAGGGCAGACTGGATAAGCCATATGGTCTTTTTTCTGCATCATGTTTCTATGTAGCACAGAATCAGTTTACCTCTTGGGAACCCGACAGGTACTTGGTGACTTGGATTGGCCACTGTTGGAAATGGGATACTGGGCTTGATGGACCTTTGGTCTGACCCATTATGGCATCTCTTATGCTGTTATATTCTTAACCATCTATCGTAATATCTAGGCAGTGTACAGCATACACACATAATCTAAAATAATGACAAGACTTACAAATCAGGAAGTTATTTCTTGCTAACTGGAGTATGGGACTTTTCATGACCACCCTACTGGCACAACCCAATGCCACAGCAGGCCACAGCACCCTTTTTCCCCGTACATGATTTTCATTTTTGTTGCCACTGTAAGAAAAAACTGAGGTCAATTGGTTTGAACCAAGCTGACATTCACCATTATCCAGCATGTCCCCGTTAAGTTGCAGTGATCAGGTTCACCCTCTAATTTGGGTGGGTTGCACTAATTAAGAGCTTTTTTGAGCCAGACTGCATGGAATTCTCACTCTATGCAGCCACCCTAGCTGGTGACATCACTTTCTCCCTCTTCCAATTTTAAGAATAAAAAGTTTATCTAATTTATGAAGGCCTTGCTTCCTGTTTTTAAATATCCTTTTTCATGCAAGCAAGCCCTTTAAGTATTCATGCTACATTTGTGTGTAATACCTAAACATGATTCCGATACACAGAGCAGTAAAATTCAGAACTATTCTCCCTGAAAGGGAATAGTCGTGGTTAGAGCAGCAGGATGGAACAGGGAAACCAACAGGGATCCCACTGTTGCTCCATGTGACCCTAGGCTAATCATTTTATTCTCCATTACTTCAAAAACTTAGAATGTAAATTGTGTGGGAATAGGTATAATAGGAATTTCCCTATGCCTAACCTGCCTTGAGCTACATCTTAACATAGTAAGATAGTATATGATGGCAGATAAAGACCAGCATGGACCATCTAGTCTGCCCAGCAAGGCGGCAACAGTAGGTGCACCTGCCGCTCCGTGCAGGTCACCCCTCCCCATGCCTTTATTTAGAGGTGCATCCTCCGTTCCGTGAAGGTCACACCTATTTGCTAAGATAACAGAGACAGTTAAGGTTATTTTGATTTTATCCTGTTGCTATAAAGGGATCCACTGTATCTGGCCCATGCCGTTTTGAATTCTGTCACTGTATTTGCCCCCACCATTTCCTTCAGGAAGGCATTCCAAGCATCCACCACCCTTTCAGTGAAAAAGTATTTCCTGACAATGCCTTTCAATTTAGCCCTTGTAGTTTCATGTTATGTCTGCCTTTGGAAGAGGTTTGTTTGTTCATTAATATTCTAAGTATTTAAAGGTCTGAATCATATCTCCTCTGTCCCTCCTCTCCTCCAGAGTGTACATATTTAGGTCTTCAAGTCTCTTCTCATAAGTCTTCTGACGCAGGCTCCAAATCATTTTGGTCGCCTCCCTCTGAACCGTTTCCATTCTTTTTATATCCTTTGTGAGATATGGTCTCCAGAATTGAACACACTATTCCAAGTGAGGCCTCAACAGTGACTTATACAGTGGCATTAGTACCTCTTCCTTTCTGCTGGTAATTCCTCTTTGTATGCAACCCAACATCCTCCTGGCTTTTGCCACCACCTTGTCATATTGTTTTGCCACCTTGAGATCCTCAGAAATAATCACACCAAGGTCCTTCTCCTGGTCTGTGCACACCAACCTCTCACCACCTATCGCGTAATTTCCCTTGGATTTCTGCTTCCTAAGTGCATGATACTGCACTTCTTCGCATTAAATCTTAACTGCCAAGCATTAGACCATTCTTCCAGCTTTTGTAGATCTTTCCTCATGTTACCCACTCCCTCAGGGGAGTCCACTCAGTTGCAAATTTTCATGTCATCTGCAAAAAGACAGATTTTTTCCATTCAGTCCTTCAGCAATATCACTCTCAAATTCATTGAACAGTGCCGGGCCCAGGATCGAACCCTGGGGCACCCCGATAATCACCCTCCTTTCATACAAGTGAGCTCCATTTACCATCACCTTCTGTCGTCCGTCAGTCAACGAATTTCTGATCCAGTTCACCACCTTGGGACCCATCCCCAAGCTGTTCAGTTTATTGATAAGCCTCCTATGAGGAACAGTATCAATTGCTTTTCTGAAATCCAGGTAGATGACATCCATCGCATGTCCTTGATCTAGTAGTTCTCTGGTCATCAAGTCAAAGAACTTGATCAGATTTGTTTGGCAATATCATCCTTAGGTAAAACCATATTGCCTTGGATCATGCAACCTGTTGGTTTCGAGAAAGTCCACTATTCGCTCTTTTAGGAGTGCCTCCATTACTTTTCCCGCCACCGAGTTAAGTCTTACTGGCCTGCACTGTTCCCTCTAAGCTGTGCGCGCGCACACATACTTTTACAACACAGTGCACAAAAATTACAACTGATTCTGATAGAAAACACAGACGCCTTAAAATTTAAAAGTTATGATTGTAATTACTAGAAATCTCCCGCTTCATTTAGTAATTGTCTATTTTCATTTAAAATCTGATTAAAATCAATGTGGTGTACATACTGTATTCTGACGTGTAGTCAAATTTTAAAGTATATAACTCCGAGTGTCGTTATGTGGCGCACAAAAATTTAACCTTCCTTCAAAAGCTGCACACAGCTGATATTTTATGCGCACACAGCCTACAGAAAATTAAAGGGAACATTGCTGGCCTGTAGTTTGTCACTTCTTCCCTGTTACCACTTTTGTGAAGAGGTACCACATCAGTCCTGTGGAACGTCTCCTGTCTCCAAGGATCTATAAAAACATCCTTTAAATGGCCCTGCAAGAATCTCTCCGAGCTCACTCAGTATCCTGG
The DNA here is from genome assembly GCA_033557465.1 of Ichthyophis bannanicus. Taxonomy (NCBI): domain Eukaryota; kingdom Metazoa; phylum Chordata; class Amphibia; order Gymnophiona; family Ichthyophiidae; genus Ichthyophis; species Ichthyophis bannanicus. Next base: position 174,007,597 of record CM066034.1, read on the forward strand.
GATGTATCCCATCCGGTTCCATGGCCTTCTCCACTTTCAGTTTTGCAAGCTATTCTAAAACATCACCTTCTGTGAATGGTGTGGTTATCTACTCCATTGCCATTTGTATATTTGGGAATCACAGGTGGTCCTTCTCCAGGATTTTCTTTAGTAAAAACAGAGCAGAAGTATTTGTTTAGCAATTTCACTTTTTCAATGTCACTTTCCACTAATCCATTCCCAGCACTTTTGAATCCTGCAATTCCACCTCTGATTTTCCTCCTCTCCCGAATATACCTGAAGAAAGTTTTGTTACCACACTTCACATCTTTAGCCATCTGCCTTTGATTTTGCTATTTTTATTCATCTTTGTGTCTCTTAATTTGATCCTGTATTCCTTTCTGTGTCCGTTTGTGAACTTCTGAATTTTGTGAAAGCTGTTTTTTGTCTTTATTAATGCAGCCACTTCTTTGGAGAACCAAACAGGTTTCCTTTTCCTCTTGTTTTTATTTACTTTCCTTACATATTGCATCTGTTGCAATGGACTAAACTAAAGGAAGCAATAAAAGGGCAATTCCACTTCCCCTATCCCAACCTGCCTACTCCTCCTTCAAGTACTTGGCCATTTTACTGAAAATCAGTGGGGGTTTTTTAAGTCTACTTTGAGCTTGCTGTGATTGGACGCCACCTTGGCTTTTATCTCAAACCACACCGTGTGATGATCGCTACTGCTCACATGGGCACCACCCCCCCCCCCCCCCGGATATTCAACACGCTATCTCCATTGGTGAGCACTAAATCCAGCAACAAGCTTTCCCTAGTTGGTTCCATCACCATTTGTTTAAGTAACGCATCTTGGAAGGCATCCACAGTTTTTTTTACTTCTTTCCAGATCTGCAGAAGAAATACTCCAATCCACATTGGGTAAATTAAAGTCATCCAATATGATCACTTCCCCTTTTGTGGCTATCTTTGCAATATCAATAATCAATTCATTATCTATTTCTTCAGTTGGAAAGGCCTGTAGACTACATCAGTGTGGATAACAGTGCCAACTCAATCTCCTCTTTCCAACACAATCCACAGCACTTCTTCTTTTCCCCACGTCCTCTGCATTTCAGTAGCGTTCATATTGCTTTTGTCATATAGAGCTACTCCTTCTCCTTTTCTACCCTCTCCCTCTCTTCTAAATAGATTATAGCCAGCTGTGGCTATATACCATTCATGTGACTTGCTAACCACCTTTCTGTAATGGCCACAATGTCCCAAGTCCATTTCCAAACAAACAACATGTTTTTTTGTGTGTCATATAAATGCTAAAATCTTCTAAGGAACAAAAGCTAAATAATGCTGAAGGACCTTAATTATATTTTGATGTTACACAAAGTAAAGATAAAGTTAGGAGTATTTCTAAAACTAAAGTTGCAAACCACTAAAAATAAAGGTTCCTGGAAATAAAAGCAAACAACCTCATATCATAAAATACACCTACAAAACAAAATTATCATACAATAAACGCAAGCTTCAGACTACAGTGTACTTCTTTGGGGCATCCATCCTACTGAGAATAACATCCTGTGATAGATAACAAATTGGGATCTTATCATATAAATTATTTCCCCACTGATAGAAATAGGAGATTTCTCCAGTACAAAAAAAAAAATCGGCCTTCTAAACTGACAGATATTGTTACCCCACAACCCTCCCCCCTAATATTACAACAGACCCATTGTTGTTTCTTCTCACAGCATATGAGGGAGTATATACACCCCCTTTTCTGCTATGAGAAAAAGGTCGTTCGAACACAGTACCTCAGATCTTTCGCGTAGAAGAGTACTCCGAGGAGAGTACCTTTGACAGAAGTCTATATATTTAATGAATCAATACACCACTGCCAGTGGCAGAAATTGTACAGAAAGAACAAGCAAGCTGTTGTTTTCCAGAAGGGGGTATATAAGGCTTGAGAGACACGAGTCACAGCTATCGTAGTGCCATTTTAATCTTTTATTCTGCTTGTGTTTGTTAGAAACCTAAGCTCAGACGCCGGTTTAATCATAGGTTTTCTCCCACATACTTTAGGAGAAAAAAATGTTCCGCTAACTGCAGGCCTTGACACGAGCACTGCGTTAGTGGTCTGGACTAATGAAGGAAACCCACATGTTCAGTCATTACCTGCAGAAGACAGCTGTCCACAGCATCCCTCTGTGCACACACCGGGCTTACTTCTGGTAATATAAAATCCCTGTTAAATAGCGTTTGTTTTCCAACTTGCTTGTTGTTGTTGCTATTGTTTTAATTACCTTCAGCTTGTTCCAACGAGTTCATGCCCGTTCCTTTACAAATCCCACATGCAGCGATCTGAAAGATAACACAATCTTCCTAGCAGAAGCAGAACTGAACTCCTGCCAGGAAAAATTGCAGAAAGAAACAGTTCCTGAAAAAAAGATGTAAATCAGCTCAGGATTGGTAGCAAAATACATATTTGGTTGGCTACTCTATCCTCACTTCTGATTGGCTGAAGTTTATTTTTTTTCTCCGTTTACCTCATGAATGGTGTTTTTTATGTGTCACTCACCGAAAAGTCGATTTTTGATTGGCCAATATCCTGTTAACGGGCGATAGAGACTCATTTGCTCTTATTTGACTTCCTTCCTGCCTAGAAAATGCATGATGTAAGCTAGTATCTGATTGGCCCTTCTACTTCCCACTCCGATTGGCTAGTATGATTATGATATTCACTATGCAGCTCTTGATGGACGGTGCTCGGACGAGGGTCTGCTACAAAATGCATACTCTGGCGATTCTGTTGTCTTTTGATAAAGTAGTGTAGTTGCTGTGTCAGTTCATTTTAATGTACGGAAATAAACTACTAAAATGGGCCACATCTAACCTTGGGCATTTGTATGAGAGAAACAGTAACGGCAACATAACCACAGTTTTTAGAGAACGGCACCATTTAAACTGCTTTCCCCTCCTATATAATAAGCATCTGCAAGGATGTATTTAGCATCTCAAGTTTGGAGATCCAAATTGAGATATTCAATGCTGAATTTGGGGTTGGACCCCTGACGAAGGCTGATGCAGGGCCAGAACTTGATTGAGTCGGGTATTCCAATAAAGAAGTTGTATTTTAGTCTACCTCTGCTCCTTGTCTGTAAATTGTTTCTTCAGGGTTAGTTTTGTGCAAACCATGGCAGTCGTGAACCTCACTTCTAAGCCAGGGTATGTGAAATATGATCTTGATCTCGAATTTACTGCTAATGCTCTGCATAATATTTGCAAAAAGAGAGTCTCCTGGTGGAGTTCATAAAATGTAACATATATGGGTAGTTTTTCAAGATGTGCTTGGAAATTCTTCTTTATCAGGCCTGTGGCTCCCAGTACAATGGGAAATATTTCTGTATCTTTCTGCCACATTTTCTTGGTCTCTGGTTGCATTTCTTGATACTTCAAAATCTCCCTCTCCAGGCGATTCACAGAATAATCACTTGGTACAGACACTTTGATTATCAATGCTATTCTGGTGTTCTCCTTTACCACTATGTCAGGCTTTCTGGCATCCAGTTCTTATCTGTCGGAATGGGAATGTCCCAAGTGATCATAACCTCTTCATTCTCTTCATGATCCCAGTGCTTTTCAGGGACAGTGATGTTGTAGTGCCTACAGAGTTTCCAGTGGAGGAGGCGTGTTACTTTGTTGTGCCTTTCTGTATAGAAATTTTCCGCCATCAGAACTTCACCGCCTGCTATTAGGTGAGTCACTGTTTCCAGCTCTTTCTTACAGAATCGGCATATGCCTATTGTGCCAGTTTTTTCAATACTCGCTGTTAACCATCTCGTCTGTAATCCGCTGTCCTGGGCTGCAACTATCAATCCTTCGGTTTCAGTCTACCTCTCCTCAACCATTCATATGTCCGTTCTTGATCGACAAAAGGTTCTTCTGTGTGAAAGTCAATATCCACCTTTTATCTGTGGTGAAAGTAAAGACATCTTTTGAAATACTCATATATTGACAATGACAGCTAATGGCTAGATATATTTCACTTGGTTTCATTGTATTATTCTTTCTAAACCAACAGAATGTTGGGGTACTGCTTCATTCTAACTGTCCCTCCCCTCTTTCCTGCATATTAGCTACACACAGAGGCAACACAAATACAAACATGCACATACACACACAGGGTGAAAGAATTCTATTAGCCCTTCTATGCATGCTTTCTCCTCTTATTTACTTATTTTTTGGCACTTGGGGTGTTATAATATTTATTGGTTAAAACCTACAATTAGATACTCTAGCTATAATATAAGCACATCTATTTACTGCTCTTTGGTATCCTTTAAGAACTTGCTACTAGAATACAGGAAGAAAGCGCAGAGGTCACTGACTATGGACAGCATCAAAGTTCAAAGTATATGTGGTTAGCATTCATTACATAAGGTACTGGTGGTCACCTACAGAGGGAGAATGCGATAAGCACAGCTCCTGCCATTAGCTCCCACAAGCAGTGGAGTCAGCACCTTCTCTGCTGGCTTATCGCTGAAGTCAAAACTGTACAGGACCAATGGGTCTCACCCAAGACCTCAGAAGACAAATAAAGCGGAGGATAGTGAGACAGGATCAACTTGTGATCCAATCAGTGAGAAATAAGTCAATTAAAATCCCTTTTCTGTTGTTATTTTTCTATTTTGGCTTTTTTCTCTCTCTTATTATATTGTGTAGTTATTTTCAAAGTATCCTTATGTGTAAATGGTGTTTTTTAACAGCAATTTTAGAAAGCTGCTATTTACAAGTAGTGATCCACACCACATACAGATTGCAAGGAGGTGTGGAGAGGAAGTGGTTTGGGTGGGCTGCCCCCATGCAAACAGGAAGTCGGCATCAGAGGGGGCAGAAACACAAACAGTTTTGCAGAGCTGAAAGGTTAGGTAAGCACAGTGGGGCTGTTTGAAGCCATTGCCACCCCTGCAGGTCCTGGAAAGAGGCAAAAACGGTGGCAAAAGGCCACCCTTGGACCTCTGGTGCTCTAGACAACAGTCTAGTTTGCCTAATGATCACGCTAGCCATAGGTAGTTGCTCTGCTTAAGCTCTCATTCGTGTCTTCCAGGTTACAAGCTAATAACGGTGTGCAGCAGAATTCACATTCAGAGCAGGGCCAGTTCCAGAGTTAAGGTGTTGAAACCCTATACAAACTTTAAGCAGGGCCCTAGGCGGACTAGATAGTCGCCCAGGATGGCAGACCCTGGGGGGTGGCATGGCGATCCTCCCTTCTTTGAAATGGTGGATGAACTGCTGCTTCAATGCCATGGTGGGTCTTAAAACACCTGTGCATGTGCACACAGTCATGGCCTGCCGCTCCTGTCCCCTCCAACAGGAAGTTATGTCGGGGCAGAAGCGTCAGGCTGTATATGCACCCACATGGGCACCTTAAAACCTGCCACTTCAAAGAAGGAAGGAAGGGAGGGATTACCATGCCACTCCACCAAGTGAGACAATGGATGTCTGGGGAGGGTGGCATGGGGGCCTGCCTAGGGTTACCAACGTTTTGAAAAGGAAAAACCTGCTACTGGTGACTAGCCATGTTCGTCCGTGCCCAACCCCTGCCCCACCCATAAAAAATAATTGCAGAAAGGGCAACAGTGCAGGCTTTAGCGTTTGCAGGCTATATCAAGGGGGGGAACAAGAGCTTGAACTCTTCAGCACCTATTCAGTCACATCCCCTTCAACACACATATGCTCTTCCATATTTTATTAAATCCAAACACATATTCTGCATCCACCAGTGGTGTAAATTCTGCTTAAGTAGCCCCCGCAATGCGGGGGGAACTTGGTCAGAAAGGGGGCCCACACAGCAGCAGAAGTGTGGCAAACTTACTTTATAATGTTTGCTGAGTTGTGCTGTTCTGCTCTTGTAAGTTCCTACAGGTCCAGCAGCTGTTCTTCGCTGGGCCAAAGTCTTGCGATAACAGCCACACTGCGAGACTTCGGCCTGGCAAGGAACAGCTGCCCGGCCCGTGGCAAACTTACATAGCAGAGAAGTGCAGCAAACACAAGTTAAGTTTGCCGCCACTGCCACTGCATGGAGGGGGTCAGGGCCCGCACGGGAGGGGAAGCCCGCCACCACCACTGTGACAATGGGAGGCCCTCAGCAAATTTTGATTGGGGTCCCTCATTGTAACTTACGCCACTGGCATCCACCGAACCCTGCCCCCTTCCCCAACAGTCCATGCAGAGCAGAGCTAGAACCTTCCTCATAAAATTTACCATATGAGAAAAAATTCCTCTCTATACCAAGCATGTGAATTAATCAGGGCCAGCCCCAAAGTTGATGCAAAGTGTTGGCACCCTAAGCAAATCTTAACCTGTATGTCCCCCTGGCTGTCAGAATTTATTGTTTAGCTTTAAATGCCCTACTCTCTGCCAATCCCCAGCAGCGATCACCTAGGTTGCCTGATGGTTGAGCTGACCCTGGAATTAATACAAAAAAGTAAGTCAGGATCAAGAGCAAGTCTACCATGCCAGTATTAATTTCCAAAACTCCCACAAGGACCCTACCTAGAAAAAGGCAGTACTATAAATATTGCAGTGGGCTCTGCAAGTCAGATTACTTCAAATTCTTAAACAGAAATTGCATGCTAAGAGAATACCCAGTCTTGGTTACACACACACGCAAACATATTACTGATGGGTCTTTGCCAATAAGTGACTACAAAGTGAAAATAGAAATATGTAGACAAAAATTAAACTAAAACCTCAGAAAGACAGATGCTGCATGCAGTACAACACTAGAGAAACAGAAAGAAATGCATTCCCCCCTATATTGTACAAAACAAAAGACAGCAGATGTCAGGATAGACATTAGGAGGGAAACAACCAGAGCAAGTGCATATTCCCAGCAGACCTGGCACAAGAAAATGCAAGAATGCTGTGTGGGCAGTGACGTTCCTCCCCCCTCCCTGTCATCTGGAGCGGGTGCCCTCCCCCAGCGCGCTACTGCAATGCAACCCCTCCCCCAACCCAACCAGCCTCAAGGAGGCAGCACAGCAAACTTACCATTAAGCTGGTTTGCTGTGGTGTCTTGTGCTGCAGAGCCCGTTGCTCTGCTCTTCCAGCCGAAGTCTTGAGTCTTTGGCTGGGAGAGCAGAGCAGCCGCCCCTGCAGCGTTAGACACTGTGGCAAACTAGCTTAATAGTAAGTTTGTAGCGCTGCCTCCATGGGGCCAGTTGGTGCTGAATCTCCCTCCCGGCCAGCACCTGGGGCGGGCCGCATTCACCGCCCCATCCTTGGTATGCCGCTGTATGCGAGGTCTGCATTTAGACCATGTGCATGCTGAGACGACTCTGCCACATCCCGCCCCATTTGATGTTAGCGGGGGACAGGACGTGGCAGAGCCGTCTCAGCGAGCACGCATGGTTTAAACCAGGACTTCAAAACTTTTCTTGGAATCTAGGAGCCAGCCTAAAATTCTAGGAACCAACCGTCAAAACCTAGGTCACAATGCATGCCCCCACCCCCCAAAGGGGTGTATTGCAGCTTCTTTTTTATTTATTTAGACAGATTTGTATGCCACCTTTTCCTTCAATCAAGGTGGTTTTTTTTGTTTTAGGGCTTGATTTACTAAGGCTGTTTTCCCATTTTCCATGAGAAAAAGCTTAATAAATCAGACTCTTAATTAATTACTTATGTAAGTAATTCATTAATATATACCGCATTTCCGAAGATCAATGCCAGAGAACCAACTTGAACATTACAAGGAACAGTTTTGCATGAACTAATTACATTGAATCATTAGTGGAACAAGGGATTATACAGAACACAGTAACTAATACAAAACAGATTAACTATATACAAAATGGATAGTTTGCTCTAAGAAGTAAATGGTTTAGTGTATATCTTAAGAGTAGCAAGGGAGGGGGTAGTGTATATCTGAAAGGAGGGAGGAAGGCTAGATGGATAGAGCTGGAGGGAGAGGGTTGTTAAGTGAAGTGAGTCAAGTGAACCCACTGCACAGTGCCAACAAAAGGCAGTACTCCTCCTCCCCCCACCCCCACTGACCCATTAAGCTACACCTATGCGTGTGGTGCAGAATTAAGGGTGCCTGCGTGTAGCGGGAGAGGGGTCCATCTTTGCAAAAACATATTGTGCCCTTTACTTCCTATACATACATTCCTTCTCTCCCCGCTCCAACTCCTCTCCTGCTATCCCTCCCCTACCCTCTCCCCTTCAACCCCCCTCCCCCTTTGCACTACCCCTGCTCTCCATTCCCAGAAGTGCTGAGGCAAATGGGAAAGCCAGTGACTGAACAGCCTGCCAAAAAAATAAAAAGGTCATCAAGTTTGCTGCACAGATGGCTGAATAAATTAAGAGGGCACTGCACCTTTTATTTATTCAGACGTCTGTGCAGCAAACTTGGTAGCCTTTTTTTTTTTTGGCAGGCTGTGGAGACACCGATCGCGGCCGGGAAAGACAGTAACTGCCTGCGAGGATCCCATCCCCCACAGGCAGTCACTGCCTCTCCTGGCCACGATTGTGACTGTTTCAGCACCTCTGCCCACAGGGTTTGGGATCCCCATGGGCAGTCACCAGCTTTCCTGGCTGCGAATCTGCAGCCATTTCTACATGTCTGCCCGCAGGGGTTGAGAACCCTGCCGGCAGATATAGGAGCGATTGGTGGTCAGCAGAAAACCGACCCTTCATTGGCCAGTTTTACCGTTCTGCAGGCCTCAAAGATAAAACCGGCCAGGCCAGTTTAAAACCGGTTGGTTGGCAACCCTACTTGGGCAGGTCCTGACATTTAGCCTTATGCTGTGGTAGGCGAAGGCCTGTGATCCATGGTGTCTGAAATGAGCAGGGAGGCCTAAACAGCTTGACCTGTAAATGAAGCCTGTGGAGAGGCCCATAGGAATTACACATTTCCCTAAATGCTGCTATCATAGAATCAAAACTTAACAGAGCACAATTAAGTACAGCTAAGCAGAATCAAAACTTAGAGAATATAGAAAAACAAGTTTAATTGGTATCGATAAGAGAGTGAAGCTTCTATGGAATTAATTAACTCTGCTGACAGAAAAGTTACAGTGCCCTGCTTTCCCACATGTTCTAGTTAGCCAGTCGACCTTGGAGGAGAATTGTATCAAGAGCCTAAGAAATGACCATTGTAATGAGGACTGTAAGGGGGGTAAGCAGGTGCTGAGCCCAGACCAAGGTCCTCATTGGAGCTACGTATTGGTACCGGGACCAATTGATGGGGTGGAAGGGGTTACCGGGACCAATGAGAAGTTTGCCTATGTCTAGAAGGGAAAAGAACGGTATAAAAGTTGTTGTTTTGCTAGAAACCATTGCTCAGCCATTTTGAATGTGATTCTGCTTGAGCCTTGTGCACAAATAAATGATTTGGACCTTCTGAACAGACTCCTGGTATTATTGGTTTGTATGTGCTCTGCCGCTACAATGCACCCTCCTGATTGTTAAAATATATTGTTTAGCTTTGAATGCCCTGTTCTTTGCTGCCCCCAAGCTGTCATCCTAGGGAACCGCCTAGTTTACCTTATAGTTAGGGCCGGCCCAAGAGTTTCTGCCACCCCAGGCAGAAGCCCCAGCTATGTTGCGCTCCTCGCTGAGCCACCCCATTGATTCTGTCAGTGGGGTCAGGGGAGATGGTGGCAGCAGTGGCCTGTGGCAAGCCATATGCTTTATTTATTTTATTTAATGTTTTTATACCGCTTTTTCAGGTAATCAAAGCGGTTTACGGGATAACAATGGCATTACATTATCACCTAGCAACTAATTACAGTGAACATTTTAACAACGATTGCTTCATCAAACATCTTAACATTTAGCACAGATAGCCTGCCGCGGGCACTGTGCCATGCTGCCCACAGAGATCTGCTGCCCTAGGTGGCCGCCTAGTGAATGGACTGGCCCTGCTAATGGTTGGGCCTGCCCTGACTCAGAGGTCTGTGATAGGAGACCTACCGAAGACGCTCTGAAATAGGGTTGCCAACTGGCTCCAGATGCACCCGACAGGTTTGACCCAATCCTGGGTTTACCTCATTACTTGCAGGAATAGGTAGTGCTGATTTCTCCATTGCACTCCATAAGAAAAGGAAAACTACAAGTCACTGCATGCAATGAGGTAAACCCAGGACCGGATTCAAGCCTGTCGGGCGCATCTGGAGCCAGTTGGCAACCCTACTCTGAAACTGCACATTGTCTGAGCGCATCCTCATTTCATACAAACCACTTGTACTAGAACTTGAACCATTGTCCTAGAAGCCTAGGTTTTAACTTCTCCCTAAACATCCCATCTACTCACCCACAGAGTTATCAAGTTACCCAATTCCAGGAGTAAGATTCTTCACTAATTCAGCTTTTAAATTTGCATTGCAGTGCAGTATATGGTACTTGTAGACCCTGTTCTGCCCCTTGGAATCAGTGCTGCAGGTCCCATAATGCATCAGAATGAGCTTGTCAGAAATCCAGGATTGGCTTCAAATCGCACTCCTGGAACACTGCCACTATTGCTCTCGAACGAGTGGCATGCACGGCGCGCCTTACTCGCGGTCATCCAAGCGCGAAAGGGTCTACTGCTCAGCTCATGCTGCGCCCTAAAGCGCGCATGCGCGAGAGTAACTAGCTTAGTGTCAAAACCGCACTTGGGTAGTGGGTACGCTGATTTTGGTGTTGCGCGTGTATAGAGTGTTCTCTGTTGTTTCACAGCCTTTAGACTGACAGTATGGGGAAAAACAAGGGCCGAAGGAGGTTCCGAAGATCGGGCTTTGGTTCCGTTGGGTTGCCTTTCGGTGAGTGTAATCCTTGGAAAGAAGAAGGAGTCCTGATGGCGGCTGAGGAGGAAGAGTCGGGGGCGGGTTACCTGATGGCTTCAGAATTATTAGAGAAAGTAAGTCCGGCAAAGTTATTTATTTCCCTCCTGCTCTTCTTTATGCTGGACGTTGGAAGAGTGACCTTCCGGGAAGTATGAAGGCGAGCGCTGTTTCCTGTGCTTTTAAGCATTGGAGTTTGTGGGACGGTGGCTTGCGAGGCGCGGTTATTGCCTGTAGCCGTGAGAGCTGCCCTCCTCGAAGCTACGCACAGAGCAAGATTTCAGTCCTATTGCACGGGAATTAAAGTCCAGTGTTGCGGTTTACTTTAGGCTTGTGAATACGAAAAAGTTTCCAACGTGGGTGCTCTCGCTTTCTTGCTGTTAACATTTTTTTATGCTGTACCTGTGATTCTTAATTCATGGTCTTTAATGTTGTCAGTTTTGCTGCTTTAGTTTTGTGTAATCGGCTTTGAGTAGATCTGGCATCTGTAAAACAGGTATATAAACTTAAATACATGTAAGATCATTCTAGTCGTGTATTGAAATATCTTTGTACAGAAATTCGACAGATCAGTGGCCTCTGAAGTAAAGCCCTTGCTTTCGTCTATGCATTGGAAGCTTTGATTTGCTTAAGTATTGTAAACATCACATATTGAGTGCAGAATGAAATACTGCTGTTTTGTGGAGCTCTCTGAAGTCAAATCAGAGCAGTAATATCCTGTTTTTTTTTTAAATAAATACTTTTTGTACTTGTTTTTGGGGGGGGAGGAGGCGGATCACGATCCCATTCCCCTTTCAGATGCAATGCCGGACCCAGCATTGGGCAGCCGCCTTCCTCTTTCCCGTTGATTTGTGGGACCTATAAACAGCGGGCCCCACGGCAGGATCTGTGGAGCTGGATTCCCTTTCAGATGCTGGTCACTGCCGGCGCGGCGTCGCATCGGGCAGCCGCCTTCATCTTACCAGTTGATTGGAGGGCCTATAAACAGCGGGCTCCAATACGGTCGTGGGTGCGTGTCCAAAGGGGCGGGTTCTGCCTCTTTGGAGCCCCTTCATTGGCTCCGATGTCTGATTGGGAAGAGGAAAAATAAATTGTGTTTATCTGCGAAAAAAAGTTGCGACTGTGGTCTGTCCCATGAATCGACACGTGGTGGTTATATTTTCTACGCCCATCGTAAGTCCTGATGCCATGTTGGACTCCTCACTACTATCTGGTGCTGTTACCCAACTCTGCCATTCCGGTTCTTCAGCGGTAGAGGAAGACTCTGCTTCTCCGATACCGTCTACTTCCGTTGCTCTAACCCGGCAAGAGGACGTTTCACTGGAGGCACAGGACACGGGTGCTATGGCTGCTATTCTTCCGTTTCTTAAAGAGGTACGTTTTTCTTTGTCTCCTAAGCCATTTTCAACTTCCTTAGAAGATGTTACTAATTTGAAAGACATTTTCGCAGCTATAACAAACACGTTTGGAGGAGTCCTCAGGATCTTCTCTCAAAGACTTATCAGACTACCGTGGATACTGTATTAAAACTTTCGGAACAAGATAAAACTTTCCTCTGATGATCGCTTAATGAAAGTGGACTCTACTGTTTCCTTGTTACATGCCACTTGTATCTCTTTCATGAAAGATAGCTTGGCTATTCACCGACATCTTGAGGTGCTGGAGAATACATAGTACATTAATCGCACAATTTGAGATTTTTTAAACTTCTCCCATACACATTACCTCTCTGCTACTCTTCTACTTCAGAAATATCTCAAGGAGATTCTTGGTTTTTCTGCAGCAGAGGCGATTAAATTTCATTTTTTGTACCTTCCCAACAGAAAAGTGGTTTCTGATTTTAGTAGGTCCGGATTTAGATCAGCTTTCTCCTATAGATACTTTGAACTTTATAAAAAAAATCCAACAGATCTAGTTGATAATATTCCTTCTTGTTCCACGTTAATTGTTTCCTTTGTTCCCTTATTGATTGCAATAATGTGATAGGTTTTGGTCTTCCAGAAGAAGTCTTTCCTTTTGTGGCCAGAAATCAGTATCTTTCCTGATGTTTCAAGAGTTGAGAAGGATGTTCCTGGTGTTAAAAAGGGCGGTTTGGGTGCTGGGAGCAACTTTCTTCCTCAAATTCCTCTATAAATGTATAATTATCTATCAAAGTGTACATCTTCTTTTTTTTTTTTTTTTTTTTTTTTTTGCTCTCAGCATCAAGTAGCTTGCCCTATAAGTGTCTATTTTGTGATCATTGTTTCCTTTGTATTACAGTCAAACCTCGTTCCTGAGCGGTCCTCCAGTTTAGTCCTCCACATCTGGGTAGTGCACCTCCTCCTGCAGCTTGGAGACTGGATCAATCAGAATCTTCCTATGCCAGGATGTATGCTGCTGGAGCTCCCATCAGCCCCCAGTGTGTCCAGTCTCCTTGCAGCTGGAGGACATGTGTGCCTGGTTTTAGGCTCACTTAGGGACAGTTGGAGGCAACACTAGAGAGACTTTTTTGGGGGTTTTTCTTTCTCACTCCTAGATTTCCTTTGATTTATTTTTAATAGGTAGCTGTATCTTTTAAAAAAAAAAAAAAAAAAAAAGGGGGTAGCAGGCAGCGATCGAGGAGCCGGGTCTGCACTGCCCTTCTGACTTTGCTGCAGAGGTGTCTTTTGCAGACAGAGAGGATAGATCTCTCCTCCTAGACTGTACGGAGGAGAGATCTGCCTTTGCTAGCCATCTGCCTGGATCCGGGAAGTCTCTGCACGGTCAGTTGGCTTCCGTTTCGCGATCCGACCTACTTTTTTGGCTTTGATTGGCAGCCTGGAGCAGTAGCACACTCCCGCTCAGGATTCGAGCGGTGTGTCGTCTGCCGGCGATTCTGTGCCAGTGCGGTGAGTTTCGGATTTATTAGGGTGCTCTGGAGGTTGTTCGTTTTTCTTTTTCGTGCCATTTTCTCGCCGGCTAAAATGTGCCGGTGGCCATTTTATAGCTCAGTTTTTTCCCACCCGACATGAAGAGCTGTGCAGCGAGTTCCCTCTGCGCTTAGCGTGGTTTTGGCCTGGCGTTATTGCTTGGGGGCATCTGAGTATTCCCAGTTGCTAGTTGTTTTGGAAAAAAACAAAAAGGGATATTTTCTTTATTTGCTTTCTTTTAACTTGGGTGTAGAATCAGGCCCTTTTCACTGTAGTGGCTACTGTGCCTGCATGGCTACGAGACCGCAGTGTGTTATCTGCGGTTTGCGCAGGGGGGCTGTGGCTGAGTCTGGGATTTGCAGGGGCTGCGCCTCGGTTTCCACAGACTTAGAGCAACAAATGGAGCATAAAGAGCTGTCAGACCCAGGAAGCCCGGCTGTTCAGGCAGAAGGAGATCCCTCTCCTGGACCTCTTGCATCTTGCTCTACGGTCCCCCCTAAGGGGCAGGCGGGCATGTGGCCGATTGAAACAACAGAGTCTTCCTTCACAGATTTTTCCCCAGACTTTGTCCTTATGCACCAGGCTTTTCGCTTGGGGCGCTCGGACAAGTTGCCAGACGCCTGGCCGTCGCCCCTGCCCTCCTTAAAAGGTGAGGAGCCCAGGCGGGATGGCCAGCCTTCAGCCAAGCGCCTTAGGTCCATGGACCTGGAACAGGACGACATGGGCTGGCAAGATCCTGATACAGAAGTGGATCCCGATGGTGGTGTTGAGGAGCTGGAAGACGGGGAGATCCCCGAGCCGGAGGATCAAGCTCGGATCATTCGGGTGTTCCGTAAAGAAGAGCTGGTGCCTTTCATTACGGAATCTCTCCACGCGCTCAATCTGGCTGCAGCTCGTCCTGTTGAAGAGGACGGGTTGGAGGATCCTCTCATTCAAGCGGTGCGGGAGTCTCAGGTGGTGTTTCCGGTGCACCATGTGGTGGAGCAGATGATTCAAACTGAGTGGGATCAACCTGAATCCGGACTGAAGGGGATTAGGCTACGAATCGCCTGTATCCGTTAGCGGATAAGGACAAGGAGAGGTTTAAGTCGCCGCAAGTGGATGCCGCGGTGTCGGCGGTAACCAAGAAAACCACCATTCCTGTTGAAGGCAGTGCGGCCTTAAAGGACGCGCAAGACAAAAAGGTGGATGGTTTGTTGAAACAGGCCTTTGAGACCAATGCCTTATCTTTGCAGGCCTCCATCTGTGGAGCTTGGGTGGCTAGGGCCTGCTTGAGATGGGCTCAGCGCTTGCGGCAAGTTTTCGGCTTGGATCAGCAGGGCTTGCTAGAGGTGACCTGGCTGGAGTCTGGCTCGGCATATTTGGCAGATGTGCATTATGATTTGATTAGAACATTGGCAAATAGCATGGCTTCTTTGGTGGCAGCGCGCAGGTCTATCTGGTTGTGGAATTGGGTGGCCGACGGATCTTCTAAGTCCTGACTCAGTAAGCTTCCCTTTAAGGGCAAATTGTTGTTCGGAGACGATCTGGATAAGTTGGTAAAAGACCTCGGAGATTCTAAGGGCGGTAGGCTGCCGGAGGATAAGCCTAAGCTGGGTAGAAACTTGCTGCCGGTGCGGGGTCAGTTTCGGGACTTTCGCAGATTTCGTTCTTCCCGCCTTTGGAGTTCCCAGCGTGGCCGGTATAGCTCTAGATCCCAAGGGTTTCAAAGTTTTTGGGGAGCGGGCAGAGGATTCGCAGCGGCGGCGTCCTCTTCATCCTCTTCCTTTGGTCGAAAGCCACAATGAAGCGAGGCGGGCTCCGGAGGGAAGTCAAGTCATCGGGGGTCGCCTGCGGGGACTTTCTTCCTTCCTGGGCCCAAATAACCTCAGATCAGTGGGTGCTCGAGATAATCATAGAAGGTTATGCGCTGGAGTTTGCTTGTCCGCTTCCAGATTCCTTTGTCCTTTCCCCCAGCAAAGGCGAGCTGAAGGCGCGGGCCATTTGGGTGATGTTGCATCGACTCATAGCTTTGGGAACGGTAATCCCCGTTCCTCCTTCTGAGCACAGCGTCGGTCGCTACTCCATTTATTTTGTGGTGCCAAAGAAAGACGGTTCGCTCCGCCCGATTCTAGATCTCAAGGGCGTGAATCGTTTTCTCAGGGTACCACATTTCCGGATGGAGACCTTAAGGTCCGTCATAGTGGCGGTGTGTCAAGGGGAGTTTCTAACTTCTCTCAATCTCTCGGAGGCCTATTTACACATTACAATCCGAGCGGTTCATCAAAAGTTCCTGAGGTTCGTGTTCCCGTGGGTTCAGTTTCGGGCCATGCCGTTCGGTCTAGTCACAGCTCCGCGCACCTTCACAAAGGTCATGGTGGTGGTTGCGGCGGCCTTGCGAAAGGAAGGTATCTTAGTCCACCCTTACCTCGACGACTGGTTGATTCGAGCAAAGTCCAAAGAGAGTGTGCAAGTTACGGACAGAGTAGTGGCCTTGCTGCGGTCTCTCGGCTGGGTGGTCAACGAGAAAGTCATTTAGTGCCAACGCAATCCCTCGAATACCTCGGAGTTCGTTTCGACGCGGCGAGAGGTTTGGTGTGCTTGCCGGAGCGTCGCATCCAGGCCTTGCAGGGCCTCGTGCGCACGTTTTTGAGGATCCCTGCACCGTCAGCATGGTGGTACCTGCCGCTGTTAGGCACTATGGCGGCGACGTTGGAGGTAGTTCCATGGGCCAGGTTTCATATGCGGCCACTTCAGAGCGCCCTGTTACGTCGCTGGTCGAACCAGTTGGATTCGTTGAACAAGTGGTTGCCTTGCCCGAAATCAGTTCGTCTGTCTCTCCAGTGGTGGCTGTGCTCGGAGAACCTGCAAATGGGGCTACCTTTGGAGCAGCCCATTTGGATCCCGTTCATAACGGATGTGAGTCTGTTGGGCTGGGGAGCCCACTGCGAGGGTCGGTATGCGCAGGGGACATGGTCCCCTCTAGAGGCTTCTTGGTCGATCAACCGACTCGAGCTGCGGGCAGTGAGACTCACGCTGCAAGCCTTCGAGACGTTGGTGAGGGGGCGGGCAGTGCGAGTTCTCTCGGACAACTCTGCAACGGTGGCCTACATCAACCGCCAGGGAGGCACCGGAAGTGTGTCCATGGAAAGCGAGGCAGAGGCTTTGTTCGATTGGGTGGAGGCCCGCCTGCCGGCTCTTTCGGCGGTGCATATCGCGGGAAAAGACAATGTGATGGCAGATTTTCTCAGCAGAGTGCAGGTCTACCCCGGGGAGTGGGAACTGCACCCGCAGATATTCGTGCAAATAGTTCGCAAATGGGGGCCTCCGATTATGGACCTCATGGCAACCTTTCAGTCGGCGAAGACAGGGCGGTTCTTCAGCAGGCGGAGAGAACGCATGTCCGAAGGCATTGACGCGCTAATTCAGCCGTGGCCGGAGGACGGTCTTCTTTGTCTTTCCCCCCCTTGGGCGTTGATCGGTCGCGTCATTCAGCGCATCGAGGTGCACCGGGGGCGGGTTTTACTAGTTGCTCCGGATTTGCCCAGGAGACCGTGGTATGCCGATCTGGTGCGGTTGCGTGATGGAGTGTCTTGGAGACTGCCTCCGTTACCGGATCTGCTGCTTCAGGGTCCACTGCAGATGCCTCAGGTGGATCGATTCTCGCTTACGGTTTGGCCATTGAAAGGGCTCGGTTGAGGAAGAAGGGTTATTCTCCAGAGGTTATTGCCACTCTCCTTCGGGCGCGGAAACCTTCCACCTCGCTCGCGTATGTGCGGGTGTGGAGGATTTTTGAGGACTGGTGTTCACGGCGTGGGGTTCACGCGGCAACGGCTTCGGTATCAGTGGTTCTCAGCTTTCTGCAGGACGGATTTGACAAAGGTTTAGCAGCCAGTTCTCTGAAGGTACAGTTGGCAGCGCTCGCGTGCTACAGGGGCAAGGTTCTGGGAATTCCCCTAGGGGCACATTCGGACGTACAGCGTTTTCTTAAGGCAATATTCAGGTTGAGACCTTTGCGCAGAGTGTCAGTTCCTTCGTGGGATTTGAATCTGGTGTTACAAGCTTTGGTTCGCAAACCCTTTGAGCCCATTCGGCAGGCGTCTATTAAGGATCTGACCCTGAAGACGGTTTTTCTGGTGGCGATCTGTTCAGCGAGGCACATTCTGAGTTGCAGGCGCTTTCGTGTAGAGAACCGTTCTTATCTATTTCTAGGGATCGAGTGGTTCTTCGGCCAGTTCCCTCCTTTTTGCCTAAGGTAGTTTCGCCTTTTCATTTGAATCAGCCCGTTTTTCTTCCGGTCCTTAATTCAGAAGCGGCAGGTGCTACGGACGATGGGTTACATTGCCTGGATGTGCGGTGAGTTCTTCGTTGCTACTTAAAGGTGTCGGAGACGTTCCGTAAGACCGATCGGTTGTTCGTGCTTTTTGGCAGGGCCCGAAAAGGTGAAGCAGCGGCAAAGGCGTCCATCGCTCGGTGGATTAAGGAGGCGATTGCATCGGCTTACATTTTACAGCGTCGGCCGGTTCCGTTGGGTTTGCGGGCCCACTCTACCAGAGCACAGGCGACGTCTTGTTCCGCCTGTGGAAATTTGTAGGGCGGCTACCTGGTCGTCTCTTCATGCTTTCAGTAAGCACTACCGGTTGGATGTGCTGACCGCTCGGGATTCTTGTTTTGGTTCAGCAGTGTTGCGCGCCGGTTGGCAAGGTCCCGCCTGGTGTTGACTGCTCTGTTACATCCCGGATGTGGAGGACTAAACTGGAGGACCGCTCAGGAAATAGAAATTACACTTACCTGGTAATTGTAGTTCTGGAGGGTCCAGTTTAGTCCTCATTCCCTCCCATGTGTCAGATTTGGTTGGTGCGGTGCCCTTGCTGTGAACGGAGAGGAATTGTTTCAGCATATATCTTCGGGTTTCCATATCAGGGGCTCGTTTTATACTTTCATTTTGCCAGCTATTAGGTTCATGTGGCTGGGGTTATGACTGCCTCTTTATTCGGGTAAAAAGCAGAGGCAATGTGCAGAGTTCTGGCTTCCTCGTTTGGGGAGGGGGTCAGTTAACAAATAAGGGGACTAAATTCTGTTCTGGTTTGATATTTATGCTTATCTCATGTGTTGCTTCTTTAAGTCTGCTTTGTTACTAGTTCACTGGGGGCTGATGGAAGCTCTAGCAGCATACATCCTGGCATAGGAAGATTCTGATTGGTCCAGTCTCCAAGCTGCAGGAGGAGGTGCACTACCCGGATGTGGAGGACTAAACTGGACCCTCCAGGAACTACAATTACCAGGTAAGTGTAATTTCTATGTTTTCATGATTAATCCGTTCGAAAAAGTCTGACTATAAAACCGAAACGTATGAAAACTGAGCAATATTTCCTATAAGAAATAATGTAAATCCAATGAATCCGTTCCAGATACCCAAAAATATTCACAAAAAATACATTTTATAGAGAATAACTATATTTTTACATACAGAAAACAATGAGAAATAAATATAAATGACTAATGAAATGGATAAATAAACATTTAACATCACTGAAAGCAAGCGAAGTACAGTACTGTACAGTACAGTATGTTAACATCTGGCCTTAGCCACCCCTGACAAGCTGCTGTGCCCAGCTCTCTTCGGAATCACATTGGATTCAGCCCATTATCTGCTCAATGCTTCAGAATGGCAGAAAATCTTAATGATATAGCTTCAGACATACCCTGCAAGAGAAAGAACTGCCTCCCACATTCATGCAACATCTCCTGCTTGCTTTGACAGCTTTTCTTCCCTGCTACCTCCGAGCCTGAGGGGGCGCTCCAGAGAACGGGCAGGCGGTGGACGAGATCGGGGCCTTCCTCCCTGCTCAATCCTTGCCTCTCTGACTCTGACCAGGCTCGAGGATGTGTTTCATTTACATGCTCAGCTGGCTTTCGCTTCTCATCATGCTGGCGATCGGTGAGTCCGGGGGGCAGTGCTGCCGGGAAAGGGCGGGCATTCCGGCAGTGTATACAGATCGGTGTGCAGCGTGAGGGTGTATGTATTTACAGTACTGTACTTTACGAAAACCGAGGCGATGTATGAGAACCGGGACAAAATCTCAGTCAAAAAAGACGTCGAAAACCAAAGCGTATGAAAAACGGGGCAAACGAAAACCGAGGTTTGACTGTATTTCTCTGTAATGGCTGGTAAATTTGGTATTGCGAATTGTTAAAGGGTTTTGCTGACTCCCTGGATGTGGGCTTGAATGTAGTAACCAGTAATTTTAAAATAACAACGCACCTAAACAGGCAACCAATGGAACTGCCTCAACAATGGCGTTGCATGATCCACATGCTGCCCCCTCAACAAAACCTGTGCCGCTGCCTTCTGTATCACCTGCAGCTGATGGATTGCTTGTTTTGGAAGACTCACATACAAAACATTACAATAATCGAGCAGCTCTGCACCAGCGCTTGTGTAACTTCACTCAGGCCTGCTCCTCCCAAGAAGGGCTCTGCTAATGTCAAAACATAAACGTTTTCAAAAGGAGTACAACATGAACTGAATAAATTCTTAACTTAGATGCCTGCAAAAAAACATTTCCCAAAGGAAGGAGCATTTGTATACCTTCTGTCTGACTCCCCTTCTTCATGTCCCTCCTACTTCCATTGCTTTTTCCAGCCTACACCAGGTGAACACAAGATATACCATATTGGGTCAGACCAATGTCCATCAAGCCAAGTATCCTGTTTACAACAGTGACCAATCCAGGTCACAAGTACCTGGTAGATTCCCAAAAAAAGACACACAGGTTCCACAATGCTTGTATTGGGGCAAGCATCGGATTTCCCGGGTCGTCTTTAATAATGGTTTATGGACCTTCTTCTTCCTGGAACTTCTCCAAACTTTTTTTTTTATATCCAGCTACACTAACAGCTTTTACTACATCCTCCGGAAATGTTTAATATTCTATTGTTATTTAAACATGTTCAATGTATTGAATTGTTCTTATGTAAACCGCACTGATCTTAAAAAGCACGGTATATAAAACCGAGTAAATAAATGCAATCAAACTCTGGAATTCGTGTTGAGCAAAAAAATATTTTCTCTTGTTTTAAACGGGTTACACTGTAGCTTCATTTCATATCCCCTAGTCTTTCTACTTCTTGATCGCATAAACAATTGATCTACTCGTTCCACTCCATTCATTAATTTATAGATCTCTATATCTCCCCTCAGCCGTCTCTTTTCCACATTGAAGAGCCTTAATCTTTTAAGCCTCTCCTCATAGGGGTATCTTCCATCCCCTTCTCTGTACCTTTTTTTTTCTAATTTCGCTATATCCTTTTTAAGATACCTTGACCAGAATTGCATACAATATTCAAGGTACGGTTGCACCATGGAACGATACAGAGGCATGATAATATGCTTTGTTTTATTCTCCTTTCCTTTCCTTATGATTCCTAGTATTCTATTTGCTATCTTGGTTGCCATTGCACACTGGGTGGAGGGTTTTAATGTGTTATCCATAATTCCTAAATCTTTTTCCTGGGTGGTGATTCTTAATGTGGAACATCATTGCACCATGTAACTATAGTTTGGGTTGTTCTTTCCTAGGTGCATAGCTTTGCACTTGTCCACATTAAATTTAATCTGCCATTTTGAATGTCTAGTCTTCCAATTTATCAAGGTCCTCTTGCAATTTTTCACAATATTCTTGGGTTATAACAACTTTGAATAATTGTGTGTCATCTGTAGATTTTATTACCTCACTCATTCCTATTTCCAGGTCATTTAGGAATATGTTAAAAATCAGCACTCGGCACAGATCCCTAGGGTGCTCCACTATTCACTCCATTGGGAAAACTGGCCATTTAGCTCTGCCCTCTGCTTTCTTTCTTTTAACCAGTTCCTGATCCACAATAGTACACTGCTTCCTATCCCATGACTTTTTAATTTCGCCAAGAGCTTCTCATGAGGGACTGTGTCAAAAGCTTTCTGAAAATACAGCACACTATATAGACCAGCTCACTTTTGTCTACCCGTTTTTTCACACCTTCAAAAAAAATAACAGATTAATAAGACAAGACCTTCCTTCAACTTTTCTTAAAGCATGGACTACAGCTGGTCTGGACTTCCAAGATGGCATTTTTAAACAACGTCCATGCTTGATGTAAATCTTTAACTTTTGCAGCTGCTCCTTATAGTTTTTTTTCTTAACTATTTTCCTCATTTTATCATAGTCTCCCTTTTGAAAGTTAAAAGGCAGTACTGTGGATTTCCTTGCTGTCCTTCCTCCATATATTAAATCAAACAGTCATGCTATGATCAGTATTGCCAAGTGGCCCCATCACCCTTATCTCTTGCAGCAGATTTTGTATTCCACTAAATCCAAATAGCTGCCCCTCTTGTTGGTTCATGAAACAGCTATTCTTAGAAACGGTCATTTATTTCATCTAGAAACATTGTCCCTTGCATGTCCTGCTGTCACTCTTACCCAGTCAATACTGGGGTAATTGAAATCACCCGTTATTACTGTGTTGTAACTTTTTTTTTTTTTTTTTTTTTTAGTTTCCTTGATTTCCTTGAGTATTTCATCATCCATTTGTTTGTTCTGGCCGGGTGATCTGTTGTACCCCCACCCCTGCCGTCGCCTTCTCCTTTTTACATGGAATTTTGATCCATAGAGATTCTGCAGTGTATTTTGTTTCCTGCAAAACTTTTAATCCTTTGTGACTGAATGCCTTCCCTAACATAGAGTGCAACCCTTCTACCAATTTGATCGACTCTATCATTGCGACATATGTACCCAGGTATCAGTGTCCACTGGTTGCCCTTCCATCAGGTCTCTGATGTATTTTCTGGGCTGGGTCTGCTGACCTGTGCAGACTGAGCCACCAGTGAACTGTTGTCTTCTGCAGATCGGTGTAGGAGCCCCCCTCATCCCAACTTGAGCTCTTTGCGAGTCACCAGTATGGACACAAGCCTAAGATGCTTAAGTTTGTTGTGTGCATGTGTATATATGTAGTTTAAAGCTTTAGTGTTGCTCCTTGCAAGTTCATTGTTATCGGCTAAATCACTTTCAATTTTTCACAGCAGTCACTGGTGGAAATAACATTTAAATAAGTTTGAGATATATTTTCTCTGTAGTGGACCTACAGGTTTGCAATTTTTTCTTATGTTATGACTTGAAACTGATATTTTTAAATTTATGGAGCTACTTGGACATACCTGTTTGACATTCTTTGGCACCAGCATATGATTTTTATTTGCTTTACTCAAGATTGTGTTATATACATGAACACACACTGTAAATCTCTAGTTGTTATGTTTTGCTGCTATTTCAAATGTTCATTTGTTGCCTACCAAAAAGAATTTGATTTATGGGCTATAAATGTAATTAATCGACCCCCCCCCCCCCCCAGGATGATGTGTATTTTATCACAGTTTATATTCTAAACATGACTAGATCATAGTCTAAACCAGGCATGTCCAACTTCGAACAGGTCGTGATCTACTTTTTTGGCCAAAAGTGCAGGTGATATACCACCATGAAAATTAAGTTTCAAATTAGTTTCAAACTAAATTTTAACCCAAGAAAGTTGGAGAATTTCCCCCTCCCCATTTATAATGAACCTTCTGTCATTTACCTGGATGTGATCAGCTGTTAAGCAAATTAAGCAAAAACAAAAAGAGAAGCGAAGATCCAGTAAGAACTGCGAGGGGAAATGGAAAGTACATTTTTTTTTTCTTAAAGTTTTATTGAGTAATTTGTGTTAAATTTAAGGTCAAGTATTGATGCAGGCTGATCTTGCACAATCTTTAATATTTCGCTCTTGCTCATTAGTGAGATGTCTGAGCCTGCATTTCATCCACCAGCTTTTTGAAGTTGGGTGAATATTGCGTGAGGGCCAGTCTCAGGGAATCCTGAAGATGTTCATCTGTCATATGTTGGAACGTTGTGTACTCTGTCATTTTCAGATGAAACATGCAGATTCACACAAGTTGAACTGAAACAGGAGTGTACAGCTTCACTGCATCTTCTCAAGTTGGGAAATTTTGTCTCTAGGCACTAGCTTCCAAAACGATTCTTGCTCAGCACGGGTCTTGAGAAAAATGTCATTTTTAAGGTTTAATATTGCGTTTTCAAGAGGTGGCTTGTTCAATAATTTTACTGATAGCAGCTGCAGTTTCTTTAATGTCCACATCTACTTTGAATGGGTATGACAAGTACTCCACAACTGTTCCAATTTTTTGGAAGTCACAAAATCTATTTTCAAATTCCTGGCTAACAGAACAGATTTCTGCCACATACTTCTTGTTCTGAAAAACAATTTGGATATTGTCCCAGATGGTCCTGCGTATTAGGAAAATGATCAAAAGTGTTGTTTGCAAGGTCAGTCCATCATTAGTTCAAATTTGCTCTTGTAGGATGAAACTGTACTCGCCTCACCAATGCATTTGTTTTTACCTTGTAGTTCAAGGTTCATATCACTTAATTTGCCTGTAAAGTCAGCGAGAAATGTCGGATCACATAACCACTTTTCATATTCCAACTCTGCTTGGTCATCTCCCCACTCCTTCAAAAAACTTCCTATTTCATCCAGCAAATCACGAAATCTTTGCAGAAACTTGTGCCTACTTAGTCACCTTACATCTGTGTGCAAAATGATTTCCGCTGCCCCTTCATCAAGAGTAAGATTGAAAAACAATCTTTGAAGTGATCTTCCATGAACTGAATTTAAAATTTTGAAAGTGATGTCCATGAAAGTCTTTGTATTGAGTCTCTTGCTTGCCAAAACTTGCTGGTGAATGATGCAGTGGTAAGAAAAGAAATCTGGGAAGTTGTCATGCTGTCTACAGAGGGCTATTTTAGAAGCCGTTAACCTCACCTGTCATTGCTCTTGCTCCATCAGTAATGATGGAAACAAGTCTATGCAATGGAAGATTACACTTTGTCACAAAAGAATGGAAAGAACTGAATATTTCCTGACCGGTAGTTCTCCCTTTTAAAAAAGATCATTCCAAGTAGTTCTTTAACACTGAAGTCTTCAAAAACCATCCGGATAAAGACTAGTAACTGGGCTATGTCTCTTATGTCTGTAGATTCATCCAGTTGGAGTAAGAAAGCAACACAATTGGAAACATCCTCCAACAATTGTTCAGTTGTGTCTCCACACATCTTTTCTATTTGCCGCACGACGGTTTCTTGACAATTGTATATCTTGAATAGCAGCTGTGATCTCTTTCTTATTTTTAAATCCTTCAAAAAGATTGTCAGCTGCTTCAAGAAAATAATCTTTTACAAATTCCCCTTCAGTGAAAGGTTTGCATTTCTTTGCGATCAGGTTGCTGACCTTGAAGGGTGCTATGATTGCATTGACCAAATGTGAGCTTGGCTTCGCCATCAGCTGCTGCTGAGTAGCCAGTTTCGATTTAAGTTCTTTGAGCTTCAGTTTACGAACTTCACTTTTTGGGTGGAAAATCAGCATCAAACGTATTGCTATGCAGAGCCTTATAATGACGTTCCAGATTACCCTTTTTGGGCAAGGATACTGGGGGCGTTACAAATTAGACAGCAACACTTGTCTTTCACCATGATGAAGTAGTCCATTTCCCATTCATCATGAAAGTGGTAGGTTTTGCTCTTCTTTTGGAACGCTCATCTTCGTTATACTGGGGTGGCTGGATGTAAGAAGGCCAAATCTTGGTTAGTATAAACACTGGCTGAATCTGGTCCAAAACTGTCACTGTCCCAAAGTATTAAAGATCAACGGGAACTGAAGACCTCTGGATGATGTGCAATACAAGGACTGGAGATGCCAAAACCACGCATGCGGTTCTAAAAGTAAAAATAAGGATTCATCATACTGGCACCAATAATCAAATACCACCAAACACCTGTCCAGCAAAGCAGATAAAATCAAATGCTGCCAAACAAGTTCAAATACCACCACACGCAATTTCATAAATTCTGCACACAGTGTAGAATCAATGCAAAGGCAAGGCAAAATTAAAATTGCAGTGGCAAGCAAAAGTCACAGTGGTTTGAACCAATTCGAAGGCAAGGCATAGGCAAGTTAGAACAAAATTGGAAAAGCCTGCCAAAATCACCAAATTCTTGACACTTTGTTGTGCCTGCCCGAAAATGTTTAATGAAAGCGAACAATAAAGCGACCAACGACCAGCACACGACACAACTAATATGGTAAGTGTATTCAGGTAAAGCCCAGGCGAATGGATATTGCCCGGTATATAACACACTTCTAAGGGGTGTTGGGGTGGGGGCAAGAATGGGTGATTCTGAGAGCAGGAGACCAGGTATGACGCTGGGCCTGTGGCATCCCGTCGCGGGACGTGGGCGGTGGCCTTCTGGGGTACCCACAAACTATTGGCACAAAAACAAGAAGCACCCCCAATACACCCACAGGCATGATTCCTGCAGGCAGGGAAAAAAGACAGGCAAAGGATCATCAGCAGCAAGCCCTCGGCAGACGACCTACCGGCACGAGCGCTCTCCTAGCGACAGGGCGAGCTGCTGGAGAGATGGAGCCAAGTGGGCTGTCGATCTGCCTCTGACCCCTCCGATCTACAGGTAGATCGCGATCTACCTGTTGGACATGCCTGATACACTATATCTGGATTTTCAGAAAGCTTTTGACAAGTTCCTCATGCGAAACTCTTGCGGAAATTGAAAAGTCATGGGATAGGATGCAGTGTACCATTGTGGATGAGAAAACAGAGAATGAGGCTAAATGGCCAGTTTTCTTAACGGAGAAAGGTGAATAGTGAAATACCTCAGAGATCTGTGCTGGGCTTGCTGCTTTTTAGCATATTCAAAAATGACCTGGAAATGGGAATAACGAGTGAGGTGATCAAATTTTTAGATGACACAAAACTTTTTCAAAGTTAAAACGGAAGAGACTGCTGAAAAATTCCAAGAAGACCTTGAAAATTTGGGAAACTAAGTGTTCAAATGGCATATTTTAAATTTAATGTGGACAAGTGCAGAGTGATGCACTTGGGGAAGGATACCCAAACTGTGTTTACACGATAGAAGCCCATCTAGGAAAAGGATTTAGCTGTCGTTGATGATAATATGAGGGTTGCTCAGAAAGAAAGTAACGCCCCACATGTGTTTTTCTCAGTCCAGAATGAAGACAGAGGTGTGAAATTGAAAGGGTAGTAACTTGGAATTTCAAAGGACACGTGTGTAATTTTTACAGTCGTCCAACAAATAGCGAGGCGGTAGTGATCCTTCAAATGGCGTCTTGGAGTGACACATGGTACAAACAACGAGCTGTAATTGAATTCTTGGTGGAGGAGAAAGTCTGAGAAACATTCAGAAATGGTTTTGTGCTGTGTATGGAAGTTCTGCGGTAGATAGGAGCACCGTTGGACGATGGGTGAAGAGAGTAAAGGCTTCAGGAAGTGGTAAAAGGAACTGGAAGACTGGCTGCGGTCTGGGCATCCTGCCTCAGCCACCAGTTCAGACAAATTGCAGCACGCTGATGACATTATTCGTGCGGATCAGCGCATCACAAGTCGTGAATTGTCTGTGCAGCTTTCTGTCAGTAGAGGTAGTGCAATGGCAATTATTGACTCTTTTTGGGATATTCAAAGGTGTGTGTGCAAGGCACACTGCGACAGCTTACAGTATTTTAATGCCCGCTGGCAGTTATTGCAGGGCACTGCAACTTGTCTGGACTGGTGGCTGAGGCAGGATGCCCAGACCGTGGCTGATCTTCCAGTTCCGTTTTACCACTTCCTGAAGCTTTTACTCTCTTCACCCATCATCCAACGGTGCTCCTATCTACCGCAGAACTTCCATACACAGCACAAAACCGTTTCTGAATGTTTCTCACACTTTCTCCTCCACCAAGAATTCAATTACAGCTCATTTGTTTGTACCATGTGTCACTCACAAGACGCCATTTGAAGGATCACTACCGCCTCGCTATTTGTCGGACGACTGTAAAATTACATACACGTGTCCTTTGAAGTTCCAAGTTCCTTATTGGGTCTCCAGTTCAGTCCTCCACCTCTGGGTTGTGTGCCGCCTCCTGCAGCTTGGTGACTGGGCATGTCAAACTCGTGACATCACTGGATGTAGCCTGCTGGTCTCTCCCATCAGCCCCAGTATGTCCATTCTCCGTGCAGCAGGAGGACGTAGTGAGCCTAGGTGCTGGGCTCACTAAAGAAGCAGTGTAGAGGCTTTGCAGTGGCTTCCGCAGGGGCCACTCAAAAACCACAATGAAAGGAGGCGGGTACCAGTGGGAAGCCAACCGATAGGAGGGCAGCTTTGGGCCTTTCTTCCTGCCTGGACCCAAATAACTTACGGTCAGTGGGTGTTGGAGATAATTCGCGAAGGTTATGCGCTGGAATTGCTAAGGCCGTTCTGGACTCTTTTTGTGATGTCTCCCTGCAGAGGTCAACAAAGGACTTTTGCGGTTCGCCATACAAGTAGATCGGCTCTTGCAGTTGGGCTGTCATGCCGGTCCTGATGGCAGATTATGGCGGGGGGCGCTATTCCATTTATTTTGTGGTGCCAAAGAAAGACGGTTCTCTCCACCCCATACTGGATCTAAAAGGGGTAAATCGCTGCCTGTGAGTTCTGCATTTCAGAATGGAAACGTTGAGGTTGGTCATGGTACGCCAGGGAGAGTATTTGACTTCCCTCGACCTCACAGAGGCGTATCTACACATCCCAATCAGAGCATCTCATCAAAAGTTCCTGCGATTTGCTCTTCCTTGGGGGCATTATCAGTTCCAAGCGTTGCCCTTCGGTCTAGCGACAGCTCCACAAATATTTGCCAAGATCAAGGTGGTGGTGGCGGCATTGCGAAAGGGGTGAACCAGAATTCCTTCCTATCTCAATGATTGGTTGATTCGGGCAAAGTCCAAGGCGGAGAGCGTTCAAGTTACAGACAAGGTAGTGAAGTTTCTGCAGAGGCTCGGCTGGGTGGTCAAGCCGACCAAAAGACGCTTAGTTCCTTCTCAGGATCTCGAATATCTGGGAGTATGGCTCAATACTCTGAGAGGAGTGGTGTTCCTGACGAATCATCGAGTTCAAGTGCTGCGGCAGCTAGTGCGCAAGTTCAGGGCTGCTCCGGCACCCTCAGCGTGGAGTTATCTTCAGGTGCTGGGAACAATGGCGGCGACCTTGGAAGTGGTTCCATGGGCCAGATTTCATATGAGGCCTTTACAGAGGGCACTGCTGTGCTGTTGGTCTCACCAGTCCGACTCGTTGAGCAAACGCCTTCCCTGTCTTCAGGTCAGGCAGTCTCTTCGGTGGTGGCTGCTCCCTGGATCGCTGGAGGCAGGAATGCCTCTGGAGCAGCCAGAGTGGCTCCCATTGTTGACTGACGCGAGCCTCACAGGTTGGGGAGCACATTCCGGAGATCTGTTCGTGCAAGGCACTTGGTCTGTGCAAGAGAGCAATTGGTCAATCAACAGAGTAGAGCTGAGAGTGGTCTGGTTAGCACTACAGAAGTTCGAAACTATGGTGATAGGTCGAGTGGTACGAGTGCTGTCGTCTGACAGTTCAGCGACAGTAGCCTACATCAGTCGACAGGGCAGTATGGGAAGTGTCGCCATGGAGGAAGGACAGAGGCACTGTTCTCTTGGGTAGAGACTCGGCTACCAGCGATCTCGGCGGTGCACATTGCGGGGAAGGACAGTGTGACAGCGGATTTCTTCAGCAGGGTCCAAGTGGATGCTGGGGAATGGGAGTTGCATCCAGACATATTTGCGCAAACAGTTCACAGATGGGGGTTGCCGATCATGGATCTTATGGCGACCTTTCAGTCAGCAAAAACGGGCCGTTTCTTCAGTAGACGACGAGAGAGGATGTCGGAAGGAATCGATGCCCTGATGCAGCCTTGGCCGTCAGGTCTTCTCTATGTATTCACTCCGTGGGTGCTCCATAGGGCGTGTGGTTCAGCGTATCGAGGCGCATCAGGGAAGAGTGCTGTTGGTAGCCCCGGATTGGCCGAGACAACCGTGGTATGCCAACCTCATGCAGTTACTTGATGGGGATCCCTGGAGGTTGCCAACGTCGGAGAATCTGTTACAGGGGCTGCTTCGAATGC
Source organism: Ichthyophis bannanicus (assembly GCA_033557465.1). NCBI lineage: Eukaryota > Metazoa > Chordata > Amphibia > Gymnophiona > Ichthyophiidae > Ichthyophis > Ichthyophis bannanicus. Next base: position 174,037,319 of record CM066034.1, read on the forward strand.
CTCAGGTGGATCGGTTCTCGCTTACGGTTTGGCTATTGAAAGGGCAAGGTTAAGGAAAAAAGGTTATTCCCCAGCGGTCATTGCAATTTTACTTTGAGTGAGAAAAAAGTCCACGTCGCTGGCATATGTGCACATCTGGTGGGTTTTTGAGGACTGGTGTTCAAAGTGACAAGTACACGCGGCTACGGAATCCGTGCCCTTGGTGTTGAGTTTCCTGCAAGACAGGTTTGACAAGGGACTGGTGGCCAGTTCCTTAAGAGTTCAGCTAGCAGCCTTGTCTTGTTATAGAGGCAAAGTCCAGGTAGGCTCTCTGGCTTCTCATACCGATGTGGTGCGCTTTCTTAAACCGGTTATCAGGCTGCGACCCTCTTGTAGAATTACGGTTCCACTTTGGGATCTCAACTTTGGTTTTGGGGGCTCTAGCTAAGGAACCATTTGAGCCCTTAGTCCAGGGGTCAGTTAAGGATTTAACATTTAAAGACTGTTTTTGGTGGCCATTTTTTCGGAGTTACAGGCGTTGTCATGCAGAGCCATTTCTGTGCTTTTCCAGGGAGAAGGTTATACTGCGTACAGTTCCATCTTTTTTGCCTAAGGTGGTTTTCTCCATTTCATATAAATCAGACTGTGTCCCTTCCAGTTCTGGGTTCGGCGGAAGGGGGCGTTTCGGACTGTAGTTTACGCCGACTGGACATAGATGGTGCTGCGGTGCTATTTAAAGGTTTCAGAAACGTTTCGCAAAGTGGACCGTTTATTTGTTTTGTTCGGAGGTCCCCACAAAGGGGAAGCTGCGGCGAAAGCATCCACTTCCAGATGGATTAAAGAGGCAATTGCGTCAACATATCTTCTACAAGGACGCCCAGCACCTGTGGGTTTAAGAGCTCACTCTACTAGAGCGCAAGCGGCTTCCTGGGTGGAACACAGTTTGATTCTGCCAGCAGAAATTTGTAGAGCAGCCACTTGGTCCTCTCTTCATACCTTCAATAAGCACTACCGTCTCAATGTTCTGGCGGCGAACGATGCCTGTTTCGGGTCGGCGGTATTGCGTTCCGGCTGGAAAGGTCCCTCCCAATAATTACTGCTCTGTTACATCCCAGAGGTGGAGGACTGAACTGGAGATCCGATAAGGAAATATAAATTACACTTACCTGGTAATTGTTGTTCCTTGAACTCCAGTTCAGTCCTCATTCCCGCCCGGGGTGTGGATTCATTTGAGGTGATTGTTCAGTTGGGAGAAGTGCAAAACTTTCAGGTGGGTAAGCTTTATAGGATTGTAATTCTCTTGATCTTTCCTATTTCTGTCTTTCTATTCTTACTTTCTCTCATCTCTGGGGCGAAGGAGATGGTGCAGGAAGCAGCCCCTCAAGTTTGGAGGGGTGGTTAGTTATGTGTTAGTTGAAGAATAAGATTGAAATTAACATGTTAGCTACTTATTTGTTGCTCCTTTTTTTGAGTCTGCTTTATCAATAGTTCACTGGGGCTGATGGGAGAGACCAGCAGGCTACATCCAGTGATGTCACGAGTTTGACATGCCCAGTCTCCAAGCTGCAGGAGGAGGTACACAACCCAGAGGTGGAGGACTGAAATGGAGTTCCTCAAGGAACAACAATTACCAGGTAAGTGTAATTTCTATTTACTACCCTTTCAATTTCGCACCTCTATCTTCATTCTGGACTGAGAAAAAACATGTGGGGCATTACTTTCTGAGCAACCCTTGTATGTTGAAACCCTCTGCCCACTGTGCAGTGGCAGCCAAGAAAGCAAATAATGCTAGGAATCATAAGGAAAGGAGTTGAGAATAAAACAGGATATTATAATGCCTCTGTATCATTCCATGGTGAGACTGTGTAAAATATAGTGACCAGAATTGCACACAATATTCAAGAGGCAAAGGATATAGCAGAACTAGAGAAGGTACAGAGAAAAGAGCCACCAAAATGGTAAAAGTGATGGAAGGATACTCCTATGAGGGAAGGCTTAAAAGGTTTTAGGGCCCTTCAACTTGGTAAAAAGACAGCTGAGGAGAGATATGATAGAGGTCTATAAATTATTGAATGGAGTGGAAAATGTAAACGTAGATCAGTTCACTGCTTCAAAAAGAAAGACTAGGGGACACCAATGAAACTACAGTAAAACTCATTTTAAGACTAATAGGAGAAAATATGTTTCTCCAGGAACAAGCAGGAAGTCAGTTCTCACTTATGGGTGTCGGCACCTGAGCCTGCGTGGAGCAATTCCCCAACTTTCAAAGAAAGCCTTTGGGATTGTTACGCATGCATGGTCCTCTTCCCGCCCAAAGTTGCCATCTTGCTCAGTCTCCCTTTTTCCGCAGAGCCCTTCGGACGCACGTCCTCGTCCCTCGGAAAAAGTGTTTTTCGTTCTCTGGCCCTCTTTTCCGGTAGTACCAGTCACCTCCCGTCCTCCCCTTTACTCTTCTCCCTCCTCCCCCCCCCCAAGCGAAGGGACATCCTTTATTCCAGCCTTTTTGGAAAATGTTTTCTCTAAGGGCCTTTTTTCACCCTTTTCAACCGCTGGCCTCGAGGGTCTTCGACCTAGCAGGGGCCCTTTTTGTCCTAATGGCCACCAGTTTTAAAAAAAAAAATGTGACAGATGCTCCAAAAATATGTCGTTCTGACACCCATGACTGCTGTCTCCAGTGTCTGGGTGCCGACCATAACCCGGAGCTCTGCTCTCTCTGTAAGAAAATGTCCGCCAAGGCCCTGCTAAGTCAAGCAGAAGTCAGATGACATTTTCCGTATGGTAGTCCCGGAATCCCTGGAGGCATCCTCAGCCGTCCCTCCACTTGCGGGATCCTCTGCTGCGGGTCCACTGTCCAGGCGGCACTCCGATCAGGAGTTCCCTTAGATAGAGGTAGTCGTCTTCTTGCGCCCCAGACAAGTGCGAACATTCCCATGCTCAGTCGCTCAACCCTCCCCAGCGTTCCCAAGATTCAGACAAGGAGCAGCCTTGAAAGGTACCTCATACAGACACACAGGCCTCCGGCGATGGTGCCCGGTCTCCTGAGGGTCGTCCCAGCGAGGACCCCCTCTCCTCTTCCACGCCAGACCTGGTAACCCCTTTGTCTGCGTCGCAGGGACCCATGTCTGTGTGGGAGTCCCGAATGCTGGCACTACTGTAGAGCGCAGCGGTTCTGCCTTAGCTGCCCAGCAGGCGCTTCTGCCCAGCATGGCTGGTTCGCACCTCGAGACGGAGGTTCCCCTGAGGGGGGACACCTAAACCCACCTGGAAACCCCCGAGAGCCATGGGCCTCGTGAGGGTCCTCGGCACCAGTCTCATTCGCTGTCCTGCTCCTTGGGGGTGAGGTCTTCTAAGGCCTCCAGCTCCAAGCACGGCTTCTAGACAGGGCGACCAGCCTGACTCGGACTCCCTTTCGGACCTCTCGGGCTAGGAGTCGGACGGAGATACCTCCCCAGAGATCTGCGTTCAGAGGGATCTTCCCTCTGACCCGTCCCCACCCACCTCCCAGAGGTGTTGCCTCCTGAGGACGCATCCTTTCTGGTGTTCGTGGAGGACATGACACGGGCCCTCAAGCTGGCCATGCAGGCTAAAGAAGAGCCGAGGGCAGAGGAACTCGATATCTTACAGTATGAGTCCCCTCCCCGGGAGTCTCTTATGGTCCCTGTGCCTTCCATTCTGTCCCAGCTGCTCCTCTGCATGTGAGAGGTGCCGGCCTCTGTCCCCATCATGAGCAAATGCCTTGATGCCATGTATAGGGTGCAGCATGGCCGTGGCTTGCGAAAGATCCAGCTCCTGCACACCTCCATGGTGGTAGAATCGGCGATGTGGAAGCAAAAGAGCCCGAAGTCACATTCTTTGGTCCTGCTGGGCAGGGAGTCTAGGGCCCTCGATGCCCTGGGGCGCAAGGCCTATCAAGGGTCCATGCTAACATGCCGTATTCAGGCCTATCAACTGTACATGGGCATGTTCCTGTGCGACTTTGCCAAAGAGCTCGGCGATTTTCTGCAGGTCTTGGGGGTGAATACCTTCTCAGGTTCCAGACCCCTCCTGAGGTTGGTCGTGGACTGCTTTAAGTACCTATCCTGCACCACGTATGATGGGTTTGAATCCTCTGCCTGAGTAGCAGCGGCCGGCATCAGGGCTCGGCACCAGTCATGGCTCCAGTCCTCTGACCTGGAGCAATAGGTCCAGGAGAAACTCCTGGATGTCCCCTGCCTAGGTGAACAACTATTTGGCAAGCCCATGGAGGATAAGGCTGCCAAAATGGAAACCGAGTTTGTAATTCAAACCTGCCTCTCGTGTAATATCTTCTCTCCCACAGAAGAAGCCACCGGCAAAAAAGCCGTTCTTCCAGAGGAAGAGCTCCCCTACTGGGCATATCCGCCCTACCTTGCACCGCCCACCGGCACTTAGGGTAAGGGGGGGGGTACACACGGCCATCGCAAGCCTAAAGGGCCTAAAGCCCAACCAAAGGCGCCACCTCAACCCATACAGGGGTTTTGACACGGCGGCATAGCCTCTCGCCCCCCCCCCCCCCAGCGGGGCTTCCGCCGGGGGGGGGGGGGGGGGGGATGCCTGTCCCTTTTTGCGCCCCAATGGGCATCGATCATGTGAGACACTTGAGTCCTCAGGGTGGTCTGGGATAGTTACCATCTTCATCTGGACAGCCTGCCTTCTCTGCTTCCCTTGCACCTGGCTTGTTTGCAACAGGAGCTGACCAACCACCTCCACCAGTGGGTGGTCTAAAGGGTACCGCCGCACCTCCGAGGTCGAGGGTTCTATTCCTGATACTTCCTCATCCCAAAGAAGATTGGGGGGGGGGGGGGGCTACGCTCTTTCCTCAATCTCAGGAGCCTAAACAAGTTTCTATTGTGTGAGAAGTTCAAAATGCTATCGCTTGGTGTCCTGCTGCCCTTCCTCCAGCAGGGCGATTGGCTATGCTCCTTGGACCTCGGAGACACTTATGCCCACATTCTGGTCCACCCCCAGCAGAGGCAGTACTTGCGCTTCAGGGTGCAGGGAGAGCACTATCAGTACAGGGTGCTCCCCTTCGGGCTCATGTCTGCCCCGCAGGTCTTCACCAAGTGTCTTTCCATGGTCGCCACCTATCTCTGGCAGCAGGGCATACCCATTTTTCCTTATCTAGACAACTGGCTCATCACGGGGGCATCAACTGAGGATGCCTGCCTTGCGGCATCGCACATGATCCTTCTCCTCGAACGCCTCGGCTTCTTGGTCAATTACTCCAAGTTCCACCTCAAACTGGTGCAGACCCTGGAGTTCATTGGCGCACTCCTCGACACGGAGCGAGCAGCTGCCTTCCTGCCCTGGGATCGTGCGGACCATCTCCGTGCCCTGGCGGCCAAGGTCTAGGGCCAAGCTCAGATTCCGGTGCGAGCCATGTTGTGCCCCAGTTGCGCCTCCTGGGGCACATGGCCTCCACATGTGGGCGGCTCGGTGGTGCCTCAGGGCTTAATGGAGCCAGGCCTCCAGTCACCTCCGGGACCCTGTCCGGATGTCCTGCAGTCTTTACACCTTCCTAGATTTGTGGCAGGATCCCTGAAGTCATCGTAGAGGGATGCCCTTCCAGGCCCTGCAGCACAAGCTCGTCCTGACGACAGATGCCTCCCTGTTGGGTTGGGGAGCCCACTGCAGCGGTCTACGCACCCAGGGGCAGTGGTTGCCTGAGGAAGCTCAGCAGCAGATCAATCTGCTCGAGCTTCGGGTAGTTCGGTGGGCCCTGAGGTCCTTCGAGTACCACCTGAGGGTGAAGTCGGTGCTTGTGCAGACCGACGACAGGTTTAGCTATGTTCTACATAAACAAGGAAGGGGGAACAGGTTCTCGCTCCCTCTGCTGGGAGGCAATGCTCCTTTGCCCCTTTGCCGTTTGCTGGGGCATAACCCTTAGTGATTTATCTCCTAGGCCAGGAGAATGTCCTCGTGGACTAACTCGGCAAAATCCTCCAGCTGCACGAGTGGCGCCTGGACCTGGAGGTTGCCAGCCTTTTGTTCCATCCGTGGGGGACTCCGTCCATGGACCTGTTCGCCAGTCCGGTGAACTCGCAGCTCCCCCAATTCTGTGGACCGGTTCCACACCTGAGCAGAGTGGCTCTGGATGCGTTCCTCCTGAGTTGGGTCTCCAGGCTCCTTTACACCTACCCCCCCCCCCCCCACTCCTCTCATTGCAAGGATCCTGCATAAGGTCCGGTGGGATTGAGCTTCAATGATTCTTATGGCTCCTTCATGGCCTCGACAGCCTTGGTTCCTACTTCTGCTCCGGCTCTCCTCCGAGCTTCCAGTCCCCCTAGGCTGCACCCCTGGCCTGCTAGCACAGGAGGAGGGATGGGTGCTCCATCCGAACCTGGCCTCGCTGTCCCTTGCAGCTTGGCAGCTGAACGGGTCTCCTTAGCCCCGCTGCAGCTCCTGGGAAAGGTCAAGGAGGTGGTCCTCGCATCAAGGAAGGACTTGACGACAAGGCGAGCCTATGCCTTTTAAGTGGCAGTTTCTCGATCTGGTTCTCAGAGCACCAGATCAACCCTTTTCTCCTGCTCTCTCCGGTGTGTTCTCCAATACCTCCTTCACCTCTCAAAGGAGGGGCTGAAGTCCAACTCGGTCAGGGTACACCTGAGCGCCATCTCGGCTAACTACCTCCCCATTGAGGGTAAACCCTTCTCGGGGCAGCCCCTGGTCTCCTGCTTCATGCGGGATCTCTTACACTCCAAGCCACCCATCTGACTACCTCCGGCGGAGTGGGACCTCAACATTGTGCTCATGCAGCTCACGCAGCCGCTCTTTGAGCCGATGGTGACATTCTCACTTTGGCACCTCTCCTGAAAGGTCGCCTTCCTGGTGGCTCTGACCTCGGCTTGGCGAGTCAGCAAACTCCAGGCCCTCATAGCTGAAGCTCCCTACACCAGGTTCCATGGGAACAGGGTGGTCCTTCGTACCCACCTCAAGTTTCTGCCAAAGGTTGTCTTGGATTTTCATCTTAATCAGGAGATAGTCTTGCTGACCGTCTTCCCAAGACCTCATGCTGACCAGGCATCAACGGTCTTACATACACTCAACTGCAAGAGGGCTCTCGTCTTCTACCTGCAGCGCATCCAGGTTCATTGCAAGTCCGATCAGCTGTTCGTTGCCTATGATCCCAACCACGTGGGGCAAGCAGTCACCAAGCGTACCCTCTCCATTTGGGTGGCGGACTACATCAACTTCGCCCAGGCAAAGGCAGGCACCCTGTTGGTTCGGTGAGTCACTGCACACGGCCTCCAGGCCAAGGCATCTGCGGTGGCCTCGCTGCGCTCGGTGCCTCTGGACATTTGCCGGGCTGCCACCTGGTCTTCAGCGAACACTTTGACCTTGCACTACTGCCCGGAGAGGGAGTCCCGCCGGGACAGTGCCTTTGGCCAGGCTGTACTCCGTAATCTGTTCAGGGTATAAGCAACTCCTGCCCTTCCGACCCTTCTTCGGCTACTGAGAGCTTCTCCTCGGGGACCGAAGACTTGGGCTCCTTCGGGCATCGGTTTCTGCTCACGGCCTCGTGGAGGTGTTTTTCGGTTACAGGTTCGATAGCTTGTAGTTGGGGAGTCCCATATGTGAGGACTGACTTCTGCTTGTTCCTGGAGAAAGTGTAGTTACTCACCTGTAACAGGTGTTCTCCAGGGACAGCAGGAATCAGTCCTTACTTATGGGTGACTTTGGCACTGACGGAGCCTGTGTGGAGCAATTCCCCAGCTTTTAAAGAGAGTCTTTGGGATTGCTGCCACACATGCGTGGTCCTTTTCCTGCCCAAAGGTGCCATCTTGCTCAGTCAGGTCCCCTTAGAGCCCTACTAAGCAGATGGCAAGGGAAGGACAAAACATTAGCAACTCTTCAGGAGAGGTGGGGGGATAGTGAGGACTGATTCCTGCTGTCCCTGGAGAACACCTGTTACAGGGAGTAACCTATGCTTTTCACTCAATGTGTAATCAAACTCTGGAATTAATCACTAGAGGATGTAGTAAAGCCTATTAATGTAGCTGGGTTTAAAAGAGGTTTGGACAAGTTCCTGGAGGAAAAGTCCACAAGACATTATTGAAGAGGACCAGGGAAATCCACTGCTTACCGCTGGGATAAACAGTATGGAATCTATGTACTATTTTGGGAACCTGACAGGTACTTGTGACCTGGATTGGCTGCTGTTGGAAACAGGATACTGGGCTTGATGGACCCTGGTCTGACCCAGTATGGCATCTCTTACATTCTTATAGCATCACACTGCCCTGTCCATAGCATGCAATGCAGGCATAAACAATTGTCAGGCTGGCTTCCTGAGTTGGAACACCATGGATTCGGGCTAATAGGGGCTCAGCCCTTTGTGTATTCAGTCTCATAGTGCAAAGGTAAGGCCTTCCAGTTTTCGACTTGGTCACTCAGGAGAATGTCAGTGGAGAATTCTTCAGCTGCAGAAAGGACCTGTGGGTGGTAGACTTGGATGCCCTGCTTCATTAGTGGTCCCAGGAGGGGGTTGCTATGTCTTTCTCTGTGGCCATTGGTCAACCATCTTTTGTGCAGAAATTGGGCCCATCCAGGCCTAGTGATTCTGTTAGCCTCAGATGGCTTTGCAGGCTGAGTTATGCATGTCTCTTGTGGGCCCCTCCCTCTTGTTGCCTCAGGAGAAGGGTGTCTCATTCCCTAGAGGCCAGGAAGGCAGAGAGTCATTGTGGTGGTCAGTCCAGACTGTAAGAAGAACAGGGGCTTGGTCTTAAACTTTCTCGAGATTTAGGTAGTGGCCATGGTATACTACAGGGATTGCATTCAAGGTATGTCATTGGCAGCACACGGACTGGCCCCAGAGTTAGTTAAAGGTGTTGGCACCTTAGGCAAATCTAAAGCTTTACACCTTCCCACCCCCAACCCCTCCTGGCTGTCAAAATCTATTGTTTAGCTTTGAGCATCCCATTCTATTACACCTGCCCAGACGTTGCTGCCCTAGTTGATCACCTAGTTTGCTTAACGTTGGTCCAGTCCTGCTCCTGATTCCTCAGCGGAGCAAAATAGATTTGGCTGCTACTCTCTGTTCCTCAGTGGTGCATCTATTTGATGTTAAAGGTGATGAAAGGGCATTCATTTGAACCTATTTGCAAGGCCTTTCAAAAGTTTGAACCTTTTTAGTAGGGTTCTTGGTGTCCATAGCATCCACTAGGCAGTTATTGGAGCTGCAAGCCTTTTCCTGCAGGGAGCCTTTCTTCATCTTGGAGGCCTCTGTCTCCTTGGGGACTGTACTGTCACTTTCTCCCAATAGTGCTGTCCCCCTTTTCATCTTAACCAGGCTGTTCTGTCCTCCCCTGAGGCTCTTCCGAGGGACCTCACATTGAGTGGATGTGCAGAAGGAGACCATTGGTTCAGCGTTTCTTCTGGTTAGTAAGCAGGTGCCAGAGGGACTCTTAAGCTCACTCCACTAGGCACAAGCATCTTCCTGGGCAGAGTCTACCTTGATGCTTCCAAAGGACATCTGCAAGGCAGCTGCCTGTCATTTCTGAGCACCTTTTGTGAAGCACTACTGGTTGGTTGTGGGAGATGGAGCAGATGGTGCCTTTGGCAGGGCAGTCCTGTCTAGAGCATTGTTGTCCTCTCATCCTGCTGACTGCTTGGGTAAATCCCACTTGGCTGGACTAGTGTAACAGGATAAGGAAGGAGAAAGTTTTCCTAAATTTTCTTTCCTTGAATCCTGCTAGAGCAGTCCAGGACCCGCCCTGAAAGACTCCTATTACAGGTTGGAAGGCCCTGCTGCTTTTGATATTACTGAAAGTTGCTCAAATCTGCCTTCACCTGTTGGCAAGGAAGCATATCTTATTCATCAGGACTGATCTAGCAAGATTCAAGGAAAGAATCTGTTAAGGATCTATTAATGTAATTAAGTTAATTGTTTTATATCTTGTTCACATGTTCCATGTAAGATGTTATCTTGTAAACTGTGCTGATTATGAATAGCGTGATATAAAACCAAATAAATAAAATAATCAAATAAAATTTCTCCTTTTTTATTGTAAACAAATACTTACTTCCTTCCCTACCAAATGCATCATCCCGATCTTCAGACATGTAGGTGGAGGTATCATCGTGTCAGGCTGCTTTGCTGCATCATGATCTGGATGATTCCATCATCTGTGGAACCATTAATTTTGCTTTACATCCAGAAATTCTGTAGAATATCAGGTCATACATCTGTGAGCTGAATCTGAAAGAAAGTGGGTCATATATAGACAGTAACCCTAAACATTTAAGTAAATCTTTTGAGGATATCTACAATAAATTTTGATAAGAGATTTGCATACACTGCCTCCCTTGCATGCAAATTTCCCTCATGCTTACACATTGTGGATATCCTCAAAACTCAACTAGTTGGGGGTCCCACAGGACAGGTTTGGGAACCACTGTGCTACAGAATAGCTGAAGAGATTTTGTGTGCTGGGTGAGCCAAATCGGTTCCGATCTAAACTTCATTGAAATGCTATGGCAAGACCTGAAGTGAGCTTTTCATGTAAGGAAGCCCTCAAATGTCAGAGCTGAATCAGAATGGGCCAGAATTCCTCAAGTGCAGCATGAGACTGATCAATAGTTACAGGAAACATTTAGTGAAATAGTTGCTTTTTAAGGAGATGCCACCAGTTACTGAATGAAAGGTTTACATATTTCTTCAGATTTTAGAATTGGATTTAGTTTGCGTTTGTTTTGTTTTTATTTTTTTCTTTCAGGAGTAGCTCAAGGTGCATTGCATTTAGTTAACAGTAGCTATTTTCCTCTTCGCTGAAGGCTTGCAATATGTTTGTACCTGAGAGAGTGGCGGTTTAGTGACTTGCCCAAGATGGCAAGGAGCTGCGTAAAACCAGGAAAGCTCTTTTGGTAGTTCCGTGTTCAACTTGTTTAAAACTTTGCTTCCTTGTCCTGCAAGACCAGCCCAAATATATGGGTTATGCTCCCTTGTCAGCCGGTGGAGGCAGACTTGAGCAACTTTGATGTTATTGTTAGTTATATTTGCTGGTGCAGCCCTGAGAGAAGCCAGTGTTATCTGCTTCCAGCAGGTGGCAAAGTATGTGGACTGATGCAGCAGTGCAGATAGCTTGTCTCCCCTGGCCCAGATGGGTCCTATGGCCAGAGTGCATAAGACCAGTAGGCCAGCATTGCTCAGAGCTCAGGTATACCTCTATCTCCTTGAGCCAACAGCTTGCCCTCTGATACTTCTACTTGCTGGTTCCTAGCACTTCATACACTGGAGAATGGATAGGAGGACCCCATGGAGCCCTTGAGGGAGATTGGTAAGTTGGGTCCAGGCTCCTCACCCTCCTGCTATCCTCTATACACTTGTGAATTGTTTCTCATCTTACACCCTTCTTTGAGAATTCCACTCCTCTGGCAGATCCCTTTTATTTGTGCCCTTTTCTGCCACTGCCAGCTCCAGACTTCATTCATTGCTCCAGGCATACATAGCAGCAAGGTGGAAACTACCTATGTCCTATTCCAATCTAGGCTAAAAACCCACCTCTTCAAGCCTGCTTTTTGATCCTAATGCCCTTACTCTTGTTTACCACTTGTGTATCTTACAATACTCTAGTCCCCGGTTTTGTGATGTTCATCTTGATTAGATTGTAAGCTCTTATGAGCAGGGACTGTCTCTTACATCTGTATGTATGTGCAACGCTGTGTACACCTTGTAGCACTGTACAAATGATGATTAGTAGTAGTCTCTTATATAATTTTTCTTAACATTCCATATTGATTTCAGTGGGGCTGTATTTGGCTCTCTGATGCTTGCAGTAAAGCACTCTAAAAAAAAAAAATACAAACAAAAAAAAACAAAAAGCTCTGACATCTAGGTCACATCTCAGGTCTGTGAGGTGGCTGCGCCTCCCTTCTTTGGTTTTGCCAGTTGGCCTTACAGGTGTTAGGATTCTCATTTCAAGGTTCCTCTTTAGTTACACTTGTTTTCTCTTATTTTTTCTGGTGGGCTTTACTCGCAATCTTTTTATTTTATTTTTCCTTCAGGTTGTTGCTGTGCTTTAGTCGTGGCCTGATGCAGCCTTTGTATGTGTGTGTCTCTTCCCCCCCACCACTGTGGCTGCAGTTTATTGGCCCTGCTGAAGGGAGGATGATGGGTGACTGCATCCGCAAGCCCATGGGTCTTATAGAGACTCTTTCACATGTGGCTCAGATGGTTGTAACTGACTGAGTGCTTACTTATGAAGGGGTCACTGGTTCACGCAGAGATTATGATCATCGTTTGGCAGGTGAAGGGGCAGGGTGGTCATTTGGTGCAGAGGTTGTGTGAAGGGGGGGAGTAACTAAGGCTCAAGTGAGGCTTGAACTGTCCATGGTAGTGCTGAATGAGGTTTGGGTAGGAGGGGATAAGCATTTAGATGCATTTGTCATGAAAGGAGAAGTACTACTGATTAGGTGATTTCAATATGCTGGATGTGAATTGGTGTCACCTAGAAGTAAGGAGATCCTGGATTCTTTACAGGGAGAACTATTCAGGCAACTGGTAACAGAATCCACACATGATGGGGCCATACTGGACTTGGTGCTTCCCAATGAGAAAAGTGTTTCTGATGTTACAGTGGGAGATCATCTCACATCCAGTGATCACCAGATGATATGGTTCAGTGTTAGGACTAGGGCTGATAGACTTTAGGAAAACAAAACTTTGCCAAAAATGAGAGAATATCTGAGGAGTTAGTGGGATGGGAACAGCTGGGGGATGTAGAAAAACAGTGGGTAAAATTTAAAGGGGATATTTTAATGGCAACAAACCTTTATTTTAATATTGAGATTTCCATTCATGATTACAAAAGTAGATAAGGTGAACAAGATAAGCAAAAACTGAACATAAAGATCAAATTAAGCATACCAATATACAATAACACCAACCACACAAAAACAAAACATAATCAGGTTACGTTGAGCCAATAGGGGAGACGACAAAATTAAATTTACCCATTAACTACCCCAGCATCATTCCTCCATCCCACCAAAAGAGTTTCCAGATGGGTAGACATACCTTTTGTTTTTGTATCTCCCTTTAAAATGACAATACATTTGGAAGGAAAGGGCAAATAAAAAGCCCCTAAGCCAAAATTTGGGGCTTCAAAGCAAGAGACTGCCTCCGGCGGAGTTGGGTACTTCATGTAACGTCGGGAAATAGATTTAAATAATATCCACAGAAACTAACTTTATTCTTAATAAACACGGAAAACCTCTAAGAATTCAAATTTTTACAGCTTCTGATTACAAAAGTGACAAGGAGGTTAGCATATGAATTAACATCAAGGGAGTTCTCTAAAAAAGCCATAATATCTTGCACAGAGGGAGCTATAACATGTAACTCGCCCTTAGTTGGGTTAACTTCTTTCATCAGATATAGCTAACACTTCCTTAATATACTTTCTTAACAGGATGTCTGGGGACAAAAGATGTGTCTGGGGAAAAATTTAAGAAGCGTAGGTTCTGTGCCCAAAGTGTATTCTCAGGTGTCACAATTTTATTATGCAATAATAAAGAATCCTTAACAGCTGCCACATTAGTAGAATGCAGCTTTTGCACCTGGGAATCCAACTTCATCACAGAGCTATCCAATAAAGAAACCTTACTATCCAAACCACGGCTTCCTGAGAAAAGGCACACATTGAAGCAATAGTTAAACTCAATTTATCATCCATACTTTTAATAGCACTCCAAACATCTTTCGAAGTTCTCTCCCTTGGGTGCAATAACAGCGAGGCCAGCAGAAACACTGGACTTGCCAAATTGTACTGATCTAGGTAATTTTACATCGGATAATAACCCTGGCTGAATCAGGGGAATCCCCTTTCAATGTAGAGGGACAGGACAAGGTGGAGGAGTCTTCCCTCCAGAACTAAGGGAGGCTCTCTTAGGTGACTGAATGTTGGAAAGCGGGGCTAAGTGCTTATCCATGGGGCCGACCAACTTATTCAAGGCAGCCAACCCCAGTACCTTTAGCTCCGCTTTTTGTTTTTCCTTTTACCCATAACTAACAACACCATAAGACTTCTCAACAGGGCTTACCTACACACACCGTGATGATGCTGTGTTGCCAAAGGGGCCTATTAGCCCCTTTGCGGTTGTGGAGACACAGCGGTTCTGATCTTATAGACAGAAATAGGGGTCTTTCACAAGTGCCGGCTGCCTCTCTGTGCCTGCACCAGGCACCAGAATCCAATCCATTCAGCGGCATTTCCCTCCAGCAAGCCGATAGTAAGGGCAACCCCCCCCCCCCCTCAGGAGTTGAGCCTGGGTTCTGCTGAGGCACACCACTGCCAAAGATTTTATAGCAGGGATAGGGGTCCTTCACAAGTGCTGGCTGCTCCCTTCCGTGTCATACAAGCACCAGACATCGGAATCCAATCCACTCAGTGGCATTTCCCTTCAGCAGTCTAGTAAACTGATGGTAAGGGCAACCCCCCCCCCCCCCCCAGAAGTTGAGTCTGGGTTCCTGGCCACAAACCTTTTTAAGTAAATAAAAGGAAAAGGAGGCCACTATGGTTTTAAAAAGGTGAAGAAAAAGAAGGCAGCCTTCATGAAATACAAGAGATCACAGAGAAGAATACAGGCATCTATATTTTGAAAAACTTAAAGAAGCTAGCAAAGTAGTCAGGAAAGCATAAAGTGAAAAGGCTTGTCTTGATGTAGCAGTGTTTTAATTTAAGCACCTGGGGACTTTTTATTAAATCTTTCTGTGACCTGGAACGCCTTGAATGTTTGTTCTTAGTTTCATGAAGTAATGAGCAAAGGTAGGTGGATGATGAACTGTTGAGCACCTTAAAGGTTGTGAGTATGGCTTTAAATCTTGAGTGTTTAGTGATGGGTAACCAATGGAGTTGCTTTAATAAAGGAGTGATGTATTCATTCGCCCATAAATTGGATAAAGTGTGGTCTCTTGACACAAAAGCGGATGTAAAGGTGACTTTGAGAACTACAGGCCGATTAGTCTAACCTCTGTGGTTAGTAAATTATTGGAAAGGCTACTAAAATAAAGAATAGTGAGGTGTCTGGATTCCAATGGATTGCAGGATCCAAAGCAGCATGGATTCACCTGAGGCAGGTCTTGTCAGATCTGACTGATTTCTTTGACTGGGTGGGTGACCAGGGAATTGGACCACAGGAGAGCCCTAGATGATGTGTATTTAGATTTCAGTAAGCTGTTGACACCGTTCCGCACAGGTGACTTAACTGAGCACCCTAGGGATGAATCCTAAGTTACTGATTGGGTTAGAAATTGGTTGAGTGTGTGTGTGTGTGTGTGGGGGGGGGGGGTGACAAAGGATACAGGTAAATGGAGCTCACTCTCAGAAGGTTGCCAGTGGTGTGCTGCAGGGATCTGTCCTTGGTCCGATTCTTCGTAACATCTTTGGGTCATGCATTTGGGCTGCAAAAATCCAAAGGAACAGTACAGTGTAGGGGGTGAGGTACTTCTGTCCACGAAAGAAGAGTGAGACCTGGGCGCAATTGTGTCTGACTAGCTTAAAAGTAGCTAAACAGGTAGAAAAGGCAACTGTAAAAGTCAGAGGGATGCTTGGGTGTATAGGGAGAGGAATGGCCAGCAGAAAAAAGGTGGTAATACCTGTGTATAGGTCTCTGGTGCGACCTCATTTGGAGTATTGTGTGCAAGTCTGGAGATCGCACCTTCAAAAGGATATAAGCAGTTTTGGAGTCGGTGCAGAGGGTGGCTGCTAAAGTGGTTAGTGGTTTTAGTTATGTAGCATATGAGGACAGACTTAAAGATCTTAATATGTATACTTTTTAGAGGAAAGGTGGGATGGGGCAATATGAGAGACTTTTTAAATACCTCTGGCATAAATGCACAGGAGCATCTCTTTTTCAATTGAAGGCAAGCTCTGCTATGAGAGGACATAGTATGAAAATAAATGGGGGTTCCCAAAGGGTCTTTCCTCTCCCCCCCCCCCCCTTCTCTATAACATCTTCCTTAGTCCCCTTGCCACCCACATCTAATCACTGGGTGTCAATTTTTATATTTATTTTGATATTATACTCCTTGCCTGCTTTGATAGCATGTCCCCTGATCTCTCCCACATCAACGCTGCCCGCCCTTCCATTTCAGCCTGTCTTCTCGGCAACTCTTTAAAGTTTAACCCAGCCAAGACCACTGCTACTTGTGTGACTAGCTCAAAAACCACCCCATCTTTGGCCCCTTTCCTCAGATCCTCTTCAATATCATTAATGCCCTCCTTCAAGTATCTTGGAGTTCACATAGATTCTGAACTGTTTTTCTAGACATATTTCCCATCTTACCAAATCTACTTTTTCTATCAGTGTCCTTAGTCTGTTCTTCGATCATGTCACTTTAACCACTTTACTTCTCAGTACAGTTATCTCCAAAATTGACTATTGCAATGTCTGTTTCGTTGGCCTCTCTCAAAACCAGTTAAAACGTCTCCAGTCGATGCAGAACACGGCCATTCACAACCGTGCCCTTGCCAAAAAATACTATCATGTTACATCCTTCATCCAGCACCACTGGTTATCTGTCTTCCAAATGGATAGCATTCAAACTCCTTATGCTTGCCCATAAATCTCTTCACAAAACGCTCCACACTACCTGTCTTCATTAATCATCCCATATGTCCCCCAGCGCTGTCTTAGGGTCCATACAAGACAATCGCCTGGTTCTCCCATTGCCAGCTTGTGCAAAACATGTCTCAACATGCAGATCAGCTTTCTTCTACTTGGCCCCGGCCCTTTGGAATTCCTTACCACCCCATGTAAGATTTGAACTCTTTTCCTACCTTTAAATGCTTGATTAAAGCCCACTTTTTTACTCAAGCTTTGTGTTGCTCCCTTTTAAGCTGTGACCCCAAGAAAAGAATGGAAAGGAAAAATATTATCTCTTTGATTTTTCTGCTGCTTTATCTCTTTCCTATCAATTTTTGATGGAAGTACTTTTCCTCTTTTATATAACTTAATTTTTGAATTGTACACTGCTCTGTTTGTCTTGCAAAGGGTGGTATATTAAAAATGGAATAAACCAAAAACCACTGCCTTAGGCTATCAAGCAGTGCTGTGTGCAGGCTTGGTGGGTCCAGAAGCTATGGAATAGCCTGGAGACTGCATGATTGGAGCTGTGGGCTGCCTATGTGACTGGTACCTTTTACAGCTTGATCAGAATCTCTTCCAAGCACGTTGTGGTGGTGGTAGTCTTTTGGTAGCTCTGGCTCCACAAATGGTTAGAGGATGCTATCTCCTGAGAAGCCTTTGCTTTAAGGGCCAGTTACTCTTTGGGGTGGTCCTGGAGAAGTTGGCAATAAGATCTTGGTAAGGCTCACCTACAGAGACCCTCAAACAAGCCTATAGATGCCATGAGTGCTTTCCATAGGGCCATGCTTGGAGCCTGGAGATGCCCTTGTACTGCAGGAATCTGGATAGGGCCTCTTCATCCTGTGGATCTCATCCCAGAAAGGGGCCTCCTTTTGGGCTCTTGGTGTGTTCAAGACTTCACTAAAGATCCATGTGGGACCAGTAAATTCCTTCTGAGATCTGGTGGATCCCTTGCTATTTCTCAGAGTGGGCCCATATGTTAGATCAGTGGGTCTCAAGTCCTCAGTCAGGGTAACATGTTCGAGTTGGCAGAGCCTCTGAGACTTTTGTGAAATCTCCCTGCTGATCCTCATTTAAGTGGATGATTCTTGAGGATACTCTACAGTGCTTCCTGCAGTTGGAGGCTATTCTATCCAGCCAGGGGGTGATATTCCATCCCCTTCGTGGTGCCCAAGAAGGTGGTGATCTTCTGACCTAGTCTGGACCTGAAGGCCATCTGTGCCAAGCTCAGAGTGCCCTGTTTTCACATGGAGACCAACAGGTCAGTCTTGCATTGAACACACAGGAGAGTTTCCCCCTTTCTGGATTTTAGAGAAGCATAATTTCATATTTCTATCCAGGAACAGTAGCATCAGTTTCTCCGCTTCTGTGTTCTGGGCTGACACTTTTTTAGTTTCATGCTTTGGCCTGGCCACAACTCCATGTACAGTCTCAAAGGCCATGGGGGAAATGATGGCGTTCTGAGCATTCAAGACATCTAGGTTCTCCTAAACTTGGACAATTGGCTGATGACAGTTGGGCACCTGGAGAAGTCCATGGACCATATGGCCTTGATTCATTGGATGGAAAGGTCAGGGTTGGTGATCAATTAGGAGCAGCCTGAATCCCTCCTAGCAGATCACAGCTAGCAGAAACTGCTGTTTAACCACCTCATGAAGTCTTCATGGTTGAGCTGAGTGGAAAATATCTAGTTATTTCATAACGTTATGTAAGTTTACTGGTGTGACTATATCTAGGTTCTCCTTCCAGGATAAGGTATTGGAAGTGTGCTGATCATATGTGATAGTGTAATGATAGAGTGGTGGTTTTGGAGGCCACTAACATGGCACATGTGGGCTTTGCAAACTGCTAATACAGGTCATTGTTTGACTCTGTATCTTCTAAACCTTCCTAGAAGCATGATAGTGGCACATGAAAAGTTGAAAAGCTACAAAACTCCACAAAATACCAACCATGATCTCCAAGGCTTAAATCCCTAGGTTTCTTGAGCCCATTGAGGTTTAGATATATTGGTGTCTTCTCTTGCTTAATTGAGCGAGATATCTTTTAGAAGAGATCACAAATAGAGCCACCTTAGTTGCTGCTTTTATTCTCCCAT
This sequence comes from Ichthyophis bannanicus, assembly GCA_033557465.1. Taxonomy (NCBI): domain Eukaryota; kingdom Metazoa; phylum Chordata; class Amphibia; order Gymnophiona; family Ichthyophiidae; genus Ichthyophis; species Ichthyophis bannanicus. Next base: position 174,056,001 of record CM066034.1, read on the forward strand.
CAGGTGAGAATATAATATTGAAAGCTTTCTTCAGGAATTGAGATCTTTTATTTCATGGACAATTGATTAGGGTCGTCCTAATTCTCGTCTCCTGCTACACAGTTGATTAGAAAACTCTTCAGTTACATAAAGAGCTTATCTTAGGTGGTGCTTCTTTTTTTCTCTTCCATTAAATATCTTTCCATAAAAATTAAGGATACATTTTACCTTTGTAGGTTGTTTTAAGGCAATTTCTGTATAGTAGAATATATCTGAAGTAAGGGGCTTGGTCTACCATTACTTGGTTGAATAGGTGATTGATGTGTTGTTTTGTTTAAAGTAATAGCAAACAGAGATGTCCTCACATAAAGCACAAAGTACAGCAGTCCCAGCCGGGACATAACTTGTTGTGTATTCCATGTTTTTAGTTATTGTAAATTTGATTGTGGACTGCATGGTTTGCTTTTGACCCCTGATGCAGGCAATGTGCCAAACCATGGACATGTCTGGTCCCAATAAATTTTATGCAGTTGCCATTGCCCTCCAGAGTTCTTGTTTCCCTACTGTGACTGTTGTGCTTTGTATAACATAAACTTAAGCAAAGGCTATTTATGGTCATTTCCATTTTTATTCTTCTGTCTCTCTCCAGTATTGAGGACTGTTGCATTATCTTTTGACCATACTGTCTTGTTGGATTTGTTTTTTCCTTTTTTCAGATGCCTTTTTTATTTAATTGTTCTAAATTTTAATTAAAAGTTTAAAAAGCCCACAGAATTTATTTTCTAATGAAAATTGGCAAGAATGTTTCACTTATGAGTTAAGGTTACGGTTGACAGTAGGTTAAACATAAGTAAATAGCTCTTCATGATGTGGGTTTTTTTCCTAGCTGCAAAGTCCTAACTCTGAAGTGAGAGAATGTGCTTGTGCCAGCATCTCAAAACTTGTGCAACAAAAACAAATCATCCCATCATTTATACAGAAAGATGCTGTCAAATGTTTGGGTCCAATGTTGCTGGACAAATGTTTAGCTGTGCGAGAGACAGCAACTGGGGCACTCAGGTAAGTGATTTATAGAAATGCATGCTTCAGGTGATCTACAGTGAGTAATCTGATTGCATGTCTGAATAAGAGTTTGGAGAATGTACTTTGATAATTCTTTCTAAGCATTTAAATAGGAATAAAAGGTTTCTTGGTTAGAAATCAGAAAAAAATACAACTTTTCTTCATTTCCATAATGAAAGATGCCCTGCTTTAAAAAAATAAAAAATAAAAAAAATAAAATTAAAATCAAAAATCCTAGCAAAACAGATGAACAGAACATGGTTACTGGTATTAAACGCATTCCTCATCTGACATTTGTCCTTTCCTTACACAAAAATAGCATTTGCAGCAGTAATCACAAGTATGGTACATTTTGGTTGTATTATGTTTTGTATTTAATTAGGAACCTCAGTGCATGTGGCGGGTTTGAAATTTGTGATGACATGGTAACCCAGGATATAATGACACCTCTTGTTGCACTTCTGAGAGAGGTAGGTGCTAAATGTTGATTTCGTGTGAGAATTTTTATGTACTGAGAATAAAAAGTATTAATCTCTGAATTGCTAAAGATTTCAAAAGAATCTAACTTATTAGAGCAGGGCTCGACAAATATCAGAAATTTTAACTGGTGCCTAGGACTTTCTTAACCCCCCCCCCCCCATACAAAAGCCCATGATCGCAGGGAGCAGAGAATGAGAATTCCTTCTGTCTGCTTGTAGGCATCTGATCTTCCGTGGGCAGACAGAAGGGGTCTTTGCCACAATTGCGGCTCTCAGGAGATCAGACCTCCATGGGCAGACGGAGAAATCTGCAATTGCGGCAAAGGCCCCTTCTGTTTGCCTGTGGGAAATCAATCCCCACAGGCAGAAGAGGAGGGGAAGGCCATGATCATGGTCTGGAAGGCAGTATGCTGCCCACGGGGATCCCATCCACTGTGGGCAGAGGACAGTCAGATTTGCGGTCTGCTAGAAGAAATAAAAAGGGGGAGTGAGGCAGCAAACATTTAAAGGGACAGATTAAAAAACAAACAGGAAGGAGAATGGGGGTACTGGAGGGCAGGTGGTGGGAGTGCTGGGGGGGGGAGAAAAGGAGATTGGAAGGGGGGACAGAGCACCCTGGCTGACTATTTCCATGACAAAATCCACAAGATCATCTTCCAATTCCCCACAAAGTCAGCTACTTCCCCTCCTCCCCCTCTTCGCTCCCAACTTTCCTCCCCTACCTCTGCTACCCTCCCTTTCCTGTGATCTCTGAAGAGGAAACTGCATACCTTCTTTCTTCCTCCAAACTCACCACCTGCTCCTCTGATCCTATCCCCACCCGCTTCCTAAGCCTTGTCTCCTCCACTGTCCCTTCCATTTCTCATATTCTCAGCCTTTCACTCTCCACTGCAACTGTTCCTGCAGCCTTCAAACATGCATTGGTCACACCTCTCCTCAAGAAACCCTCATTTGATCCCACCTGTCCTTCTAATTATCGACCCATCTCTCTCCTTCCCTTCGTTTCTAAACTACTTGAACGTGCTGTTCACTGCTGCTGCCTCAACTTCCTCTCCTCTCATGCCCTCGGAGATCCTTTATAGTCTGGCTTTCGTCCTTTACACTCTACTGAAACTGCTCTTGCCAAAGTCTCCAGTGACTTGTTCCTGGCAATATCCAAGGGCCTTTACTCTGTCCTCATCCTTCTTGACCTCTGCTGCTTTTGACACTGACCACAATCTTCTCCTCGATACCCTGTCCTTGCTTGGTTTTAAGGGCTCTGTGGTACTATCCTGGTTCTCCTCCTATCTCTCCCATCGCTCTTTCAGTGTGTGTTTTGGTGGCTTCTCCTCTGCTATCCTGCTCCCAGTTGGTGTACCCCAAGGATCTGTCTTGGGTCTGCTCCTTTTCTCTCTCTATACCCTGTCCCTTGGTGCACTTATCTCTTCCCATGGTTTTCAGTACCATCTTTATGCTGATGACTCCCAGATCTACCTCTCTACGCCTGAAATCTCTCCGGCTATCCAGACCTGGATCTCTGCCTGGTCATGAGAGACTTTTGGCAAAACTAAAGAGTCACGGGATAGGAGGCAGTGTACTACTGTGGATCAAGAACTGGTTAAAAGATAGAAAGCAGAGGGTTGGGCTAAATGGCCAATTTTCCCAATGGAGAAATGTGAATAGTGGTATACCCCAGGGATCTGTGCTGGGTCTGCTGCTTTTTGACATATTCATAAATGACCTGGAAAGTGGAATAACGAGTGAGGTTATCAAATTTGCAGATGAGACAAAACTATTTAAAGTTGTTAAAACCCAAGAGGATTGTGGAAAATTGCAAGAGGATCTTGATAAATTGGAAGACTGGGCATCAAAATGGCAGATGAAATTTAATGTGGACAAGTGCAAAGTTATGCACCTAGGGAAGAACAACCCAAACTATGGTTACACGATGCAAGGTTCCACATTAGGAATCACCACCCAGGAAAAAGATTTAGGCGTCATTGTGGATAACATCTTAAAACCCTCGGCCCAGTGTGCAGCGGCAGCCAAGAGAGCAAATAGAATGCTAGGTATGATAAGGAAAGGAATGGAAAATAAAACAAAAGATATTATAATGCCTCTATACTGTTCCATGGTGAGACCGCACCTTGAATATTGTGTGCAATTCTGGTCGCCGTATCTTAAAAAGGATATAGCATTATTAGAAAAGGTTCAGAGAAGAGCCACCAAAATGGTAAAGGGGATGGAAGGATACTCCTTTGAAGAGAGGCTAAAAAGGTTAGGGCTCTTTAACCTGGAAAAGAGACGGCTGAGGGGAGATATGATAGAAGTCTATAAATTAATGAATGGAGTGGAACGGGTAAACGTAGATCGACTGTTTACGTTATCAGAATATAGGAAGACTAGGGGACATGCAATGAAGCTACAGGGTAAACTATTTAAGACTAATAAAATAAAATTATTTTTTCACTCAACGTGTAATCAAACTCTGGAATTTGTTGCCGGAGGATGTAGTAAAGGCTGTTAGTGTAGCTGGGTTTAAAAAAGGTTTGGACAAGTTCCTGGAGGAAAGGTCCGTAAACCATTATTAAGAAGGGACCCAGGATATCAATGCTTGACCTAGTACAAGTATTACAGAACCTGTGTCTTTTGGGGAAACTGCTAGGTACGTATGACCTAGATTGGCCACTGTTGGAAACAGGATACTGGGCTTGATGGACCTTGGTCTGACCCAGTATGGCATATCTTATGTTCTTATGCTTGCCTTTCTGACATTGCTGCCTGGATGTCTCACCGCCGCTTGAAATTGAACATGGCCAAGACTGAACTTCTTATCATTCCCCCTAAAACCTCCCCCCCCCCTTTCCTCCTTTCTCAGTCTCTGTGGATAACTCTGTACTCCTTCCTGTTTCCTCACTCACAATCTTGGGGTTGTCTTAGACTCTTCTCTCTCCTTCTCCACACACATTCGTCTGATAGCTAAGACCTGCCGTTTCTTTCTCTAATATCAGCAAAATCCGTCCTTTCCTTTCTGAACACACTACTAAGACGCTTATTTATTTAGACATATTTGTGTACCACCTTATCCTTCAATCAAGGTGGTTACATCACATCACAATTGGAGGGTTACATTTAACATTGGGTTACTTGTGAACATTTAGACAGAACAATTACTAAATACCATTTAGACAGTACAATTGAAGGGTAACATTTAACAAGGGGGTGTTTAATAACATTGTATAATCTTGTGTGCAGATGTAGGATGAGTGCGTGCCTAGTTGGCAGAGGTGATTGTGTTTCTGTTTGGTATGGGCTGTTGTCTAAATGTTCGTATGATTCTATAAATAACAGTGTCTTGAGGTCTTTGCGGAAGTCTGTGATGTTATCTAGTACCCTCAGGCTTGTTGGGAGGGAGTTCCATAGTGTAGACACCAGTAGTGATGGAGTTCTTCTTGAAGTTGGTTTTGTGATAGCCTGCGGGTGTGCTGATCATGTTGTCGTTATTGGTCCTTCTTGGTCTGTTGCTGATATCTCTTATTATAATGTCATGGAGTACATCTGCTGAGAGATGGTGAATGATTTTGAAGATGATCATGATTGTTTTGTATTTAGCTCTTGCTAGCATTGGGAGCCAGTGTAGTTGTTGTAAGACAGGGGTGATGTGCTCTGTCTTTGGAGTGTCTGTAATGACGTGAGCTGTGGTGTTTCGCATCATCTGTAGTGGGTGTAGTGTGTGCTGAGGGAGACCTTGGTATAGTGAGTTTCCATAGTCAAGCAGTGGTGTGATGAGTGCTTGGCACACTGTGCGGAAGTGATCTTGATGGAGTATTGATTTGATTTGCCTGATGATCCTTAAACGTTGATGTGGGATTTCAGGTTTAGCGCTCTGTCGAATGTGATGCCTAGATACTTCTTCTTTGACTGCTATATGTTTGTCTAAAATGCTGATAGTTTGTGGAGGTATGAAGGTGGAGTTCCTGGTGACTAACATTGCCTCGGTTTTATCATAATTGACTGTTAAGTTGTTGGTTATGAGCCAGTCATTCATGTCTTCGAGGCATTTGGTTATTGTTGTGGTGGTTAGTGCTTGTAGGTTGATTGGAGCGTTTATCATGATGTCATCAGCATAAATGTGATAGTGTAGTTTATGGTGCTTGATGATATTGCATATGGGCTGGATGTAAATGTTAGAGCATTGATGATAGGGCTGAACCTTGTGGTATTCCTTGCAGGACTGGGAATTTCATTGATTTCTTTTGGTCGCATTTGACTTGTGCTTATCCACTCCTTAATCGCCTCCCGTCTTGACTACTGTAACCTACTCCTTGCTGGTCTCCCTTTGAATCATCTCTCTCCTCTTCAATCTGTTCAACACTCAGCTGCACGGCTAATCTTCCACCAGCCTCGTCATGTCCATATTATTCTTCTTAAGTCACTCCACTGGCTCCCTATCCGTTTCCACATCCAGTTCAAACTTCTCCTACTGACCTATAAATGCATTCACTCTGCAGCTCCTCACTACCTTTTTTTAATCTGTCCTTACAACCCCCCTCAGGAACTCCGCTCTTCTGGCAAACTGCTTCTATCTGTGCCCTTCTCTTCTATTGCTAACTCCAGACTTCGCTCCTTTCACCTTATGCCTGGAACAAACTACCTGTGTCTGTATGCCAGGCACCTTCTCTGACCCTCTTTAAATCCAGGCTAAAAACTCGCCTTTTTGTTTGCTGCTTTTGGATCTTGACTCACCTAATCTCCTTTTTCTTTTCCTTTCCCCCTTGTTTTCTCACAGCCTACACCTCCTGTGTTGTCTGTCTTGACTAGATTGTAAGCGCTGATGAGCAGGGACGGTCTCTTTCATGTCTGTGCAGTGTTGCGTATGACTTGTAGCGCTATACAAATGCTCAGTAGTAGAGTGTGTAAAAAAACAAAAATACATAACACATACCCACATCTTTATAGAGGCTCCCCATTTCTGCAGAAGGTGCAGAAATGCATTGCAGCCCTGCACCCCACAGTGTCATCCACCACCACATCCCATGCACACACACATTTCTGTATAAAGATGCCTCATACAACCCCTGCTACCATAATAAAACATACTCTGTTATCTCTCTTCAAACTCATATATGTCTAGGGAAGGTGGAAATCAGTGGCGAATGGTGGCAATGGGGGGGGGGGGGGTGTGAGGAGGACACAGCCACTGGCTCCTCAAACAAAATTTGTCAAGACCTGTACTGCAAGATACTTAGATCTGCAGATGGTTTCAAAGGAAGTATAGGACTTGTATCGTTGACGGCTTTGACTTGATGCCATATTTACCCTCTTGCTTTCTGTGTGGATGCAGTGTCTCAGTAATAAAGCTTCCAAGATCAGTTTTATAACTTTTCAAATTAGGATTTCATAAATACATGGAATCAAAATTAGGATTTCAAAAATACATGGAAAACCCTTTTTTTTTCCGGACTCTTCTTGTCCATGCTTGGAATAGAAGCTAACACAGAAATAAAGAATTGTCTCAGTAGTAATGCTTCAGTTTGAAAAGAGAAAACATTGGAGAGGCAAAAACCCTATTTACATATTGTCCTGCAAGACCAGTCCAGACAAGTGTTGTGTTCTCCTACCTCCAGATTGGTGGAGATAAAGAACCAATATGAAGAAGAAAAACAGAAAATTGAGAGGAAAAGATCGATTAAATGCTCGTGAATGACTACCTTGAGGGTGACTTACTCACTTAAGTATGATGTGGGAGGCTCTTCAGTAGCCATAGGAGGAGGGAAAATTGGTTCAGCTCCTCGATCTTACTCTGGAGCTCTGCTCTGTTGAGCAGCCAGAAAATTGGAAGAATTTAGCAGCCTCACACAACCTCAGTGCCCCTTCCCCTCCCCTGATCTCTCCTGAAGATGAAGGCTACTTTTTAGAGGAATCTGCCTGCCAGCCAGCTTAAATGCAGTGGCTGTCAAGCCAAAGAAACAGTTTCAGGAGTGTAGAGCTGAGCCTGGCAACGGCGCCGCAAACTTTCACCAAGATTATGGTGGTGGTAGCGTCAGCGTTACGCAAGGAAGGAATTCTAGTGCATCCATATCTTGACGATTGGTTAATTCAAGCCGAGGCCGAGAGCGTTCAGGTAACGGACAGAGTGGTAAAGTTCTTGCAGCGTCTTGGCTGGGTGGTCAACCCAGCCAAAAGTCGCTTAGTACCCTCCTAAGACCTCAAGTATCTGGGGGTACGATTCGACACGAAGAGTGGACAGGTGTTTTTACCGGAGCGTCGCGTCCAAGTACTGCAGCATTTGGTGCGCAAGTTCAGAGCCACGCCGGCTCCCTTGGCGTGGTCTTTATCTACGCATACTGAGAATGATTGCGGCAACCCTGGTGGTGGTGCCTTCGGCCAAATTTCACATGCGACCGTTAGAGAGCGCTGCTATGCCAGTGGTCGCATCAGTCGGATTCGTTGAACAAACGACCCCTGTCCGTTCAAGGTCAGGCAGTCTCTTCGCTGGTGGTTGAGTCTGACCTCATTGACAGCCGGAATGGCGCTGGAGCAGCCGGTGCGGCTTCCGTTGTTGACGGACGCGCATCTCGCGGGCTGGGGAGCCCATTGCGAAGACAGGTTCCCGCAAGGAGTATGGTCTCCTCTAGAGAGCTCTTGGTCGATCAGCCGGCAAGAGCTGAGAGCAGTATTCCGAGCGCTGCTGGCGTTCGAGGCATCGGTGGTAGGTTGGGCAGTGTGCGTGGTGTTGGACAACTCGACGGCGGGGGCCTACATCAATCGACAGGGCGGCACGGGAAGTGCAGCCATGGAGGAGGAAGCGGACGCTCTGTTCTCTTGGGTAGAGTTGGTTGACAGTGATTTTGGCAGCGCACATCGCAGGGAAGGACAATGTGATGGCCGATATTTTCCTCAGCAGGGTCCGAGTAGATGCGGGGGAGTGGGAGCTGCATCCGGACATCTTTGCATAGATAGCTCTTTATTGGGGTCTGCCGATGATGGATCTAATGGCGACCTTCCAGTCCGCAAAGGCAAATAGTTTCCTCAGCAGGAGGCGAGAGAATGTCTGAAGGCATAGATGCACTGTTGCATCAGTGGCCGTCGACAGGTGGTCTTTGTCTTTCCACCGTGGGCGTTAATCCGTCGAGTGATTCAGCGGATCAAGGCTCATCCAGGGAGAGTTCTCTTGGTGGCACCGGACTGGCCAAGGCGCCCGTGGTATGCAGATCTCATTCGCCTCCTAGACGGAGAGCCCTGGCTGTTGCCGGTGATGGCAGATCTTTTGGTGCAAAGGACGCTTCTCATGCTCAGGTGGATTGGTTCTCGCTTACGGTTTGGTCATTGAAAGGGCGAGGCTAAAGAAAAAAGGTTATTCGGCGGCAGTCATCGCGACTTTGCTTAGAGTGGCAGTCCATGTCGCTGGCCTATGTTCGTGTATGGTGCATATTTGAGGACTAATCCTCGAGGCAGCAGGTCGGGCGGCTACAGTTTCCGTTCCCTTGATCTTGATCTTTCTGCAGGACGGTTTTGATAAGGGCCTTGCAGCAAGTTCCTTGCGAGTCCAGCTAGCAGCTCTTTCATGTTATCGCAGCAAAGTACAAGGTGTTGCTCTTGGCGCTCATGCTGATGTGTTGCGTTTCCTTAAAGCAATTGCCAGGATGCGACCCTCGCGGAGAGTGATGGTTCCACCATGGGATCTGAATTTGGTGTTAGGGGCATTAGCCAAAGCGCCTTTTGAGCCGTTGCGCCAGGCTTTGGTTAAGGACTTGACGTTGAAAACCGTATTTTTGGTTGCTATCTGTTCGGCTAGATGCATTTCAGAGTTGCAAGCTTATCTTGTAGGGAACCGTTCTTATCCTTTTCCAGGGAAAAGATTGTGCTGCAACCCGTTCTGTCCTTTTTTGCCTAAGGTGGTATCTCCTTTTCACCTGAATCAGACGGTCTCTCTGCCAGTGCTAGGGTCGTCAGAGGGTAGCGACTTGGTTCGCAGTTTATGCTGTTTGGATGTGAAGCGGGTGTTGTGGCAATATTTGAAGGTTTCGGAAGTATTTTGCAAGTCGGACCGGCTATTCGTGTTTGGAGGTATTCGCAAAGGGGAAGTGGCAGTGAAGGCTTCCATTGCCAGATGGATTAGGGAGGCGATTGCTTCGGCTTATCTGCTTCAAGGTCGGTCGGTGCCAACGGGCTTATGAGCTCATTCTACCAGAGCGAAGCGTCTTCCTGGGCGGAACACAGTTTGGTTCCGCCGGGAGAAATTTGTAAGGCGGCCACCTGGTCTTCCTTCATACCTTCAGTAGGCACTACCACCTCGATGTTGCGGCGGCGGCGGCGAATGACGCCTGCTTTGGGCCGGCAGTGTTACAAGCCGGCTGGAAAGGTCCCTCCCAATGATTACTGCTCTGTTTATATCCTAGAGGTAGAGTTCTGAACTGGAGGAATGATAAGGAAATGATAATTACACTTACCTGGTAATTGTAGTTCCTTGAGTGATGGCAGTTCAATCCTCCTTCCCACCCGGGGTGTTTTCATTGATGGTGTTCGAGGAAGAACTCCAAGACTACAGGTAGGTCGGCCTTTGAAGTTGATCATTCTCACTCTTTCTGTTTGCTGCTTCTGTGTGTAGCGGGGAAGGGTGTAAAAGGTTGGCCTGGGAGAGTCCCAGGTGTACATAGTCAGAGTTATAGATAGTTAAGTTTATGTTGCGGTTGATACAATAGCTACTTATTTGTTGCTCCTTTGAGTCTGCTTTGTCAATAGTTCACTGGGGCTGATGGGAGAGACCAGCAGGCTATATCCAGTGATGTCAAGATTTTTGACATGCCCAGTCTCCAAGCTGCAGGAGGAGGTGCACAACCCAGAGGTGGAGGACTGAACTGTCGTCACTCAAGGAACTACAATTACCAGGTAAGTGTAATTATCATTTAAATATCAAAGCAAGGAATTCATTCAGTCTCTCTGCTATGGCCTTTTCCTCTCTGTGCCCCTTTTTTACCCCTATATCATCTGATGGTCCATCTGCCTCACATGTTTTTTGCTATGAATGTACTTGAAGAAAAATGTATGCTTTTGCTTCCACAGCAAGCTTTTTATTTTTCAAATTCTCTTTGCCTGCCTTATCAGTGCCTTGGATCTACCTTCCCAGTGCTTATATTTCCAGTTTTCATCATTTAACTCCCTTTTCCATTTCCTGAAATATGCTTTTTTGGCTATAACAGCCTCTCTGATCTCACCTTTAAACCATGCTGTCAGTTTTTTTTTGGACTTCCTTCCACTTTCCTTAATGCATGGAATACAGGTGGTCTGGACTTCCAAGATGGTATTTTTGAACAATGCCCACACTTGATGTAAATCTTTATCCTTTGCAACTGCTCCTTAAAATAAGGAAAATTGTTTAGAAAAAAATCAGTGTCCCTTTTGAAAGTCAAAAGGTAGTACTGTGGATTTCCTTGCTGTCCTTCCTCCATTTATTAAATCAAATGTGATCATGCTATGATCACTATTGCCAAGTAGCCCCAACACCCTTATCTCTTGCAGCAGATCTTGTGTTCCATTAGGTCCAAAATGACTTACCCTCTTGTCGGTTCATGAACCAGCTGCTCCAAGAAGCACTCATTTATTTCATCTTGAAACATTATTTCCTTAGCATGTCCTGCCGTGACGCTGACCCAGTCGATATTGGGGTAATTAAAAGTTACAATGCTGTAATAATGGGCGATTTCATTAGCTTTCCTGATTTCATTGAGCATTTAATCATGCATATGTTCATTCTTGCCAGGTGGTCGATAGTATGCCCTCACTGCCATCGCCTTCCCCTTTTTACATGGGATTTCGATCCATATTCTACAGTGTATTTTGTTTCTTGCAAAACCCGTAATCCTGTGTGACTCAATGCCCTCTCTAACAGAGTACAACCCCTCCATCAATTTGATCTGCTCTGTAGTGATATTATTTGTTCCCTGGTATCACTGTCCCATTGGTGGTTGTCCTTCCACCAGATCTCTGAGATACCAACCATATGTAACCTCTCATTTAGTGCTTTATATCATAACTCTCCCATCTTAGTTTTTAGACTTCTAGCATTTGCATACAAGAATTTCAGAGGTTGTATTTTATTTATATTAATCTGGGTATCGGTAGATGGGGGGTAATTTTGGAATCTTTATGCTCTGTCTGCTCTCTATTTAAGGACATTTGGGTTACTTTTGTGTTTATTAAATTCTCTGTCGATATGCCCTAACTTCAGTCTCTTGCTAGAATCCTTCAAGGATACATCCTTCCAAACCATGTGCTCTTTGGGTGACTGTCGGCTTTCCCCTATTATGTAGTTCAAAAACTGCTCGTATCTCAAGGTGCAGAGCTGATTCAGGAGAGCCCTGATCCCATGGAGAAAGGCTGCCCCAGAATGTTTGTTCTCAAAGCCAGAGGATGTAGCAATTATAATAACAAACACTGAGCAGGACTTCAGGGTTCGAAGAGATGGCACTTGGACTCAACAGCATTTCCAGGTTTGCAATCAATAGCTTTGTTCCCAAGTCGGGGGGGGGGGGGGGGAGGAGTAGTTCCATTCATGCTCAATGCTTGGAAGATGAGCACAGTGGTAACTGGGGGAGATGGGGGGGGGGGGCAGGGTTAGCAGCTCACCACAAGCCAGTGTGGTAGTGAAAGAAAGAGGCAAAAGAAAAAAGCTGTGTGCTGCTTCTGCCATTGCTGATAGCACGCTGCCCTTGCTCTCTGACCACAGACCAGTTACTTGTCATTTGGTGCCAGTCACGGAGAACGACACTGCCTGCCCTGGCCAATGACGGGCAGTTTTACATGCTCTCTGTTGGGCCAAGCAGCAACTTGCAGCATATTTGTATGGCCCCCAGATGTGGCTACAAAAGCGGCATTCACATCATGCTTCTGCATGTTGCTCTGCTTCCAAGGGCCAGGTCTGATTGTTTTTGGTTTTTAGTTATGGCAACCTGGTGCCTGGGGTTTGAGCTTTTCATTAGGCTATTTCTAGACATCCAGGTTCTGAAATAAAATTCTGGGGACATCTACATAGATGTCCATATCGGGCATGTCAATGTTTTTGTGAAATGATGTCTGCACCTGGGCGTGCATGTTTTTTTCAAATATTCTGGTTTAGAACTCCCAGGTTGCACTTAAACATCCTTTCTAAAATCCCCCTCATTCTGCATCTATACTTTATGGACTTTTTTAATATTTAGTTAATCGCCTGAAGGTTGTACATAACAATTTAATCACAAGGAGTTCGTGCTGTTTGAAGCCTCTAAAAATTTGTTTTTAACATTAATGCATACCATTACAAATACTAACTTGTGAGCTTATTGACCATTATTTTGATAGGTAAAAATAAACACTGAGTGAGTTTTTGTGGCTGTTAAAGTCAAAGCAAAGCAGTGGCTCCAAACTGCTCTTTGCTGCTGCCTTCTGCCCCCCCTCTCAGAAACTGCTGCCTTAGGTGATTTGCCTAGTGGTTAGGCCAGCCTGGGCGGCGGGGGGCGGGGGGGCGGGGCAGGGGGGGGGGCGGGGCGGGCGGGCGGGGGCGGGGCGGGGGGTTGTAGGATCCATCCCATGAGCTGGAATGGGAGGGGGGAACCTGAGACAATATTTTCCTGTAACTGGTCCCTGGACCTACCTGCAGGGCCACTTTTACTTTTCTTTATCGTCATCTTTTGATAGACCGCTATGGCCGAGGCATACAAGCGGTGTACAATACAAAGGACTGCAGAAAGTTGAAAGGGAAAGGAATGCCATTGTTGGATAGGACAGCAAAGAGAGTGAGAGAAGGAGCTAAGTAGAAAGGGGGGCGGGACAGATGGGGAGAAAGAGAGGGTGCAATAAGGGAGACAGGAGGAGGGAATTGAGCGAATTATAATGAATTACTGGTGGTATTGAAAGCTAAACTGAAGAGGTGAGTTTTTAGGGCAGCTTTAAATTTTGTGAAGGAGGCTTCAGCGTGAAGGGTCAGGGGGAGGGAGTTCCACAAGGAGGGATCCAAAAAAGAAGGCGGCTGAGTGACGCATATGTTTGGGCAAAAGGGGCCCAGTTTGCCCATATGTAAACTTAGCCCTCAGTGTAGGCTGCTGAAAAATTTGTTTACATGTCTTCTAATAATATTTGTACATGGTTGTATTAGCTAGTAGTCCTGTGTGAAGTTGGAAATACTATTTGACTAAATTACTAAAGATGCAAGATAAAGGTGGATATGCCATAATGGGGGGAGGGGGCGGGGGCACCAGGTTCAAATTGCACATTCTGCAGTTATAGCTTAGTGTATGAGACTGCATTGATTATAATTTTGTATGATGAATTACAGATTTTAATTGTAACATTTTTGTTGGTGTTGTTGTTTGGCCTATTCTGTTGTACTGCCATTCCTTTGCTTTAATCTTTGGCATGCTGACTTTGCTATGTTTTAAAATGTTGGATTGATCCTTTTGTATACATGTGTGATATTTATCCTGATATTTGTTACAGTGTAGCACTCTATTAGACCCCTCCCTGGCCCTACCTCGGGAAAAGAGTGAGCGGAGCAAAAACTATGCTGAAGATATAGCCAATGAAGCTATTAACCTACTTTGGAACCTATGGTAAATTTGCATTTCATTTATTATGATATTTTTCTTTTAATGGCATTAGAAGAATAGCTTGCTGTTCTGCAGGACAACTGTGGTCGCTAGAACTCTAGTTACAATTTGGTAGTTGAAGAAATTAGTTCTTAGCAGCAGTACTGCTAGGAGATATGCATGTCAGAAAGCTTAATGTCTGATGTTTGCTGGAGGCTATTCTACACTTCTACCACTTTTTCTGTAAAGAAATATTTCCGCATTTTACTCCTGAGTCTTTCTCCTTTCACTTTCATCCAATGTAACGGAGCTTGCCTTCAACTGAAAGAGACCCTCCTATGCATTTATGCCACAGAGGTATTTAAAAGTATCTCTCATATCGCCCCTATCCTGCCTTTCTTCTAAAGTATAAATAGATCTTTGTCTGTCCTCATATGCAACATAACTAAGACTAATAACCATTTTAGTAGCCACCCTCTGCACCAACTCAAACCTGCTTCATATCCTATTGAAGGTGCGGTCTCCAGAATTGCACACACAACTCCAAATGAGGTTGCACCAGAGACTTATACAGAGGCATTATCACCTTTTTTTTTTTTTTTTCTGCTGGCCATTTCTCTCCCTATACACCCAAGCACCCTTCTGGCTTTCAGAGTCTCCTTTTCTACCTGTTTAGCTACTTTAAGATCATCAGACACAATTATGCCAAGGTCCCGCTCTTCTTTTGTGGACAGAAGTACCTCACCCCCTACACTGTACAGCTCCTTTGGATTTTTGCAGCCTAAATGCATGACCCTGCATTTTAAATTTCAGTTGCCAAATTCTAGACCATTCTTCAAGCTTAGCTAGATTCCTCCTCATGTTATCAACTCCTTCCTGTATATCTACTCTATTGCAGATTTTGGTATCATCTGAAAACAAGCAAACCTTGCCCAATTGTCCTTCCGCAATATCACTAACAGGTGTTAAACAGAATTGGACCAAAGACAAATCCCTGCGGCACACCACTGGTAATTTCCTCCTCCTCAGAGTGAGTTCCATTTACCTCTACTCTGTCGCCTCCCTCTCAACCAATTTCTAACCCAATCAGTAACTTTAGGGTCCATCCCTAGGGTGCTCAGTTTGTTTATAAGTCGGCTGTGTGGGACGATATCAAAGGCTTTACTGAAATCTAAATATACCACATCTAGGACTCTCCATCAGTCCAGCTTTCTGGTCACCCAGTCAAAGAAATCTATCAGATTTGTCTGACAAGACTTGCCTCTGGCGAATCCATGCTGCCTTGGATCCTGCAATCCATTTGATTCCAGAAACCTCATTCTCTCCTTTAGTAGCCTTTCCAATAATATACTAACCACAGAGTTTAGACTAATCAACCTGTAGTTCTCAATGTCAACCTTACATCCGCTTTTGTGTAAAAGGACCTTTCTCTAGTCCTCTGGCACCACTCATGACTCCAAAGAGGCAATGAAAAGGTCAGACAATGGAGCCGCTAGAACATCCCCAAGTTCCCCCAGTATTCTTGGCTTTGTCCCCTCTGGACCTATGGCTTTGTCTACTTTTAGTTTAGCTAGTTCCTCACTAACACAGTCTAATGAAAATTGTCTGAGATCCCCATCGCTTCGGTTCATATTTGTGGGTGTTTTCTGAGGTCCTTCTCCTTGCCCTTCATCTGTGAACACAGAACAGAAATATTTGTTAAGCTGTTCTGCTTTATCCTCATCAGTTTCTGCATATTCCTCCCCTGCACCCTTGAGTCTGACAATATCTCTTTTGCCCCTTCTCTTCTAACTAACATATCTGAAAAATCTCTTATCCCCCCACATTTTATTGCATTGGTTATTTCTTCTTCTTTTTGTACCTTTGCATTCCTGACTACTTTGCTAGCTTCTTTGCTACTTTGCTAGCTTTTTTTTTTCCAAATGTAGATTCCTGTCTTCCTCTCTCTGTGATCTTTTATTTCATGAAGGCCTCCCTCTTTTTATTCATCTTTTTCATGGAACAATCCAGGGCGGACACCCCAAATGTTCTGGTAGTTAGAGAAACTGGGCGGGGATGATCAATTACCCCTAGAGTAGCCTAGTTCCTTTCCAGGACTTTGAAGGACCTGGGTGCCAGCTTCAGCACTCGGCCAGAGTGTTTCTCACGCTGGTAAAGTTGGATGAGCTGCAGCTGCAATTCAAGTGTTCTTTGCTCCCTGGTAGCTCCCCAGGGTCTTGAAACTATCTGCATTTCCTCCAGTCAGTGGTATCAACCCTGGCACTAATGCCTTGGGCCAGAGCACATATGCGCTCCCTGCAGGAATACCTTAGGCCTTACTGGTCATCTCGCTCCAAGTTCGATTGACACCTTTCTTGTCTCAGAAGATCAGGGGTTAATTGGCCTGGTGGCTGCAAACTTGTCCTCTGATGGACAGGATGCCTCTGGAGGTGTCAAATTGGGGAATGGTCACCATGGGTGCCAGCTTGCTGGACTGGAGATTGCATTGTCTGGATCTGTATGTTCAGTGGCGCTGTTCCCCTCTGGAAGCCACCTTGACGATCAACAGACTAGAAACCAGGGCAGTGAGGTTTTTGAAACTTGTATTTTATTTCACATTTTCAACTTAAACATAAGACATCCCCCAAACATGGTCTCAAAAAACATTTGTCGTCCCCCCCTCCCTGCATTAAATTCATATGGGCTTCATTACCCCTCTAACTCGGTCAGGTCTTGCCTATTACAGCAGAAACATCTGTCCCTGCTTGATCTCCAGGGCCTGATTTCTCAGCACCCTGGGTCACATAGTCCTGAATTGTTCCAGATGGCCGGCTACATCTCCAACCCAGCAAAACAGGCCATTCAACCCGAAATCATAGCCATAGCCATAGCCAACCTAGTTCTATCCCACTTCTGCCCTTTCTGCACAAAGCTTATCCCCCCCCCAAGCACTGTTTCATATCCATATCCTTTCCTCATTCCATAATATACCCTTTTATTGCTTTAGTACTTATTTAAACATGAAAAAGCAAAACAGAGAAACATGAAAGCAAACAGCAACCTGGTCCTTACCAAGGCTCCCCTGTACATCATAACCAGAATAGGTGCCATTGATTGTCCCATTAATATTGAACCTTCCCACTTTAGGTGAGAACTTTTATAATCTTTTTCTCCTTCCCTCCCCCCCCCTCTAAAGAATCCCACTCCCCATCGTCCTCCCTCCCCATCCTTCATCCATGCCGTTATCTTTCCAATCATTCCTAATTCTCTCCCCCCCCTCCCTAATCCTTTTGAGGTTGTTTTAGCCAGCCCTCATACTGAGTCCATTCCTGTTTGACCTTATCCCATCTTTTGTGTGCAAGAGCAGTCAGGTGGCTCATTGTATACCCATGGTATAATCTTTTTAAGATCTCTTTTGTGGGAACTTGTAGGCTTTGCCATGCCCTTGCCAAAGCCGCCATCACTGCCAACACAACATGTACTGCAAACCTTTTACTAGAGTCTGCCTCCCACTCGCCAGGTGTACATTTCTCTTCCCATCACAGCCTGGTATATGTCCATTACCATATTCCCGTATCTTGGTGCAGTCCCATCACATATGCAGGTAGTCCCTCATTTTACCTCATCCCTTCCAACATTCCAACATAAAGAACTACCTGCTCCCTTCCATTTGCATATCCATTGTGGCATTAGGTAGACCCTATACGTGACCTTCCAGCAGTGTTCCTGCATGGCTGCTGAACCCCCCGCCCCCCTTACTTTCCCCATTCCTTGAAAAATTAGCTCCTACATAGTCTGGTCCCACTCTACTCATGGGTCCCTCTCCCATGCTTCCATAAAGGCCCCTTCCTCTTCGTCTCTCCGGGCCAGTCCAGGAACATAAGGGTTGTCAACCTTCTCCAGCAGCTGAGGACTGAATTCTGAAGTTTTGCTGACATGCTATCCGGCTCCCCCTGGTGTCAGAACCTCAGTCTTTCAGTCCTCAGCAGCTGGAAGGGACATAAAGCTGACAGGCTCCCGGGGAAACGAAAAGAGATTTAGGCTGGAGACTAGTTTTACCTTTAAATTCCTCAATGGAGAGAGAGACCTTTAGAGGGGAAGGACTCTAGCAGGGTTCTTCTCCGCGCAGATGGGAATCAATTAGCTGAGAGCCGAATTGGGCACGGAGCAGAGGAGGCAGAGCCTGCCTCAGTCAGCAGCTTCTGTTAACGGGTGAAGGCGGAGAGAGGTGCTGGGAGCCCCAGAGACCATCGGACCGCTCCTGGAGTCAAGGCACTCTACCGCTAGCAGTGGGAGTGAGTGGCTTGGAGAGCACAACAGTGCGGTTTTTCTTGAACGACACTGTAAGGTACGTTGGGGTTTTTAGACCGAGTGGCTCTGCTGAACCTGATCGTGGGGTTATTTTTACGGCGCAGGTGTTGCTAGGGACGCGCAGGCTGGCGAACCTGATGGGGTGCAAATACTGTAGCGGTCGGCGGCAGCTCTTAGTCCTGGGGTTTGGTTGGCGTTTAGTAGGCAGGTGAAATTCGGCAATTAAGCTCGTGGCAGCATGGAAGGCAGACTAGAATCCGGTGATCCTTTGGGGGGCTGTCAGAGCGGGGCAGAAATGGCAGGAACGGCAGCCATTTTAGATAAAGCTTCCATTCTGGAGTCTAGTCGGGAAAAGCCCGTGAAGAAAAAAATCTAAAACAAAAAAGCCAGTTCAAGTGGAGGAGGCTCCTTCACAGTCATTGCCTGCAGCGCAGGGGGGTTTAGAGTCTGGTTTTTTTTTTCAGCAGATTTTATACTGGCATTACATCAAGCTTACTGTTTGAAATGGCAGCAGGTTCAGGGCAAGGGCTCTGTCCCCTTACTGTCACAGGCCCAAGAAAAAGATATCTCCCTGTTGGACCCAGTGGAGGGGCCCTCCAAAGCGGCCCTGGGGGCTGAGGTGTGCACAGATAGCTTCGGTCTGCACAGCTCAGGGCTCCAGGGGGTTGAAGGAGAGATTCTTTCAGGCTCGGGCCTCGTGCAGTGGGCCACGGATCTGGAGGACGGTGAGATGGGGTTCAGTTAGGATCCTAATCTTTTGAGTTTTTAGGAAGGAGGAATTGGGTGCGCTGATTGCCCAATTGCTGGCAGCCCTAAACATAAGTCTGCCAACAGTTTAAGAGGTAGTCGTCAAAGTGAGTGGAACACTTCCACACACCACCGCGACAACTCCTTTTTTTTTTTTTTTTTTTTTAAGTTTTCATAAAATGCTGAAGTCATAAGAACCAAACTTGACACTTAACTTAATCAATGAAACACCAGAATTTCAAATTGACGACGTGCCACACGTTTCGGGTACAGCATCCAAATTTAACCCTTCTTCAGGTCAGCATAGACTGGCGATCACAATTATACTCAAGACGGTGAGCTGCTTCAGTTAGGGGCACAGCTTACTTCTATGTTTCGGCGTCTGACGTCAGACTTGTCAGCTGACTCAATTTGTTAAGGGGAACCCACTGACAAGGGAACACCTCACAAATGCAAATCAAATAATAGTATGCCAATCAATTTGTGCATTAAGCCCATTAGGGACAACAGAGTTAAGGCGATAGTTTTATTGATGTTTTTTTCCTTTGGACTGGTACTAAAAGTGCTTTGGATCTTTTTGTTCAGTGGCTCAACGCCTGTAAGCCTAATATTCGGTTTGTTGCACAGATGGACACTAGCAGTATACAATTTCTGGACATCACGGTGCATCTGACTTCATCTGGTATACAAACTACATTATTTAGGAAACCAGTTCAGCGTAATACTTTACTCAGTTATGCTAGTTTCCATCCTACTTCCCTAAAACGAGGGTTGCCATTTGGACAGTTTTTGAGACTCCGTCGCAACTGCTCTACTAGACATGAGTTTTTATTTCATGCTCATGATTTGAAATTGAGATTGCTTCAGAGGGGTTATCCCCTTATGGTGGTTGATAGGGCGTACAATCGAGCCAAACACGTTCATCGTGAATGGCTTTTAGCTCCCTCTGCTACTCAGTCAGAAGCAGATGTGATTACTGGTGTTTTACCTTACACTAGTAATATGTCACGGGTGGTCAAAATATTACACCGGTTTTGGCCCATTTTGGGGCTTCACCCTTGCTTTCGCAACAAAACCTTATGTATAGCTTATTCACGTAAGGCCAATCTTAGGGATTTTATTGTGAAAACATGAATTGGATCGCCCTCTATACCATCAAGATGATAGGGGACATTACCCCTGTAGTGGCTGTGTTTATTGCGATCTTACTATACCAGGAGGCAAATGGGTGGATGTTCATACCTCCAGGGTTTATTCATCTTCCTGTTATACAGATTGTTCTTCCACTTATGTGGTTTATCTGATAATTTGCCCCTGCATACGATATTACGTGGGATGCACCATACACCCTATTCATGTTCGATTGGCTGAACATGCTTCGCGTTTGCGATCAAGGACCCTGTCAGCTCCCATGGTGGAGCATTGCTTACAAGATGCTCATGATTTTACTCTGTTACGTTGGTGGGTCCTTGAGCTGGAGCCATTTGATCCAAGAGGAGGAAATCGTGAACAGTGGCTACAATTGCGAGAACAACGATGGATCTATCGCCTTAACTCTGTTGTCCCTAATGGGCTTAATACACAAATTGATTGGCATACTATTATTTGATTTGCATTTGTGAGGTGTTCCCTTGTCAGTGGGTTCCCCTTAACAAATTGAGTCAGCTGACAAGTCTGACGTCAGACGCCGAAACATAGAAGTAAGCTGTGCCTCTAACTGAAGCAGGTCACCATCTTGAGTATAATTGTGATCGCCAGTCTATGCTGACCTGAAGCAGGGTTAAATTTGGATGCTGTACCCGAAACGTGTGG
Organism: Ichthyophis bannanicus; assembly: GCA_033557465.1. Classification (NCBI taxonomy): domain Eukaryota; kingdom Metazoa; phylum Chordata; class Amphibia; order Gymnophiona; family Ichthyophiidae; genus Ichthyophis; species Ichthyophis bannanicus. Next base: position 174,076,912 of record CM066034.1, read on the forward strand.
CACGTCATCAATTTGAAATTCTGGCGTTTCATTGATTAAGTTAAGGGTCAAGTTTGGTTCTTATGACTTCAGCAACTTAAGAAAAAAAGGAGTTGTCGCGATGGTGTGTGGAAGTGTTCCACTCACTTTGACGACTAGCTCCGACAAAATTAATCCACTAAGGGGTTTCACTGTTCATTGTTAGGATCCTTTGTTTCACGGGTATTTATTTGATTCTGACGGGTTTAGAATTCTCCATAACAGTTTAAGAGGAGCCGTTAGAGGATCCTCTGCTCCAAGGCTTTAAAGCGGAGCAAAGGTGTTTTTTGGTTCATAGGGTTATAAAACAGATGGTGGAATCTGTATGGGAGTGTCCGGAAGCTACCCTGCAGGGAGCGCGGACCATCGGACAGTTGTATCTGTTACCGCAGGACTTGCTGAAGATACCTAAGGTGGATGCCTTTGTGTCAGCGGTGATTAAGAATACCACAATTCCTGTGGAGGGCGGAGTGGCCCTTAAGGATTTACAGGATAGAAAATTGGAAACCCTACTGAAGCAGACTTTTGAGACCAGCACGCTGTCGCTAAGGGCAGCTATCTGTGGTGCGTATGTCTCTAGGGCCTCCATTCGCTGGATCCAGGGTGGTACTCATTCCAAAGGGGGATGAGGAAAAAGGCGCAAAGCTGGAATCAGCAGCAGCTTATCTAGCAGATATATTCTATGATCTGGTGAGGATTTCAGCGAAATCCATGGCCTCTGTAATTGCAGCCAGGAGATTTCTCTGGCTGAGAAATTGGGCGGCGGACGCATCGTCCAAGAGGCGGCTTAGTAAACGTCCGTACAAGGGCACGCTGCTCTTTGGGGCAGCCTTGGAGAAGATTGTGAAGGATCTCGGGGATTCCAAAGGAGGTCGCCTCCCAGAGGACCGTCCGAAGGGTCAGGAACCTAACAGTGCACAGGGGGCAATCCCGAGAGTTTCGCAGATTCAGAGGATCTCGCTTTGCTCCGTATCAGAGGGGACGCTTTATGGCCAGAGGTCAGTCCTTTCGGGGAGCTTGAGGGTTCGGCAGGGGTTATTTCAGATCCCAGCAGAACTCCAGTAAAAAGCCACAATAGAAGGAGGTTGGTCCAGATGGAAATTCCTGTGGGAGGACGTCTACGAGGCTTCCTATCTGTCTGGGCCACCATAATGACAGACCAGTGGGTACTGGAAATTAATCGTGACGGCTACACACTCGAGTTTGCTCGGCCGTTAGCGGAGGCTTTCGTGGCGTCTCCATGTGGGTCGGCGGAAAAGGGGAAAGCAGTGTCCACGATGCTTCAGCGGTTGCTGCATCTTCAAGCGGTGGTTCCGGTCCCTTACGACCAATTAGGATTAGGTTGGTACTCTAATTTCATGGTTCCCAAAATCGTCCTATTTTGGATCTCAAAAAACGTGAACCGCCGCTTGAAGGTTCCTCACTTCCGAATGGAAATACTTCGGTCAGTTATTTGTTCGGTACAGCCGACAGAGGTGCTTACGTCCATAGATTTGACAGAGGCCTATCTTCATATACCCGTCAGACCAGAGCATCAAAAGTTTTTGCGGTGCCCATGGGTCATTTTCAGTTTCAAGCATTGCCATTTTGGTTTGGCTATGGCGCCGCGGACCTTCACAAAAGTGGTGGTAGTGGTGGCGGCGGCACTGAGACGAGAGGGCATTCTGGTGCACCCGTACCTCGACGATTGGCTGATTCGAGCACAGTCCGTGTCTGAGTCGGGGGCAGCAACGGCACGAGTGGTGAGTCTCCTAGAACAGCTTGGCTGGGTAATAAACCAGGCCAAGAGTCAGTTGCAGCCGGTACAGCGTCTCCTTTACCTGGGAGCGGTGTTCAACGCGAAGATAGGAGCAGTTTTCCTGCTGGAGGTCAGGGTACAAAAGTTTTTGAAGCAAGTAGCAGCGTTTTTATGCCTGAAAGCTCCGATGGCGTGGCGTTACTTGCAGCTTCTAGGTTCTATGGCAGTGGCCTTGGATCTCGTACCCTGGGCAAGGGCGCATATGCGTCTATTGCAGCAGGCCTTGCTGACAAGGTGGTCACCTCAGGATCATCCCCTGGATCGGAAGCTGACACATTCACAGTAAGTAAGCAACAGTCTGCAGTGGTGGTTGGATCCTGCCCATCTTCGAGCGGGAGTTCCATTAATACAACCGGACTGGGTGCTCATCACCACAGATGCCGGTCTCTTGGGCTGGGGGGCGCATTGTCAGTTGCACATGGCTCAGGGCTGTTGGCCGCCAGAGTTGATGGGTTACTCCATCAATCATTTGGAACTAAGAGCGGTGCGCTTGGCTCTTCATGAGTTTCGCCATCTCGTGGAGGGAAAAGCGGTACGAGTGTTCTCCGACAATGCGGTGACAATGTCCTATGTCAATTGGCAAGGGGGAACAGGCAGTGCAGCCTTGTTAGAGGAGAGTCAGCGGTGGTTGAGCTGGGCGAAGTCCTATCTGATAGCTCTATCGGTGGCGCATGTAGCAGGTCGGGACAATGTGCAGGCCGATTATCTCAGCTGGCATGTGCTAGATCCAGGAGAATGGGAGTTGAACGCAGCGGTGTTTCACGACCTTACCCGACGATGGGGACAGCCGTTGATGGACCTGATGGTCACCTTCAACAATACCAAAGCAAGTCGGTTTTTCAGCAAGCGCAGAGAGCGTATGTTGGAAGTCCTCGACGGCTTGGTGCAGCCGTGGCCGGTGAGGGTGTTGCTTTATGCCTTTCCTCCATGGCCGATGATCAGGCGGGTCATTCGGCAAATAGAGCATCACAACGGTCCGGTTATTCTCATTGCCCCAGACTGGCCCAGGAGAGCGTAGTATGCGGACCTGGTGCGTCTCCTGGTGGACAGTCCCTGGAAGCTGTCCGCTCAGGTGAACCTTTTGTGCCAGGGTCCACTGCTCATGCCGAATGTGGCTTGCTTCTCGCTTACGGCTTGGCTCTTGAAAGGGAAAGGTTAAGGTGTAGAGGTTATTCATCGGCAGTGGTAGCCACACTGTTGAAGGCCAGGAGGCAATCTACTTCCCTAGCTTATTTATTTTATTTATTTATATTCTCTTATATACCGCGCTATTCTGCATCAGTGCGGTTTACATTGAACAAACTGAAATTACATTGAACAGGGCATTATAACTTGGAGATAACTATTTTACAGGGAACATGGGCAATGGAGGGTTAAGTGGCTTGCCCAAGACCACAAGGAGCACCTGTGGGACTAGAAACCCCAGTCCTTCCGGCCCAAGGTTGCTGTCCTCTAGTGGGATTTGAACCCCCGACCTTCCGGCCTGAAGTACCTTGCCCCAACCACTAGGCCACTTCTCCACTCCTGCCAAGCTTATATTCACATTTGGTATATATTTGAGCATTGGTGTGAAGAGCGCGACCTGCGACCGGGCGACGCTCTAGTTCCAGAGGTGTTGTCGTTTCTGCAGGATGGGCTAGATAGGGGGTTAGCCCTTGGCACTCTCAAAGTTCAGTTGGCGGCTCTGGCATGTTTTTGAGGTAAGATACGGGGAGTTATCCTGTCCAGCCATCCATATATTTTGCGGTTTTTGAGAGCGGTGAAGAATATGCGTCCTCCGATTCGGGCAGTGGTTCTGTCCTGGGATCTGAATTTAGTTCTCGAAGCTTTGGCGAGACCTCCCTTTGAGCCGGCAAGGGGAATATCGCTCAAGGAGCTATCGTGGAAGACTGCTTTCTTAGTGGCCTTGTGTTCGGCAAGAAGGATTTCGGATGTCCAGGCACTTTCGTGTAGAGAACCGTATCTTCAGTTTTACGAAGAGAAGGTAATGTTGTGGCTGGTTCCCTCCTTTCTTCCGAAGGTAGTGTCTAAGTTTTTCATGTGAATCAGACTATTTCGCTTCCTACTTTTAGGGGCCAGGGGGGAATGCCTATAGATGTGGTTCTGCATAAGTTAGATTTAGGGAAAGTACTCCGAAGTTCTCCAGGACCAAGCAGGAAGTCAGCCCTCACATATGGGTGACGACAGCGCCGATGGAGCCCTCGTGCAGAGCATTTCACCAGCTTTCAAAGAAAGCCTTTGGGAATTGCAGCGCGCATGCGCGGTCCTCTTCCCGCCCAAGGGTGCCATCTTGCTCAGTCTTCTTTTTTCCGCGGAGCCCGACGGACGTAGTTCGTTTTTCCCCGAGGAAAAAGTTGATTTTCTCTATTTTTCTCTCTTCTCCGGTTCGACGCCGGATCCTTTTCCCGCTTGTACCGATACGCCGGTATCGAGTCCTTCTCTTTGTTTTTCGGTTTTTGTCCTTTGACTGGCGTTCGCGCCTTTTTTTCTTTTTTCCCTGGCAGCCCGGTCTTTTGACCTAGCAGGGGCCCTTTTTCCCCCGATGGCTACCAGCGGGTTTAAGAAATGTGATCGGTGTAAGAAACGTATGTCTCTTACCGACACACATGACTGCTGCCTTCGTTGCCTCGGACTCGATCATGACCTGATGATCTGTGGTCCGTGTGGCAAAATGTCCTCGAAGGCGTTGAGTCGGCAGCACCAGAAGGATAGAATTTTTTCTGACTCTGTGTCCGGCCGGACCTGGACCTCGTCAGAGGCCTCGACGTCTCGGGACTCCGGCCCCGAGCAGCATCGGGGTTCCTCTGAGCGGGGGTCTCCTTCGCAGGAACATTGCAGGAAGAAGAAACCCGCGAGGGCGGCATCGGTGGACGCTCCTAGTTCCTCGAGGGCCAGGTCGCTTAGCCCAGATAGCCGCCCCGGGTCTTCGGAGTCGGAGAGGCCTGCCAAGCATCCTCGTGTTGAGAAGGAGTCTCCTGGACATGTAAGTGCTGTTGTCCTCGTTGACTCTCCTCCGAGGGAGCCGACGGTGTCGGGCCCGAGTCGGGTGCTGCTGGGTCTCCTGAGCTTGGACTCAGGTTGACGGCCTTGGAGAGCAGCTTCGCTGCCTTCATGGAACAGCAGCGGGCATTGATTGCCGGTCTCACCGGTGCATCTGCCCTGACCACCGGGACCTCGACGTCCAAGTCGACCCTGGAGGCCGAGCCGATCCTCGAGTCCATGCGGGCTCGAGTTGATCCTCGGCCATGGTCTCCCTCGACCTCCCGTTCAGGGCCGAGGTCGTTGACGCCGATACCCTCGGCGTCGGGGTGGAGGGCATCGGTGCCCGCCCGACCGGAGACGCTCGATTCCTCCGGAGTCGGGCTGGGAGACGAAGGACGAAGAGTCACCCGACACCCATCGGACTCGGTGTGTCCCATCGGACTCGCCCGTGTCCGAACCTCGGAGATGATCCCCACCGGAGGATACCCGGTTCTCGGACTTCGTGCGGGATATGGCCAAGGCCTTTGCCTTCCCTGCGGATCCCGAGGAGGAGGCTCGAGCTGAAGAGCTCGAGGCCCTCCAGTATGACTCTCCCCCGAAGGAGGCCTTTACTGTTCCGGTTCCTCCGATGCTGGAGCGGCTGCTCTTCCGCATGTGGGAGACCCCGGCCTCGACGCCGGTGTTAAGCAAGCGGGTCGATTCCATCTATCGAGTCCGCAAGAGCCCCGGGTTCCAAAAGGCACAATTACCACACCACTCCATGGTTGTGGAATCAGCCATGCATCGACTAAAAAGTCAGAAGATGCACTCCTCGGTGCCTCCCAGCAGGGAGGCCTGGAACCTGGATGCCCTCGGTAAGAAGTGCTTCCAGGGCTCTATGCTTGCTTGCCGTGTCCAGACATACCAGCTCTACATGGGCATGTACCTTCGAGACCTGGCAAAGGATGTGCTCAGCACAGCGAGAATCCCTTCTCGTGCTTGGTAGCGGTAGTGTTGCAATATTTGCTTTACCTCTCCAATCTGGGCCTTAAGTCTAACTTTGTCAGAGTTCACCTTAGTGCTCTCTCAGCACACCACTCCTCGGTGGACGGCAGGCCTCTTTCCAACTACCCTTTGGTGGCTCGTTTCCTCAGAGGCCTCCTTCTACTGAAGCCTCCTTTGCGTCCACCGGCCCCTGAGTGGGATCTGAATGTGGTGTTACAGCGGCTTACTTGTCCGCCTTTTGAACCTATGGCTACCTGCCCTCTCCGTTTTCTCTCCTGGAAAACTTTTATTTCTGGTAGCTCTCACCTCTGCTAGGCGTGTGAGTGAACTGCAGGCGCTAGTGTGTGATCCTCCTTACACTAGGTTCTACAGGACTAGAGTAGTCTTACAGACTCACCCTAAGTTTCTTCCTAAAGTTGTTTCACCTTTTCACCTCAATCAGGAGGTGGTTCTTCCGACCTTCTTTCCCAGGCCGCATGCCAACTGGGCTGATATGGTCTTGAATACCCTGGACTGTAGAAGGGCGTTATCCTTCTACCTTGACCGTACGCGGGAGCATCGAAAGGCTGTTCAGCTTTTCGTTTCTTTTGACCCCAATAAGTTGGGGCTCCCTGTCTCCAAGCGTACGTTGTCCATATGGGTCGCTGACTGTATCGCCTGGGCTTATGGGGCAGCCGGTCTCGTTGGAGGGTCGAGTCACGGCTCATCGTGTCAGGGCGAAGGCTGCGTCAGTGGCTCATCTCCGCTCTGTTCCGTTGGCCGACATCTGCCGGGCTGCTACTTGGTCTTCAAGCCAGACTTTTGCGGCCCATTACTGCCTTGAGAGGGAGTCCCGCAGGGACAGTGCTTTCGGACAGGCAGTACTCCATAATCTCTTTGGGGTTTAGGCAACTCCTACCCTCCGGCCCTGGTGTTGGGCTACCGGTCGGGGGCGTTCTCAGAGAAGATTCCTTCCTTCTGTGCTGACGAGCTAGAGGGAGCTCATTTTTCCGCTTGAGGTCTCCGGTAGCCTTAAGCTAGGGAGTCCCATATGTGAGGACTGACTTCCTGCTTGGTCCTGGAGAAAGAGTAGTTACTCACCTGTAACAGGTGTTCTCCAGGAGCAGCAGGAATCAGTCCTCACAACCCTCCCTCCTCCCCTTGGAGTTGCAGTCATATCATTTATTTTTGCTAATTTTTTTTGCTGTCTCTTAGCTATGTCATCAGACTGAGCAAGATGGCACCCTTGGGCGGGAAGAGGACCGCGCATGCGTGCTGCAATTCCCAAAGGCTTTCTTGGAAAGCTGGGGAAATGCTCCGCACGAGGGCTCTGTCGGCGCCGACGTCACCCATATGTGAGGACTGATTCCTGCTGCTCCTGGAGAACACCTGTTAGAGGTGAGTAACTACTCTGTACCTTAGGAGGACGAAACCTTTTAGGAAAACAGACAGGCTGTTTGTGCTATTTGGGGGGCCTCGGAAGGAGGAGGCAGTCTCCAAGGCCTCGATTGCTAGATGGGTAAAGCACGCCATAGCAGCGGCGTATGAGGCAAGCGGAAAAACTCCTCCGGAGGGGTTCCGTGCTCATTTGACTCGCAGCCAGGTGGCGTCCTGGGCTAAGTTTTTGCTTTGGTTCTGCCGGTGGATATATGCCGGGCGGCTACTTGGTCATCTCTTCACACTTTTGCTAAGCATTATAGTTTGGATGTTTAGGCCAGAAGAGATGCAAATGTGGGAGCTTCGGCCATTATAGCGAGCCTAGTGGGTCACGCCCAGAGTTAGGTACTGCTTTTGGTACTTCCCTCATGTTCCTGGACTGGCCCGTAGAGACTAAGAGGAAGAAGAAATTAGATCTTACCTGCTAATTGTCTTTCCTTGAGATCTCTCCGGGCCAGTCCAGGACCCACCCGACACATTTGCAGATTGTCCGTATTGAACCAGGGGTCTCTAGTACGTCCATGATCCATGTTTACCAAGCTTAAAGGTGTGGACATTGTTGAGCAGGAGACTCGGAGTTTATTGTTCGTCTTCCGCCCAGGGAGTCTGGGTCGGTTGGCTCTATGGTGCTTCCTCAGGCTAATGCGGGGTTCGCGGTAGAGTGAATAAAAAGAAAAAAGAGGAGCTGTTAACTCTTTAGGTAGGCTCTGAATATTCCTTGGATGCGTTACGGTTGATTATAATGGTTTTGGTTCACATAATAAGTTATCTTCTTAGACTGCTTGGAAAGTGATAGACTGAGGTTCTGACGCCAGGGGGAGCCGGATAGCATGTCAGCAAAACTTCAGAATTCAGTCCTCAGCTGCTGGAGAAGGTTGACAATCCTCATGTTCCTGGACCGGCCCGGAGAGATCGCAAGGAAAGACAATTAACAGGTAAGGTCTAATTTCTTCTTTTCCTTCGGGATGTATCAATTGTTAATATATTCTACCCACTTGTCCCTTACTATTTTGCCCCTTATTCACCATTTGTTCAAACTTAGTTGGTCCCATTATCTCCCCACCCCCTGCCGCTTTCCCCATAGAAAGTGCACTGCTTGCAAGTATGACAAAAAACGTCCCTGATCCACTCCATACCTGTGCTGGAGGGCATCAAAATCTGTAATCTGGCACCCCTTCTGTGAGTAATTGCCCCCATTTTACCAGCCCTTTACCCTCCTAGTCTTTAAATCCCTTAGTATCCCATCCTGGCACAAACCCACTTGTACTCTGAATATTCTGCATATAGAGTCCCCCCTCCCTAGCCATTCTATGTTGTACAACCTTCCAGATTCTACGAGTCAGCTGTACAAAGGGATGGTCTATGCCTCCCTGCGCTGTCCCTACTCCCTCTGCCCATATTCCTCTCCTGGGGTCCCCTTGCATGATGCCCCATTCCATATCTACCCAGTGTTTATTCCCTTTTACTTCCCCCCCACTCCACCATGGCTTGCAAATGGGCGACCTGGTAATAACCTCACAACTCAGGGACCCCCATTCCCCCTTCCTTTCTCCTCCAGCACATCACCTGCCTATTTACCCTAGGTGATTTTCGTTTTCATATGTACCAAAAGAGTCTATGCTGGCAGCGTCTGAGGAACAAATCCAGCACAAAGATTGGCAGCATCTGGAACAGGAACAGCATGCATGGCAGGATATTCATTTTTGTGATTGCAGTCCAACCCGCCCCCATATGAAATATAGGGTTTATACCATATTTCTTAAGTTCTGCATTCTGTCTCCACAATGGGGGTATAATTTAATTTGAACAGTCCCGTTAAATCACTTCCCAATTGTATCCCTAAGTACCTAATCGAGGTTCTCCCCCATTTAAATGGAAAAGCAGCCTTCAGTCTGTCTTCCAACTGCTTGTCCAATACTATCTTCAGAAATTCAGTTTTTGTCAGATTGATCTTGTACCCAGAGACCCCACTGTATTTCTCTGTCAGCTTCATTAGATTAGGCAGTGTTATCAGCGGCTTTGTGAGAGTATAGATTATATCATCTGCGTACAGAGCTATTTTATTTTCTTTGTCCCCAACCTCCACTCCCCTTATATCCCTCGTGGCCTGCACCACCATCGCCAGGGGTTCTATTACCAGGGCAAACAGTAGGGGGGACAGAGGACAGCCCTGCCTTGTTCCCCGGCCTAATTCAAACTCCTCCGAATATTTACCATTATCCCTTATCCGGGCCTTTGGGCATTTATACATTGCCTTTAACCATGTCAAAAATATGTCTCCCAAACCTCATCCTGCACAGCACTTCGAACATAAACCCCTACTCCACTCTGTCAAATGCTTTTTTGGCATCAACCACCATGAATATCATGGGTTTTCTTCCTGTTCTTAACCTGCCAAATGATGTCTCGTGTGTCTCCCTGATATGAACCCAGTTTGATCTGCCCCTACTAACTGCGGGAGATAACGCTGGAATCTCCAGGAACAAGCAGGAATGAGTCTTCACATATGGGTATCGTCGGTACCGACGGAGCCTGCGCGGGAACGCTCCCCAGCGTCCAGTAAGAAAGCTTTTGGGAGCATCCCACAGCACCTGCGCGCTGCCTTCCCGCCTTTCCTAATCGCATCTCTCCAGTTCTTCTTTTCCGCGGAGCCAGCAGGTCGTGTTCCTGTCACCGCAGAAGAAGTTCTTTATTTTTTTCTTTATTTTTCTGTGTCGCGTCTGCCTTCAACGTCAGACCGGTACCGCCGGTCTTTTCTTTTCTTTCTTTCTTCAAAAAACCCCCCAAAACCTTTTATTCTTTCAGCTGTGCATTTTTAGTTTGGGCCTTAGGTCTAAATATTTTCTCCTCATGGAGAAGCCCGCTTCCGGGTTCAAAAAGTGCACAAAATGTGGCGGTACTATTTGTCACCGACACCCATGATTGGTGTCTGAAATGTTTGGGTCCTGACCATTCCATCACGGATTGTGTGTCCTGCACCATGATGTCTAAAAGGGGTCGGCAGAACCGATCAGCCAAGCTCAGTACCCTGTTTCCCTCTGATGCAGCCTTGGTGGCATCGACGTCTTCCAGGGCTGCTTCTTCCTCCCATGGATCTCAGGTAACCAAACATAAATCTAGCAGGTCCTCGAAGGGCAAATCTCCCTCTAAGCATCGAGATGCCTCCGGGCTTGCCCTCGAGGATTCCGCTCCAGCAAAATTACCCCTGTGGGAAGTTTCGGTTTCCAAAGCATTATCTATGGGGTCACAGGTTGACATCGATGGCTTGGCCTCGATCGATCACCTGTTGTCGTGTTCTGGGGTACCGGTGGCCTCCACTGGTACCGACATCCAGACTCTGGTGGCGTCTAGGGATCAGAAAATTCTGTCCATGCAGCGCACCCTTACGGCGTTTATGCAGGCTTCGACGTCGCAACAATCCCCGTTGCCGGTACCGGTGCCGGTACCGATTGCATCGGCTTCGGTGTCGGCTGCAACGGTACCCTGTCCTATGATGCCCATCGGTACCGAACCGGTACCGCTTACTCCCGATGTCGATCCCACTCGGTACGCGTATCGGGCTTTACAGGAGCATCCAGACAGGCGATACTTCGATTCCTCCGAAGACTAGTCGGAGGCTTCTGTCGATGCACCGGTGCTTCTTCCTCAGGAGTCTGATTCTCCAAAACGAAGAATGTCTCCTCCAGAGGACTTGTCTTTTCAAGACTTACATAAGAACATAAGATATGCCATACTGGGTCAGACCAAGGTCCATCAAGCCCAGTATTCTGTTTCCAACAGTGGCCAATCTAGGTCATATGTACCTAGCAGTTTCCCCAAGAGACACAAGTTCCACAATGCTTGTACTGAGTCAAGCATTGATATCTTCGGTCACTTCCTAATAATGGTTTATGGACCTTTCCTCCAGGAACTTGTCCAAACCTTTTTTTAAACCCAGCTACACTAACAGCCTTTACTACATCCTCCGGTAACAAATTCCAGAGTTTGATTACACGTTGAGTGAAAAAATATTTTCTTTTATTAGTCTTAAATAGTTTACCCTGTAGCTTCATTGCATGTCCCCTAGTCTTTCTATATTCTGATAAGGTAAACAATCGATCTACGTTTACCCGTTCCACTCCGTTCATTAATTTATAGACTTCTATCATATCTCCCCTCAGCTGTCTCTTTTCCAGGTTAAAGAGCCCTAACCTTTTTAGCCTTTCCTCATAGGAGTATCCTTCCATCCCCTTTACCATTTTGGTGGCTCTTCTCTGAACCTTTTCTAAAATCGCTATATCCTTTTTAAGATACGGTGACCAGAATTGCACACAATATTCAAGGTGCGGTCTCACCATGGAACGATATAGAGGCATTATAATATCTTTTATTTTCCATTCCTTTCCTTATCATACCTAGCATTCTATTTGCTCTCTTGGCTGCCGCTGCACACTGGGCCGAGTGTTTTAACATGGTAACCACAATGACGTCTAAATCTTTTTCCTGGGTGGTGGTTCCTAATGTGGAACCTTGCATCGTGTAACCATAGTTTGGGTTGTTCTTCCCTAGGTGCATAACCTTGCACTTGTCCACATTAAATTTCATCTGCCATTTTGATGCCCAGTCTTCCAATTTATCAAGATCCTCTTGCAATTTTTCACAATCCTCTTGGGTTTTAACAACTTTAAATAGTTTTATGTCATCTGCAAATTTGATAACCTCACTCGTTATTCCACTTTCCCAGGTCATTTATAAATATGTCAAAAAGCAGCGGACCCAGCACAGATCCCTGGGGTACACCACTATTCACCTTTCTCCATTGGGAAAATTGGCCATTTAGCCCTACCCTCCGCTTTCTATCTTTTAACCAGTTCCTGATCCACAATAGTACACTGCCTCCTATCCCATGACTCTTAGTTTTGCCAAAAGTCTCTGATGAGGGACCTTGTCAAAGGCTTTCTGAAAGTCCAGATACACAATATCAACCGACTCACCTTTGTCCACCTGTTTGTTCACTCCTTCAAAAAAACATAACAGATTAGTAAGACAAGATCTTCCTTGTCTAAAGCCATGTTGGCTGTCTCCCATTAGGTTGTGACTATCTACATGCTGAGTAATTTTATTCTTTATGATGGTTTCTACCATTTTTCCCGGTACTGACGTCAGGCTCACCGGTCTGTAGTTTCCCGGATCACCCCTGGAACCCTTTTTAAAAATTGGTGTTACATTGGCGATCCTCCAATCTTCAGGTATTAGAGATGATTTTAATGATAGTTCACAGATTACTAATAGCAGGTCTGCAATCTCATATTTCAGTTCTTTCAACACCCTTGGATGTATACCATCCGGCCCAGGTGATTTGCTACTCTTCAGTTTATCTAATAGTTGTAAGACATCTTCCCGATGTATCAATATTTCCTTCAATTCTTCCGCACCTTTAAATACCACTTCAGTCATGGGTAACATCCCTACATCTTCCTCAGTAAAGACTGAAGCAAAGAATTAATTCAGTCTCTCCGCTATCGCCTTGTCGCCTCTTAGTGCTCCTTTAACCCCTTTATCATCTAATGGACCAACTGACTCTCTCACAGGTTTTTTGCTACGAATGTACTTGAAAAGGTCTTTATTTCGTGTTTTTGCTTCCGCAGCAAGCTTCTTCTCAAATTCTCTCTTTGCTTGCCTTATCAATGCCTTGCATTTGACTTGCCAGTGCTTGTGCTGTTTCCAGGTTTCGTCATTTGGCTCTTTTTTCCATTTCCTGAAAGATGCTTTTTTGGCAACAGCCTCTCTGACCTCACCTTTTAAACCATGCTGGCAGTTTTTTGGACTTCCTTCCACTTTTCTTAAAGCGTGGAATACAGCTGGTCTGGGCTTCCAAGATAGTACTTTTCAACAACATCCAAGCTTGATGTACGTCTTTAACCTTTGCAACTGCTCCTTTTAGTTTTTTCTTAACTGTTTTCCTCATTTTATCATAGTCTCCCTTTCGAAAGTTAAAGGGTAGTACTGTGGATTTCCTTACTATCCCTCCTCCACTAATTAAATCAAAGGCGATCATGCTATGATCACTATTGCCAAGTGGCCCCAACACCCTTATCTCTTGCACTAGATCTGTTGTTCCACTAAGGACTAGGTCTAATATGGCTTCCCCTCTGGTCGGTTCATGAACCACCTGCTCCAAGAAGCAGTCATTTATTTCATCTAGGAACTTTATCTCCCTAGCGTGTCCTTCATTAGGGAAGTGGCTAGAGGCCTCTCCATCACAGTGGCCTCTGAGTCAGAGCCTAGAGCCAAATAATTAGATATTTTGCAATATCCTAAGGCTCCTAAGGAAGCAGCTACCCTACCTATTCATGAAATCCTCTATGATCTCATGTTGGGCATGTGGGAGACTCCTCTCACCACCTCTCCTCATTCTCGCAGGTTAGACACCATGTACCGTGTCCCTCCCTGTCCTGGTTTTCATAAGACTCAGCTTCCTCACCACTATTGTGGTTGAGTCTGCTATGAAGAAAATAAAGAGTGCAAAGAGACACTCATCTAACCCTCCAGGACGTGAATGTAGGACTCTAGATGCTTTTGGCCGAAGGATTTTCCAGGCCAATATGCTTGCTGCCAGAATCAACTCCTATAGTCTCTATATGGGGATGTTTCTAAAAGAAGTCACAGATCATCTGCAGACTTTAGCTCCTTTTATTTCAGAAGATAAAAGGCAGGAATTTCTCACTTGGCTCAAACATGCTCAAGATGTTTCCAAATTCTCCAACCGTGCAGCCTTTGACTCTTTTGAGTGTGTAAGCAGAGCCACGGCTATTGCCATAGGTGCATGCAGAATTGCTTGGGTACAAGCCTCTGATTTGGAACTCTGGGTCCAAGACAAGTTGGGAAACCTTCCTTGTACAGGTGAAAACCTGTTTGGCAGGGATTGGCAAGCAAAGGCCACTCAGATGGATGCTGAGAACTCTGCTTTGGATCGACTTTCAAAGTCTACCTCTGCCCCTGTTAAGAAAAGATTGTTCAAAAAGACATCTTTTTCTAAAAAGGGAAGATATTATCCTGCTCATGGGCAGACATCTTCTGCAGGTCATTTTTGCTGCAAAGTGTCAGCAACCACCTAAACAGGCCAAGTCCAAGGCTGCCAGGCCTACCACAGCCCAGCAGCCTCAACCTCCTCAGGGCCTTTGACTTGAAACTAGAGAACTTAGCCTTTCTAGCTCTGGGAGACCCAGAGCCCCTCACCATTCCAGAAAGGTTGACTTATTTTGCTCCCAGATGGGAGCAAATCACAGCAGAGCAATGGACCCTCTCCATTATAAAGGAAGGATACAAGCTTCACTTAAACCTTCCTCCTCACACCATGGTGAAACAGTTCAATTCTCCAACATCTCTCCTCAACCTTCTAGGTCAGGAGATTGCTACCCTTCTTGCCCAAGGGGCAATAGAAGAAGTACCTCTTCTTCAACAGGGCTCAGGGTTCTACTCCCCTTATTTTCTTATCCCAAAGAAAACAGGGGTCTACAGACCCATATTAGATCTCGGAGAATTGAACAAGTTTCTTTTCAAGGAGAAATTCAAAATGATTTCTCTAGGGGCTCTGCTTCCATACCCTCAGAGTCAGGACTGGCTTTGTTCTCTAGATCTCAAGGATGCGTACACTCATGTCCTCATCCATCCAGCACACAGAAGGTTCTTTCGGTTCCTTTTTCAAGGAAAGCACTACCAATACAGGGTGCTTCCTTTCGGTCTGGCCTCTGCACCGAGGGTGTTCACGAAATGCATGGCAGTAGTAGCTGCATTTCTCCGCACTCTAGGAATATTCGTATTCCCATATCTGGACGACTGGCTCATTCAAGCCCCATCCCAGTCAGAGGCCCAGACTTGTCTAACCTGCACAATGCGTATCTTTCAGTATTTGGGACTAGTAATAAACATCCCAAAATCCTATCTCACCCATACTCAGTCTCTGGAGTTTATAGGGGCCTTGCTGGATACCACAACTGCAAGGGCCTATCTTCCTCAGGCCCGTTGCCTACGTCTGGTGCAGTTAGTCTCCCAGATTCAGTTAAAGTC
Organism: Ichthyophis bannanicus; assembly: GCA_033557465.1. Lineage (NCBI taxonomy): Eukaryota > Metazoa > Chordata > Amphibia > Gymnophiona > Ichthyophiidae > Ichthyophis > Ichthyophis bannanicus. Next base: position 174,092,159 of record CM066034.1, read on the forward strand.
CCAATTAATTGCTCGAGAGATGTTACAACTATTAGGCCACATGGCATCCACCGTGCATGTGGTTCCATATGCTCGCCTTCACATGAGGGCAGCTCAATGGACTTTGTCCACCCAATGGACTCAGGCATCAGGTTGCCTGTCAGACAAAATAGCAAACTCCAGTCGTCTATTTTGGTCTTTCCAGTGGTGGAAGTCCTCTCAAAACCTGTTGCTGGGGTCCCCTTTTCTAATTTCAAAAAATCACTCCATACAAACAAGTAATCTTAGTGGAAAATTATTTTTCTTTTTTTGTATTTAAATTTTTATTGTCAGAATTTCCATAACATAACCAGGTACATGTCTCCATAACAGTCCATCTATACATAGGGTACACAGCAGCGTACATTCCTATACAATAATATACTCCAAATAAGATTAGTCATTGTTCCTTATTGTAAGCTTCTACTACTATCCTAATATGTTGCCATAATAAACAGTGTAACTATACCATGTCTATATGTTGGAGTTATTACCCAAATTTTTTCTACGTTACCCAACAATCCCCCCTAGTCCACCTGTATCATAACCCCCTTTACTCAATAGTAGTTGGAAAATTCTTTTTCTAACGGGGGTAACTGGAAACAATGTTTAAAATGCAGCAAATTATAATTTATTAGCAAACCAGGAGGTTTCAGACCAATACCGCGCTCAGACAAATGCTCATTTGTAAAAAAAGCATCAGCGCATAGGTGACATCAATAACCAACCTGGATTTTTTCTTTTAAAGTTGCTGACTTAAAACACCAGTTCTCCACCACCAAATGTATCAAAAGCTATTGAAAAAATTGTTTTAAAGTCTTAGCTTTTTGTCTTGTGTCTCTTCTGCCTCTACGCTTCCCCCGGTACCCTTATAGCGTTTCACTCCGCATAGGAGTTTCTTCAGGAGGGTCTGTGAATGTAGACACAATAATAACAATAAACTTTCAACTTCTCACCCACTACGATTACAAAACATGTGTTTTATCTTAATTCAAAATGTCAGGAATTTATACGTATTGTAGAGAAACAGGCCAGTATCACTTACATATATGTTGCTGCCCGCATTTTCTCAAGCTGTAAACTGATGTTGCAAAAAACGCCGCGCATGCAAACTGATAGTCGGTCTGCTCTTTATGCAGAACGGTATCTCTTCTCATTACGTAGAATCAGCCAATAGTAAACCTCTCTGGAAGCAATTAAATTTTAAAGGCATACCTGCCACTCTATAGAGGAGTTCAAACCATAAGGCTGTAAAGTATTTACTAAAAAAATCCAACGCTGTTCAAAAAATAGCAGAGTCTCTTCCAAGGTCTTACCTCTCATTGGCCATCGAATATCGTCGATACAAAAACAGCGTAATTGATCAAAATTTAATTTACTTGCTTCCAGAGAGGTTTACTATTGGCTGATTTTACGTAATGAGAAGAGATAGTCACAATCTGCTCTTTATGCAGAACGCTATCAGTTCGCATGCGTGGCGTTTTTTGCAACATCAGTTTGCAGGAGTTTATATGAGGAGTTCGTGCGTAAATGGAATTGTGTGCTCAACAAATGTTCCTTGGACCTCATGGTCTTAATAGCCGAAACGACTAAAGTCGTATTGGAGGGCTACACCAAGGAAGCAGAACAATTAATTGCTAAATTAAGAAAGGTGGAATCAGAAGATAGTTTCAAACATAAGTGGGAAGGAGTCAATAAACAACTGGATAATCTTCGGCAAGAGGTCAAATTAGTGAAAATAAATAAAATTTAAAAGGTGATCATGAAGATTACACGAGTGGTTATGTCTATCCCAGGATGGATCACAATAGAAAAAGTCAAAAGTCACGGCGGCGTTTAAATTTTGAAGAGACATCAGAAGATCTAAGCAGTTCCGACTCTGGTAAGATTTCCCGGGAGGATTTTACAGACGACGGCATCAATACGAAGAAAAAGAAAAAGGTCTTGACGCGCAACAGACAATGAGTATGGCTCCTTCAGAAAATACTTTACATCTTGTAGTGAATCTTTCTGGACAAGTTTTGACCACAGCTCAGTGTCAACTTTTAGATAGAGGATTGTCATTTGTACCCATTATTCGACATGACCCTTTTCAATTCCGATTAGATTTGGAGGCTCTTATGAGAAAACTGAGCTTAAAGTTTTATTTTGCTCAGCGTTCTTTAATTTCATCTTCAGGATCTACTTCTGATATTTTAGCCCCAGTCAGGAGGACTCCGCTTCCTTTAAAATCTACCTGGACACCTCCTGGCGTCATTGTGGATACCATGTTAAAACCCTTGGCCCAGTGTGCAGCGGCGGCCAAGAGAGCAAATAGAATGCTGGGTATGATAAGGAAAGGAATGGAAAATAAAACAAAAGATATTATAATGCCTCTATATTGTTCCATGGTGAGACTGCACCTTGAATATTGTGTGCAATTCTGGTCGCCATATCTTAAAAAGGATATAGCGATTCTAGAAAAGGTTCAGAGAAGAGCCACCAAAATGGTAAAGGGGATGGAAGGATACTCCTATGAAGAAAGGCTAAAAAGGTTAGGGCTCTTTAACCTGGAAAAGAGACGGCTGAGGGGAGATATGATAGAAGTCTATAAATTAATGAACAGAGTGGAACGGGTAAACGTAGATCGATTGTTTACCTTATCAGAATATAGAAAGACTAGGGGACATGCAATGAAGCTACAGGGTAAACTATTTAAGACTAATAAAAAAAATATTTTTTCACTCAACGTGTAATCAAACTCTGGAATTTGTTACCGGAGGATGTAGTAAAGGCTGTTAGTGTAGCTCGGTTTAAAAAGGTTTGGACAAGTTCCTGGAGGAAAGGTCCATAAACCATTATTAAGAAGTGACCGAAGATATCAATGCTTGACCCAGTACAAGCATTGTGGAACTTGTGTCTCTTGGGAAAACTGCTAGGTACATATGACCTCGATTGGCCACTGTTGGAAACAGAATACTGGGTTTGATGGACCTTGGTCTGACCCAGTATGGCATATCTTATGTTCTTATGGCCCTATGCCTCCTGCGCTACAGGTGTTTAAAGATGTGGTCTTGAGAGAAGTCACCAAGCTTGAAAAAAGCCAACAGTTATCTCGGAGTGTCTTATCCCGTGAAGAACGTATAGCCTTGAGAGAGCTTCAAGCGAGAACAGACATTGTAATCCGCCGAGCGGACAAAGGTGGAGCTGTGGTTGTGCTTAGCCGTGAGGACTATTTAGAGGAGGCTTATCTTTCAGATAGTCAAGTATATGAGAAGCTTGTTATTGATCCCACTATTCCCCTTCAAAAAGAAATACGTGAAAGTACTCAGCCCTTCAAAATAAAGTCATTTCCAAAAAAGAATTGTTATTTCTAAACACCAAAGTTCCTGTGATAACCTGTTTTTATTTGGTTCCAAAAAATACATAAACGAATGGAGAAGCCACCAGGGCGACCTATAGTCTCGACAAGGGGTACGGTTTTGGAACCCTTGTCCATGTATTTAGATTCTTTTTTACGCCCGCTGTTGGAGGACATACCCTCCTACATTCGGGGTTCTTCCCACTTCCTAGAGAAATTGGATCAACAAACTGAGTGGGCGGTAGATCCGGAGGTGCTTCTAGTTACTCTCGACATTACAGCATTGTATACAAGCATACCTCAGAAGGAAGCATATCATACCATAGAAACTCAGTTAAGGAAGAGAGGAGACTTAACAGCGGCTCAGCTATTGTTTTTGATGGAACTGACACATCTTACAGTTTTTCATAATCACTTTATTTTTGAAACCACGATTTACCATCAGGTTTCTGGAATAGCGATGGGAGCCACTTGTGCTCCCTTTATCGCAAACCTCTTTATGGCGGATTTTGAACAGCAATGGCTCACTAGTTCCCCTTATTTATTAAACATCAAACTTTGGGCTCGTTTCATAGATGATGTCTTCTATGGAAGGGGTCTGCTGATTCTGCTCTACAGTTTGTTTATTGGCTCAATAGTTGTGTGTGTAAACTGTATTACCTTATTACAATTGACACCACCAACATCATTTTTTTGGATTTATTGATTACTAGAGAGTCAACAGGGTGGAAATCTACAGTGTATAAGAAACCAATCGCTCGAAATACGTTTCTGCATTATACTAGTGGCCATCCGTCTAGGCTAAAAAACAGCCTTCCTTTTTCCCAGTTTTTACGTTTTCGACGTAATTGTTCAGATACAGTGGATTTTAAAACTCAATCTCAAAAATTATCATTGGATTTTATGGATCGGGGATATCCCCGTAATATCATCAAAAATGCATACAAGCGAGCACTGTATAATGATCGGGATTGGTTGTTAAGGCCAAAGTCAAGACAGGAGATGGATTTAGATGTTGACCATGTTAATCTAATCACTAGGTTCTCACCACTAAGATATAAAATCCAAAAAATAATGTTAAGGCATACACCTTTTACAGACCGTTCCCGGTTTAACAGATAAGACTATTCAATGTGTTTGGCAGCGCAATGGCAATCTTAAAGAACAGCTCAATCCTGCGGCTTTACAGCCTTCCATAAACAATGATAACATTTTTGAAGCAAGGGGACACATGAGGTGTGGAGAATGTTTGTTTGATTTGTCAGGTTTTCCCCAAATAAGTAAATTCTTTTGAGGTCTTCCGACACATATCAGTTGAAACAACTTACATCATGCAACACTACCTCGGTTATTTATGCTATCAAATGCCCATGTAGTAAACTGTATATTGGTAAAACCATTTGATCGTTCAAGACTCTGATACTGGAACATAAGAGTCATCTGCGATGTGAGGTGTTGACAGCTCCGATAGTTCAACATTGTGTTGAGTTTTGGCATGATTTTGATCAATTACGCTGTTTTTGTATCAACCATATTCGATGGTCAATGAGAGGTAAGACCTTGGAAGAGACACTGTTATTTTTTGAACAGCGTTGGATTTTTTTAGTAAATACTTTACAGCCTTATGGTTTGAACTCCTCTATAGAGTGGCAGGTATGCCTTTAAAATTTAATTGCTTCCAGAGAGGTTTACTATTGGCTGATTCTACGTAATGAGAAGAGATAGCGTTCTGCATAAAGAGCAGACTGACTATCAGTTTGCATGCGCGGCGTTTTTTGCAACATCAGTTTACAGCTTGAGAAAATGCGGGCAGCAACATATATGTAAGTGATACTGGTCTGTTTCTCTAAGATACGTATAAATTCCTGACATTTTGAATTAAGATAAAACACATGTTTTGTAATCGTAGTGGGTGAGATGTTGAAAGTTTATTGCTATTATTGTGTCTACATTCACAGACCCTCCTGAAGAAACTCCTATGCGGAGTGAAACGCTATAAGAGTACCGGGGGAAGCGTAGAGGCAGAAGAGACACAAGACAAAAAGCTAAGACTTTCTTTTAAAACAATTTTTTCAATAGCTTTTGATACATTTGGAGAACTGGTGTTTTAAGTCAGCAACTTTAAAAGAAAAAATCCAGGTTGGTTATTGATGTCACCTATGCGCTGATGCTTTTTTTACAAATGAGCATTTGTCTGAGCGCAGTATTGGTCTGAAACCTCCTGGTTTGCTAATAAATTATAATTTGCTGCATTTTAAACATTGTTTCCAGTTACCCCCTTTAGAAAAAAATTTCCACTAAGATTACTTGTTTGTATGGAGTGATTTTTTGAAATTAGGATTGTAATTCACCCTGTGAAGACCAGTGATATTTTTGTATTGATATACGCATGGGGGGTCCCCTTTTCAGCAACCGCTACCCCAAGCGAATCTCAGAACAGATGCTTCTCCAAAGGGTTGGGGAGCTCATCTGCAAGATCTCTCCACCCAGGGCATCTGGTCTCCACAGGAGACTTCTCTGCATATCAATCTATTGGAACTCGGAGCAATATTCTTAGCTCTCAGAGTGTTCCATTCCCTGCTCAGCTACAGGACAGTCCTCATCCATACGGACAATCAAGTAGCCATGTTCTATGTAAACAAGCAGGGAGGGACTGGCTCTGTCGCTTTGCAACGAAGCTTTGCGACTGTGGGCCTTCGCCAGAGAGCATCACATCCATCTTCTGGCAGTATATCTTCCAGGTATTCAAAACTCTTGGGCGGACAGACTCAGTCGAGTTGTTCTCCCACACGAGTGGTCCCTCCACATGGACCAGGTAGCCAGGATTTTTCGAATTTGGGGAACCCTGGACATAGACCTCTTTGCAAGTCCGTGGCATGCCAAACTTCCCCGGTTCTGTTCCAGAATTCCGTGTCAGGGAGTTCAGGCCAAGGATGCCTTCCTCCTTCACTGGGGTCAAGACTTCCTTTATGCCTTTCCACCAATTCCCCTAATTCCCAAAACAATATTCAAGCTTCAGAGAGATCGAGGGACCATGATCCTCATAGCACCACATTGGCCACGCCAAGTGTGGTATCCTGTACTTCTGCATCTCTCTCAAGCTCCTTCCCTGGACTTAGGCTCTGCACCAGACCTTCTGTCCCAGGAAGAGGGAACATTGTAGCACCCAAACCCCCAGTCGCTCCATCTCAGGGCTTGGTTGCTGAGGGCCTAGACCTTCAAGATGTTCATCTCTCTCAACAAGTCAGAGATGTTATTCATGCCTCTAGGAAGCCTTCTACTAGACGTTCCTATGCTTTCAAATGGAAAAGATTCACCATTTGGTGTTCAGAGAAGGGTCTAAACCCTCTTGCAATACCTTTGAATTCTCTACTAGAGTATCTCCTGCATCTACCCATGCAGGCCTGAAAACGAATTCAGTAAGAGTCCATTTGAGTGCTATTGCAGCGTCCCTCAAGCCTCTCAATGGACAACCTACTTCCTTTCACCCTCTTATAGCAAGATTCATGAGAGGCATTCTTTTAACTAAACCTCCCATTAGACCACCTCCAGTGGCATGGGACCTAAACCTGGTTCTTGGCCAGCTTATGAAGCCACCCTTTGAACCTTTAGCCACCACCTCCTTGAAATTTCTTTCTTGGAAAGTTGTTTTTCTCATTGCAGTCACCTCAGCACGCTGCATCAGTGAGTTGCAAGCTTTGGTGGCTAATCCACCTTATACAAGGTTCCATCATGATAAGGTAGTCCTCAGGACCAATCCACACTTTATGCCTAAAGTGGTCTCGCCTTTTCATCTGAACCAGGAGGTATATTTACCTGTCCTTTTTCCAGGACCTCATGCATCAAATGCAGAGAGGAATCTTCATACCTTGGATTGTAAGAGCTCTCGCTTTCTACTTACAAAGAACACAGCAACATAGAAAGTCTTCTCAACTCTTTGTTGCTTTTGATCCTTCTCATTTAGGACGTCCAGTCTCTAAGAGAACACTGTCCTACTGGATTGCTCAGTGTATTTCTTTTGCCTACCAGAGTAAGAACATTTCTCTGGAGGGCCATGTCACAGCTCACAATGTGAGAGCCATGGCAGCCTCAATGGCTCATCTAAACTCTGTGTCCATCGACCAGATCTGTCGAGCGGCCACCTGGGCCTCGGTTCATACCTTCACAGCCCATTACTGTTTGGACAAGGACTCCCGCCGGGATGCCTCGTTTGGTCAGGCTATCCTCAAACACCTGTTCCATTCCTAATCAACTCCCACCCACCTACCCTGGTTGGATGCCAGAGATCCATGGGGGGAAGTGGAGCCCTCTGCAAGGGCACACAACCATGGGGTCTCTCCCTGGCATCTGCAGCTTGGGAGTCCCCATATGTGAAGACTCATTCCTGGAGATAGCACAGTTACTTACCTGTAACAGGTGATCTCTGGGAACAGCAGGAATAAGTCTTCACAACCCACTCACCTCCCCTAGGAGTTGTATCTCTCTATCTTTCCTTTCCTCTCTCTCTCTTTGTCTCAGCTTAAAAACTCGAACTGGAGAGAGGCGGTTAGGAAAGGCAGGAAGGCAGCGCGCAGGCACTGTGGGATGCTCCCAAAAGCTTTCTTACTGGACGCTGGGGAGCGTTCCCGCGCAGGCTCCGTCGGTACCGACAATACCCATATGTGAAGACTTATTCCTGCTGTTCCCAGAGATCACTTGTTACAGGTAAGTAACTGTGCTTTCTCCCCGCTAAAGTTTTTGCCAGGATCTTGGCATCTAAATTTTAAGGAGATTGGGCGGTATGAGCCACAAACACTGGTATCCTTGTCCAGCTTTGGCAGCACCATAATACCTGCCACTGCCATTAACTCTGGCAACCTTCCTCCCTGAATCGCTGCATTAAACATTTCCACCAGAATCTCTGTAATGTCTCCCCCCCCCCCCAAACATTTTATAGAAGTGGGCAGACAACCCATCGAATCCTGGAGCTTTCCCCTCTTTCAGCCCCCGTATAGCTGTTCTAACTTCCTCCACCGTAATCTCTCTTCCTAGCTCTACCTTCTTCCTCCAGTTTCTCTAGTGGTAAATCGTGTAAGAATGCCTGCTCCTCCACCTGTTTCTGAAGAGTATAGTTTTTGATACAACAGGCCTTTGTAGAATTCTATCTTGGATGTGGAGAACTCTAGCTCTCCTGCTTATTGCGTATCTTCAAGATACTCTGCTGCACCCTCCTTGCCTGCATTTTACGGGCCAGCCACCTTCCCAACTTGTTCTTGTGCTCATAATTGTGTTGCTGCAATTTCTCTAGCCAGAAGGCCCACTCCACCGTTTGTAATTCTCCCAGAGTCTTTGTAATCCTTTCCTGTTCTCGTAACATTCTCTGTCCCCCTTCTTCTTTGTCTGGCAGACCAATATGCAAATTACATTCTCAGTTGCTCCTCTGCCCTTGCTCTTTGTTTTTTTTTTTTCCCTGTCCTGAGCCGAATACGTTCTTCCCGCCTATAGGCCTTATAACTATCCCACACCACCCCCAACCCCATCCTGTGGGTACAGTTGTATTTAAAAAAACAAAGCAACTCACCATGGTGTGTTTTTGTTTTTTAACCTGCCTACAGCCTCTCTATGTTCCAGGAGAGATTCATTTAATCCCCAGAATTGGAGGCCTTCATCTTTCAGTCTTCAGTCCACCTTAACCCCTACTGGAGCATGGCCTGACTATTCTATCTGACCCACCTCTACTTCCTGCACCTGGGGAATAAGGGTTCCATCTATGAGGATCATATCAATATGGCTATACGTGTGGTGAACTGGGGAGTAGTACATTATACTCTCGTTTTTACACCTCTGCCTCCACACATCTACCAGTCCCAGAGACGTCATCAATCTCTTCAATTTACTCCTATGTATCCCCCCTCCCCCGTGTTGTCTAATCTGGGATTCGATGTTAAGTTAGTCATCCCCAAGTATAACCAAGGATTCAGCTTCTGCCATCACCTTGCTGCGGAGCTTTTCGTAAAACTGCCCTTGCCTCTCATTTGGCGCATACACACACACACTATTGCTACTGATCTCTGATCTTGCACTGAGATGTTTTTTTTTTTAAATTTGTTTTTTAAGTGCCGTCAAGTCAGTGCTGACTCCTGGCGACTCAGCAGCCTCTGGGTTTTCTTGGCAAGGTATTACCGGAAGTAGATTGCCAGGCCTTTTCTTCCGAGACAGTGAAAGGTAAATTGACTTGCCCAAGGTCACAAGGAGTGCCAGTGGACTTTGAACCCTGATCTGTTGGGTATTCCTTATCGTTCCTCCAGTTCAGTCCTCCACCTCTGAGTAGTGTATGTCCTCCTGCAGCATGGAGACTGGACAAGTCAAACTTCTGACGTCACTGGATATATCCTGTTGGACTTCTCCCATCGTCCCCTAGTGTGTCCAGTCTCCATGCAGCAGGAGGGCTTAGTGAGCCTAGGTGGAGGCTCACTTGAGAAACGAATAAGGAGCATCTCTTAGAGTAGGATTTACTATTTTATTTGTGTGTTGGAATTACTTTCCAGTAAGTTAAAAAAAAAAAAAAAAGTAGCTCAGCCTCAATCGTCTGTCTCTGTGCTTGGGGCCTCTTAGTACTCTGCTTGTATTCTTCCTGTCGTCTCTCCCCACCTAGTCTGCATGGTGGGGAGGCCAGCAGGAAAGAGTCCGATCGATCCGCTGCTCCCTCATTCCGTCACGGGGGTGAAGGTGAGTCAGCTGGGAGGAGAGCTTCGCCCTCACCGCGAACGCTGCCAGCAACGTGGCTGTACAGCGTAGCGGTTTGCAGGGCTTGGAGGCAGACCGGAATGGCGCATCGTGGGAAATAGCGGCTCTACAATTCGCTGTTGGAGGTGAGTGGCCCCGCTCCTACAACGTAGCAGTTTTGTGGGGGTTTCAAGCGGCCTGCAAGTTTTCTCAAGGAGAGGCATTAAAATTTAAGTAGGCTGTTTCCCGTGTTCTCCGGCCACGTGGCTCAGCGTGTCGGCGGGAGGAGCAGAGCGGGTGAGCAGCTGAGGCACATTGGCCCTTCAGGTTTCGGCTCAGTTGTTTAGGGAAACGCCGTTTGTTTAATTTCTTTTGTTGTTTTAATTCCTTTGTTTAATTTCTTAATTTTTGGGGTCCTAGTTTGAAGATTTTTCCTTTTCCCTGTGTTGCAGCAGATTGGGTTCTGTAAATTTTTATCTAATGCCCTCACGGCCCCAGTGTCTGGTCTGTGGTTCCAGAAGGGGTGCAGTGTCGGACACAGGAACTTGCCGGGGCTGCGCTGCTGCTTCATCCAGTATGGAGCAGCAGTTGGAGGATAAGTTTACCCAAGGGACCCTCAGTCCGTCGGCAGAGCGAGAAGGGGAGTCCCTGATGCAGGGTCCTTCTCTGTTTTCACATGAAGCAACGGCAGGGCCATCTAGTGCCGGACTTTTGCCAGCTGCGGGGCCGTTGATGGAAGATTTTTTTCCTGGATTTTGTTTTGATAATGCATCAAGCCTTTTGCTTGCGTCGGCAGGGAAAAATGCTGGAGGCTTTGACGGTACCACCTCAGCATTCCGGTCTGGTGAGAGCTAGTGGCGAGCTCGTGAGACCCCTTGAACCTCCGCTCTCAGATGGGGAGTGGCCCAAGATGGAGGAGATGGGGTTGGAGTTGGAATCAGGAATGGATGACCTGGAAGGAGGAGAGATTCCAGAGCCGGAGGACCAGGCAAGAATCATCTGGGTGTTCCGGAAGGACGAGCTTACAGCGCTCATTACGGAGTCTCTGCAGGCACTCAACCTGGCGTCAGTGCAACCGGCAGAAGAAGAGGGGTTAGAGGATCCCCTCATTCAAGCAGTGAGGCAGCCTCAGGTAGTGTTCCCTGTTCACCGAATGGTAGATCGCATGATCCAAGATGAATGGGATCTCCCAGAAGCAGGCTCTACCACTTGGCAGATAAGGAAAAGGAAAGGTTTTGGCCCCCGAGGATAGATGCAGCGGTATCGGCGGTCTCAAAGAAGACCACTATCCCAGTGGAAGGCAGCGCAGCTTTGAAAGATGCACAAGATAGAAGGTGGACGGCCTGTTGAAATGAGCTTTTGATCCTAACGCACTGTCTCTACAAGCCTCCATTTGTGGGGCTTCGATAGCAAGAGCTTGCTTCCGGTGGTCTCGACGCTTGTGGCAGTCCGTGCAGCTGGAGCAGGAGCAATTGTTGGACGTGACAAGGCTAGAGTCAGGGTTGGCCTATCTAGCGGATGTGCACTACGATCTGATTAGAGCACTGGCAAATAGTATGTCTTCATTGGTAGCTGCCCGCTGTTACCTGTGGCTAAGAAATTGGGCGGCTGATGGTTCTTCTAAGGCTCGCCTCAGCAAGCTTCCGTTTAAAGGGAAACTATTGTTTGGAGAAGATTTTGGATAAATTTAGTTAAGGACCTGGGAGAATCCAAAGGCGGGAGGCTGCCGGAGGACAAGCCCAAGCAGGGGAAATCTCTTCCCTCAGCACGAGGCCAGTTTCGAGATTTCAGGAGGTTTCGTACTTCTCGGTTAGGAAGTTTTCAAAGAGGAAGATTTGCTTCTAGGGCCCAGGGATTTCATGGGTTTCGATGAGTAGGACAAGGTTTTGCAGCAACCGCTGCAGCGTCAGCTCGAAAGTCACAATGAAGTGATGTGGACCCCCAGGTAGGAGGGTGGAAGATTAGAGGCCGGCTTTGAAGGTTTCTTCCTGCCTGGGTCCAAATAACTTCTGACCAATGGGTGTTGGAAATCATTCGCGATGGTTATGCTCTGGAATTGGCTCGTCCCATTCAAGAGTCGTTCGTTCATTCCCCTTGCAGAGGACTGCAGAAAACCTTCGCAGTTCAGCAAACGTTAGATCGCCTTTTGCAACTGGGAGCAGTCGTCCCGGTGCCTCCAGAGGAGTTCGGTGCCAGTCGTTACTCCATTTATTTTGTGTTTCCAAAGAAAGAAGGATCGCTCAGACCTATCCTGGACCTAAAAGGAGTGAATCATTATCTTAGAGTACCTCACTTCTGGATGGAAACTTTACATTCCTGTAATAGCGGTTTGGCTGGGGGAGTTCTTGACTGCCTTAGATCTTACCGAGGCATATTTACACATTCCAATCAGAGAAGCTCACCAGAGGTTCTTGAGGTTCGCTCTCCCATGGGGCCATTACCAATTTCAGGCTCTGCCCTTTGGTCTAGTGACGGCCCCGCACACCTTCACCAAGATCATGGTGGTGATGGTGGTGGTGGTGGTGGCGGCGGCTCTGCGAAATGAAGGCATCCTGGTACACCCCTGGCTAGATGACTTCTTGATTCGAGCGAAGTCCAAAGTTGAGGGCGAGAAGGTCATGGACAGGGTTGTGAAGTTGTTGCAGAATCTTGGCTGAGTAGTCAATTTCGCCAAGAGCCGATTGATCCTGGCGCAGGTGTTTAGAATACCTGTGAGTGTGCTTCGACACTCAGCGGGGAGCGGTGTTCTTTCCGGACTGGCAGGCTCAAGTTCTTCGTCAGTTGGTCGCAGGTTCCTAGCGACCTCTGCCCCATCAGCGTGGAGCTACCTTCAGCTGTTGGGAACGATGGCGGCAACTTGGGAAGTGGTGCCTTGGGCAAGAGCACACGTGTGGCCATTGTAGAAGGCGCTCCTGCAGCGCTGGTCTCATCGGAACGATGCTCTGAGCAAACGTCTCTCCTGCCCCGTTTGGGTTAGGTGGTCACTCCAGTGGTGGCTTTGTCCAGGAAAGCTGGAAGTGGGCTTACCTCTGGAGAAACTGCTATGGCTGCCAGTGCTGACGGATGCAAGTCTTACAGGTTGGGGAGCACATTGTGAGGGTTGCTTCATGCAAGGGTCTTGGAGCGATCAGGAGGCTCACTGGTCGATCAATCGTCTGGAGCTACGGGCAGTGGTGCTCCCGCTTCAAGCGTTCGAAGCCAAGGTGAACGGTCGGGCGGTGCGAGTGCTGTCTGACAATTCCGCAACGGTGGCTTACATAAATCAGCAAGGTGGAATGGGAAGCGCTGCCATGGAAGAGGAAGCAGAGGCGCTGTTTGCCTGGGTGGAACCTCGAAAAGCGTCCGCGTCGCCGTCCAGGTGCCTCTGCCTGCCTAGCAACTGCAAGTACCGCCTCCTCATCCCCCAGAAGTGACGCGGACTCGTGAAACGCGTCCGCGTCGACGTCCAGGTACTCCCTCAGCTTAAAAATCATCACGGCGGCGTTTTGCGCCGTGGCGGCACGCGCCCAAGGAGCAGTTGGTGCTCCTTGGGCGAGCTCCTTGGGGCGACGACGGGGGCGCTCAGTGCCATCCTCTACCCGATTTGCCCTGCCTGCCTGCTCTTCCTACTATTCTAGTGGTTAGTTTGTTACTTTTGCTCAGTTCCTCTCTCTCTTTACCCTGCCCCTCCACCCGATCTGTTTTTTACCCCGCCCCCAGCATGTCTGCCGTTTTTCTGTTTTTTGGGGACACCGCCCATTCACATCTGGTCCCCTGACCCCAGGCCCCGTCGCTCGCAATCCGCTCAACCTTATCCTATGTCGCTCCTGTCAACCACCCCCAAGCTCCTCTCCCATGCTCTCCCCACCCACGCTCTGGTTGACACTTTCACTTGCCCTTCTTAACTGCTGCTCTCTACGTGCAAAGACTCATCTGATTCATGACCTTGTTACTCAACACTCCCTTGATGCCCTCTTTATCACAGAATCTTGGCTTCACGAGGGGGACGACGCTCTGCTTCACTGTTGCCCCCCCCCCCCCGGGCTACTCGGCTCTTCATACGCCCCGCCTCCATCGGACAGGCGGCGGCGGTGGCGGCGTTGCCTTCATTTACAAGTCTGCTCTTCCTTTATCTCTGGCTACCCCTCCCCCTCACTATCCAGAATCTTTCTCTTCGCTTTGGATCCTCTACCCCCTGCACTTTCTTCTCATCTACGCCCCCCCCCCCTCACTTCGCACTGATCTTTGGGACTCCTTGCTCCTATCCTTATCAGACGCCGCCTTCCTGTCCCCCCATTTTGGTTCTGCTGGTTGACCTTAACGCTCACCTCAGTCCTCCATCTAAGCCCTGCGATAAGATTCTAGCCTCCCTCTTTCATGACCTTTCCTTTGCTCAGCACGTGACCTGTCCGACTCATATATCTGGCCACACCCTGGACCTCATCCTTACTAGCACCTCTTCCCCCTTCCTGCCCTCCGACATTTGCTCACTTTCTCTCCCCTGGTCCGACCACTACTGTATGTTTTCTCTCTCTCTCTTCCTGCACTGGGCCCCCCTTCCTCCAGAAATATTTCCGTGCAGACTCTTAGGCGCCACCTCACTCCCCACACCCTCGACTCCTTCCACCCCGCCGTTTCCTTTCCCCCCCCCCCCCCCGATTTTTCCTCCCTCACAGTTGACCAGCAAGTAGATTCCTGGACTTCCACCTTTTCTTCTGTGTTTAATACCCTTGCTCCACTCCGTCCCATCACGCTCTACCCCTCTTCTCATTACCCTTGGTACCACCCCAGTCTTTTCCTACTTCGCACACAGCTTCGCCGTGCAGAGCGTCACTGGCGGAGGAACCCCTCCCCTTCCTCTCTCTCTGTGTTTCGTCAGACCCAACACCTCTATTGTGCTACAATCACTTCTGCCAAGAAAGATTACTATTCACATCTCATCACCTCATCCTCCAACTCTTCTAGGCATCTTTTCCAGGTTTTTAAGTCCCTTTCCTCTCCCTCCACTGCCCCTTCTTCTTCCTCTTCCTCTCCCTCTCCCTCTCCAGCCCCCAGCCCTACTGCTCTTGCCTCCTTCTTTTCCAATAAGATCTCCTCCCTTCGCTCATCCTTTCCGGCCTGTCCCTTACCCCTCTTCCCCCCCCCCCCACCTCTCCTGCTTTCCCCCTCCACGACTCCCCACCCACATCCAACACTTTCCCACATACCTGGGGCTCCTTCAGTCCCGTTACCTCCGCCGAGCTTATCAGGGCTATCTCTTCCTCCCACCAAACCACTTGTCCACTCGACCCATTCCCCTCCTGGCTTCTTAATCCATCACTCCACTTTATTCCATATGTTCTTACCATTCTTAACGCTAGTCTCACCACTGGATGCTTTCCTTCTAGGTGGCAACATGCTATCGTTCGCCCCCTCCTTAAAAAATCCCACCCTAGACCCGACCGTTCCTGGTAATTGGCGCCCAGTTGCCAATCTTTCATTTCTTTCTAAGGTTCTTGAGAAACTGGTCTTCTCTCAGCTTTCCGTTCACCTTGACACCACCTTTTCTCTTCACTCCCGCCAATCAGGATTTTGCGCTGGCCACAGCACTGAAACTATCATCCTAGCACTTCTCTCTGAGATACACCGCTCTCACGACCGTGGTGACCTCTCCCTTGTTTCCTTAGACCTCTCCGCTGCCTTTGATGTTGACCACCGCACACTTTTATCACGGTTGGCTGACCTGGGTATTTATGGCACAGTTCTTCGATGGTTTCGATCTTTCCTCTCCTCCCGCTCCTTCACTGTTCATATGGGCTCTGACGTCTCCCCATCCCTCCCGCTACAATGTGGGGTTCCCCAGGGCTCTATCCTTGCCCCCCTTCTTTTCAACGTTTTTCTTGCTCCTCTCGCCCTGCTCATCTAGCAAACCGGTATTTCTTCCTACATTTATGCTGACGATATTTTACTGGTCTTTCATGTCTCCCCCTTAGCACTTGACCTTGCCCCACTTAACAACTGCCTTGACCTTATTGCTACATGGTTTGCTCAAAACTTCCTGCATGTCAACAAGTCAAAACAGGCCATGAATCCTCTGAACCTTTCCTACAGTCCCAAGGAGTACCTCAAGGATCTTCCTTATCGGCACTGATGTTCAATATATATATGCAGCCGATATGTGAATTGATCTGATCTTTCAACGTACAATGCCTGGCATACGCAGATGACATCCTCCTATACATGCCGTTCAAAATTGACCAACCAGTGTTCTCCCCAATAATCAATTGTTTCAGAGCAGTAGCCGAATGGCTGCTGACACAAAACCTACGAATCAATCATAGCAAAACTGATGTTCTTTTTGTCACGAGGAACCGTAAGTTCATACCTCCTCCATCGCTACTGGTCAACAACATAGAATTGAAGTCCAAACCCACAATCCGATATCTCGGCATCACACTGGACCAGCACCTGGATATGACAACACATGTGAGGAATGTGACAGACTATATATCATAAGATCAGAACACTATGCCACCTCTGTCCTCTACTTGACTCTACTGACTACCGATCAACCTTCCAGGCATTAGTCCTCCCACACCTAGATTTTGCGAACATCGTCCTCCATGGGATCTCTCAATCAACTTTAAATCCGCTTCGCCTAGCAATGAATGCAGCTGCAAGAGTTCTCTCGGGGTCTCCAAGATCTGCCCACAGAACGCCTATCATGAAAGTTCTGCATTGGTTACCTTTACAAACCAGACTCCACTATAAGTCATTAATCCTTACTTTCAAAGCCTTGAATAACTACCCACCTACACCAATCAGCAAGCTAATTCACAGCACCCTCGAAAATAGAAACAGGAGGTCTACTGCTATGAACACCTTAATAGTCCCTAGGATGATGACATCGTGCACTAAGGCTACCTCAAACAGAGCTTTCTCAATATTCGCTCCTTTAAATTGGAATGCACTTCCCCATGAAATCCGTGGCATCAAAAGCCTAATCCTATTCCGAAAAGCTTTGAAACACCATCTGTTCACAAAATGTTACCCAGAAGCCATCCCGGACACTCACACACCTGGCAAGCTTCCCACATACCCCAGACGCCTTAGCACCTTAATACAACCAGAAAATGGTTAGCCTACACAATAGTCCACATGATAACCATCTACCTGCACCATCCACATGAAATCACTTACAATATCCAAACGAGTTTAGAGTATTGTATATAGTATAAAGTATAAAGTTAACCTGTACATAGTTCTCCCGGTTATCCCATGTATTTCCCTGTTCTTTGTAAACTCACTCAATGTTGCCTGTATGCATTGCAGTATGTTTTGTTCGATGTACACTGCGCTGATTATAATAGCGCGGTATAGAAGAAATGTTAAATAAAATAAATAAATAAAATGTCAACCCTTCCAAGTCTTCAGCCATTTGGTTCTCCTTCCGTAACCCTCCCCCTGACCTGTTCCCCACTATGTCCTCCCAACCCATCCCCTTGGTCTCTTCCCTCCGTTATCTAGGTGTTACTTTGGACTCTTCTCTCTCTTTCCATCAGCACATCTCTTCCGTGGTACGTTCCTGTTTCTTTCACCTTCGTCGAATCAGATCAATCCGTCCTTTCCTTTCAATCCGTCCTGTCACCACCCTCATCATGTCCCTTGTTATCACTCGCTTGGACTATTGTAACTTTCTTTGTGGGTCTCCCCTGTCACCAGTTATGCCGCCTCCAGTTAGTTCAGAACACCGCTGCCTGCCTAATCACCTATTCCCCGGTTTCTGCTCACATTACTCCCTCTCTTCTTTCTCTTCATTGGCTTCCAGTCAAAGTTCGGTTTATCTATAAGCTCCTCACTGTCACTCACAAGGTCCTCTTCACTAGCACCCCTCAATATCTGGCCGATTCTATTCACCTCCAACCTGCTCCTCGTCTCCTCTGTTCTGCGCATGGTAGCCGTCTTTTCCCTCCCTCTCAGGCACACCTTGAAAGCACCCGGCACTCTGCCTTCTTCTTTCTTGCTCCTGCCTTGTGGAACTCGCTCCCTCACTCCCTCCATATTGAACTCTCTTTCCCATGCTTCAAAACCCTTCTTAAGACGCACCTATTCTGCCAGGCTTTCGACCTCCCTCCCACTAGTCACTTAGCCACCAAGCCACCCCCACTTCTGGTACACTCTCTCTTTCAGCTATCCACTGTTCCTTCTCTCTCTCTTCTTTCCTGTCTTCCATTGGCGTTCCTTTCCTTTCTATGTCCTCGTGGCCATTTTATTGTTTTATTGTACACCGCCCTGACGGCTTGCCATGAGCGGTATATCAAAAACCTGCAAATAAAGAATACAGGCGATCTCGGCGGCGCACATCGTGGGAACGGACAATGTGATGGCAGATTTCCTCAGCAGAGTCCGGGTGGATGCTGGGGAATGGGAACTCCATCCAGGCGTGTTTGCACAGATAGTTCACAGATGGGGCCGTCCAGTCATGGATCTCATGGCGACCTTTCGCTCAGCCAAGGCGAATCGCTTCTTCAGCCGCAGGCGAGAGAGGATGTCGGAAGGTATTGACGTGCTGATGCAGTCTTGGCCGTCATCCGGCCTTCTCTGTCTTTCCCCTGTGGGCACTTATAGGACGGGTGATTCAGCACGTCGGCGCTCATTGGGGAAGGGTGCTGTTAGTGGCACCGGATTGGCCGAGACGACTATGGTATGCCGATCTAATACGACTCCTAGACGGAGAGCCTTGGAGGCTGCCGGTATCAGAGAGGCTGTTGATACAGGGTCCACTGCGAATGCCTCAGGTGGATCGGTTCTCACTTATGGCTTGGCCATTGAAAGGGCGAGGCTAAGGAAAAAAGGTTATTCGGCAGCCGTCATTGCAACCTTGCTTCGAGCCAGGAAACGGTACACATCCCTGGCATAAGTACGGATATGGCGTATATTTTGAGTATTGGTGTTCTAGGTGTCAGATCCGGGCTGCCGCGGCCTCTGTGCCCATGGTGGTTTTCCTACAGGACGGTTTCAAGAAGGGTTTGGTGGCCAGTTCATTAAGAGTCTAGCTGGCGGCTCTGGCTTGCTATAGAGGTAGAATCCAGGGGGTCGCCTTGTGCTCCCATGCTGGCGTGGGGCGTTTTCTATAGGTGGTTGCTAGAATGCGGCCCTCTCGCAGGATAATAGTGCCTCCGTGGGATCTCAATTTGGTGTTAGGAGCGTTGACCAGGGAACCATTTGAACCCTTATCTCAGGCTTCCATTAAAGACTTGACCCTAAAGACAGTGTTTTTAGTGGCCATTTGTTCGGCCCGGTGTGTTTCGGAGCTGCAGGCGCTGTCTTGTTGGGAGCCTTTTTTTGTCTTTTTCTAAGGAGAAAGTGGTTTTGTGTCAGGTACAGTCCTTTCTGCCTAAGGTAGTTTCCCATTTTCACTTGAATCAATCGGTTTCATTGCCAGTGTTGGGAGCTTCGGAAGTTAGCGGTCCAGACCGCAGTCTTAGGTGTCTGGATGTAAAGAGTTCTGTGTCAGTATTTGAAAGTGTCTGAGTCCTTTCATAAATCAGAATGTCTCTTTGGCAGCCCCCTTAAGGGGGAGGTGGCAGCCAAAGCTTCCATTTCCAGGTGGGTCCGAGAGGCCATAGCGTCAGCATATATCTTGCATGGTCGCCCGGTACCAGAAGGGCTAAGGGCGGATTCCACCAGAGCGCAAGCAATGTCTTGGGCGGAACATAGTTTGGTGCCGCCAGTGGAGATTTGCAGAGCGGCGATGTGCTCCTCCCTCCATACCTTCAGTAAGCACTATCGTCTGGATGTTCAGGCGGTGAGCGATGCTTGTTTCGGGTCGGCGGTGTTGCAATCCGGGTGGAAAGGTCCCTCCCAATGAGTATGTCTGTTACATCCCAGAGGTGGAGGACTGAACTGGAAGAACGATAAGGAAATAGAAATTACACTTACCTGGTAATTGTTCCTTGAGGAACTCCAGTTCAGTCCTCAATCCCGCCTGGAGATGAGCAAGGCAGTCGTGGTCTTCAGTGTGGAGGGGGACTTTTCGGTCTCTAAGAGTGCAAGAAGGGGGATATGACAGAGTGCAAGGTGGTATCTTTCTTTCTCTGACCTATCTTGGTCTTCCTTTCTTCTTTCTGGCTCTCTTACTCTGTTCTGGGGGGGAGCAGTACAGAGGCAGAAAGGAGGTTGTTACCTTCCCCTTTATCCAGGGGACTTTAGTGTTAAAAGTTAAGTCCAGTTTAGAGTGTTTAATTGCTGATTTAGCTACTTATTTGTTGCTCCTTTGAGTCTGCTTTGTCAGTAGTTCACTGGGGGATGATGGGAGAAGTCCAACAGGATATATCCAGTGATGTCAGAAGTTTGACTTCTCCAGTCTCCATGTTTCAGGAGGACATACACTACCCAGATGTGGAGGACTGAACTGGAGTTCCTCAAGGAACAACAATTACCAGGTAAGTGTAATTTCTATTTAGGCTGTTGCTCTAACCACTAGGCTGCTACTCCAGTGCGTTGATCTTTCCCATAAAATCCTTGTTCCTCCCCATCCCTCTGAATTTTTTGGTCCTCTATCTTTAAATATCTGGAGAATAATATACCCCCCCCCTACCTTTTCATGCCTTCCCTCTGTTCCCTGCTGTGATTTGTGTTACATCTACTTGTCAGCAACGCATAGTCCTTCTCCAGGATTTTCTTGTGTGAACACAGAAGTGATTAGTAATTCCGCTTTTCCTTTATCACTTTCTACAAATCTGTCCTCAGAATCTTTGAGCCTTGCAATTCTACCTCTTGCCTTCGTCTTTTCCCCAATATACCTGAAAAAAGTCTTCACGTCTGTAGCCATTTTTTCTTCTGTGTGCTTTTGCCATCCTAATTTCTCTTTGCCTCTTTCAGCTAATCTGGTATTCTTTTCTGTATTCCTCTTTTTGTGATTCTCTGAAAATTGTGACTGCTGCCATTTTTGCCTTTATTTTTGCAGCCACTTCTTTGGAGAACTGTATTGGTTTCTTTTTTCTTCTTGCTTTAATGTACTTTCCTTACATATAGATCTGTTGTTTGGTTATGACCTTTCAGTTTGGTCCACTGCCTTCCCTTATCTCCTCTCACTCTGCCAGCTTCTCCTTCAGGTACTTTTCCATTTTACTAAAGACAGCATTTTTGAAATCTAGGACTTTGAGTTTGCTGTGATTGGATTCTGTATTGACTTTAGGCTTTCAGTACATTTGGTTCTTTATAAACAGTTAATATGTGCATAAGCATGACGTAAAGATCCTGCCCTTTTGTAGGGTATTTATAAGATAACTGCCCTTTTTAAAATGAAAGATTTTTGTTGTGAATTATAATTATTTTCAAAGTGAACAGGATGTTTTTATGCTGAACATTGGAAAAAGAAATCTGTATGGGTTCTTTTCTCCTGTTTAGTGAAAGCAACAGCAGAGCTTTAGATATCTTTAACAAGGAAGGTTGTGTGGACATTGTAATACAATGCTTGAAGAGATTTTCTACAAATACAGAACTCTCCATTTCTGCAGGTAAGTCCACAATACAATATAGATCTCAATATATTGACATCATATTTGTCTTATTTTATGGTACTTAAGGTGAATGGATTTTTCCTTGAAATGATGTGGTGTCATCTTCGGCCCCAGTTGGAGCATGCTACTGCATCTTTAAGCTTTAGAGGATTATAGAGATGGCTGCTGGAGTAGGAGGCAGGGGGTGAGAGAAGAATTGAGAGAATGTGAGGGGAAGGGAGATGTAGGAGAGGGATATTGGGCAGGGAGGGGGTGGGGGTGGGGGTAAGAAGACTCTTCCCTGGCAAGCGTACACCCCTCACCCCATTCCCGAAGTAAATTTGACTTCTACCATTCACATTGGGAATTTGCAGGTCCAGGGATGGCGGGGTTATATTTCATCCCTGGCAAGTAAATCCTGGAGGAATTTTTCATACTCTGTTCATTTGTGTCCATAGCGTATTGTTTACAGACAGTGACTGAAGATAACACGGATCTTCTGACCTCTTTTGATGCCCCATCACTTCAGGTGCTAGAGTCGGCAATGTTATCTTCAGGCGGTACAATGGAATATTTCCTACTAAAGGCGCTACTAGCAGGTTTGTGTGGCATGGCCAATAATTTTAGTTCTTTACTTTCATAAGGTTTGTTGGTATTGATGTTGGGTTTTAGGGCACCATCCCGTTTTCAGGGCTTTACAAACCCTGGATACTAGAAATTTAGCTATATTGCCCAAGTTTTTCTTGGTTTGTTCCAGCTGCTACCACCACCGAAACAGATGTTCCTCTTCGTCTCTCCAGGCCAGTCCAGGCACTTTGTACACCACCTCCAGCAGCTGAGGACTGAAAACTGAAGTTTTGCAGAAAGGGTATCTGGCTCCCCCTGCTAGTCGACCCTCAGTCTTGCAGTCCTCAGCAGCTGGAAGGGACGGTAACTCACTGGCTCCCAGAGAATAAAGTTAAAGTGCTAGTTTTTTTTATTATTTTCATCTAGTACTCTCATACTGTTGCGGAGCTCTAGCAGGGCTCTTCATTTTAGGCGTACAAAGTTGTGTTTTTTTTTCATCGGACACCATTCTGCTGTACAGCGGAGCAGTGAGGCAGAGCCTGCCTCAGGCATCAGCTCCTTACCGGGGGTGAGAGCGCACAAAGGTACTGGGAGCCCCAGGGACCATGAGGCCGCCTCGAGTCAGCTGTGCTCTTCCGCTAGCAGCGGGAATGAGTGGGCTGAGCGGTGCATTCAGCGAGGTTGTCTTCTTCTCTGCAGGTCAGTTTGCTTACGCGGTGCTGGTTTTGTTTGACGGCTCGAGTCTCTCCGGTTTCTTTCGGCAGACAGTTGTGGAGCTGTAGTTTTTGCTGTGGTCCAGACGGGCGCGTTCAGTTGACGGTCTTGCTCGGCACGTTCCTTTTGTTTATTTCAATTGTTTCTTTGCGTTACGAACACTGGTATGGAAAGCAGGCCAGACTCCTGCGAGCAGTTAGTGGGCCTTCAGGGCTCTTCAGAAATGGGAACGGCAGCCATTTCTGATAAGGTGAGTGTTTTGGATTCTGGTCAAGCTGCTACATCCAAGAAAAAAGCTAAGTCAAAAAAGCCAAATAAGGTGGGGGAAGCTCCTTCACTGGCATTACCTGCAGCGCAGGGGATCTCAGAAGCTGCTTTTTCAGCAAATTTCATTATGGCTTTGCACCAGGCTTATTGTTTGAAGTGGCATAAGGCTCAAAGTAAAGACCCTGTCCCCCATCCCTTCCAGATCCCAGGGCAGGATGCTTCTCATTTGGACCCGGGAGAGGGAACTTCCAAATTGGTCCAAGGAGCGTTAGGGGGCACCGATAGCGTCAGTCTCCTCCCTCAGGAGCTCCAAGGTGTTGAAGGAGAGATCCTTATGGACTCCGGCTTGGATCACTGGGCCACTGATCAGGAGGAGGGGGATATGGGGGCTGGCGAGGATCCAAGTCTATTTAGGGTGTTTAGGAAGGAGGAATTGGGAGCGCTTATCTCCCAAACGCTGACAGCATTAAATATTATTCTGCCAGCAACGCAGGAACAGCCTTTAGAGGATCCTCTGCTCCAAGGGTTCAAAACGGATCAAAAGTGTTTTCCAGTGCACAGGGTTATGAAACAGATGGTGGAGTCTGAATGGGAGTGTCCGGAAGCTACCCTTCGGGGGGCTCAGGCTATAGGCCGGTTGTACCCACTGCCGCAGGAGGAGCAGGATTTGCTGAAGATGCCTAAGGTGGATGCCTTGGTATCGGCGGTAACTAAGAAAACGACGATCCCGGTGGAGGGCTCTGCGGCCCTCAAGGATTTGCAGGATAGAAAACTCGAAACCCTCCTGAAGCAGATGTTTGAGACCTGTGCCCTGTCACTGCGAGTAGCTATCTGCGGGGCATATGTGTCCAGAGCCTCCATTTGTTGGATTCAGAGCGGTGCTCAGTCAAAAGTGGAGGAAGAAGAAGGGGCAAAGCTGGAGTCGGCGGTGGCTTACCTAGTGGATGCCTTCTATGATCTGGTCAGAGTTTCAGCGAAATCTATGGCTTCGATCATTGCAGCCAGGAGATTTTTATGGTTGCAAAATTGGGCTGCAGATGTGTCCTCCAAAGCTCGTCTCAGTAAGTTGCCATACAAGGGCACGCTTCTGTTTGGGGCCGCCTTGGAAAAGATTGTGAAGGATTTAGGAAACTCCAAAGGGGGTCTTCTCCCGGAGGATCGTCTGCGAGGCCAGAAACCTAGTGGGGTGAGCAAAGCTTCTTCGAGAGAGAGTATCGCAGGTTCCAAGGGTCTCGGTTTGCGCTTTATCAATGGGGGCACTTTGTAGCTAAAGGGCAGTCCTTTCGAGGTGCTAGAGGGTTCAGCAGGGGTTATTTCTTGTCCCAGCAGAACTTCAACAAGAAACCACAATGAAGGTCGGGTTGTCCAGACAGAACCTCTGGTGGGAGGCCGTTTGCAACATTTCCTTTCCGTCTGGGCCACCATAACGTCAGACCTTTTGGGTTCTGGAAACTGTACGCAAGGGTTACGCCCTCAGATTTGCTTGACTGTTAGCAGAGGCTTTCGTGGTGTCTCCGTGTGGGTCTGCGGAAAAAGCGAAAGCGGTGTCTGAGGCTCTTCACCGCTTGCTACACCTGCAAGCGGTGATTCCTGTTCCTTACGACCAGTTAGGGTTAGGTGGATACTCGATTTCGTAGTCCCCAAGAAAGAGGGATCTTTTCATCCTATCTTGGATCTCAAACACGCGAACCACTGCCTCAGGGTTCCGCACTTCCGCATGGAGACTACGGTCGGTAATTCGCTCAGTACAACCTACGGAGATGCTTACGGCCATAGATCTAACCGAAGCCTATCTTCATATTCCCATCAGACTGGAACATCAAAAGTTCTTATGCTTTGCAGTGCCCATGGGTCATTTTCAGTTTCAAGCGACGCTGTTCGGGTTGGCTACTGCGCCACGCACCTTCACGAAGGTGATGGTGGTGGTAGCGGCGGCGTTAAGGCGAGAGGGCATCTTGGTGCATCCTTACCTGGACGATTGGCTAATTCGAGCACCGTCCGTGTCTGAGTCCGTGGTGGCGACGGCGCAGGTAGTCAGTTTGCTCGAGCAATTGGGCTGGGTAATAAACCAAGCCAAAAGCCAGTTGGTGCTGGTCCAGTGGCTCCTTTATTTAGGAGCAGTGTTCGACACGCAGATGGGAGCGGTGTTTCTACCGGAAGTCAGAGTTAGAAAGATTTTGGGGCAAGTAACAGCGTTCTTGCGTTTGAAGGCTTCGACAGCGTGGCGTTATTTACAGCTCCCCGGTTCCATGGCAGTGGCTTTGGATCTGGTTCCATGGGCACAGGCGCATATGCGTCCCTTGCAGCAAGCCTTGCTGTCCTGGTGGTCGCCCCAGGAGCATCCCTGGATCTGAGATTGCTTCGTTCCCAGGAAGTCAGCGACAGTCTGCTGTGGTGGCTGGATCCCGTCCATCTGCGGGCGGGGGTACCGTTGTGTCCGCCGGACTGGATACTCCTCACGACGGATGCCAGCCTTGCGGGCTGTGGGGCGAATTGTCAGTCACACATGGCTCAAGGACGCTGGCCGCCAGAGGCGGCCGGTTCTTCCATCAACCTTTTGGAAATCCGAGCGGTGCGACTAGTTCTTCTCGAGTTTCTTCATCTCGTCGAGGGAAAAGCGGTACGAGTTTTCCGACAATGCGGTGACAGTCTCCTATATCAATCGGCAAGGAGGTACAGGCAGTACTGTCCTGTTAGAGGAGAGTCTGCATCTGATGACGTGGGCGGAGCAGCACTTGGTAGCGATATCGGCGGCGCACGTGGCAGGCCGAGAAAATGTGCAGGCCGATTATCTCAGTCGGCATGTGATAGATCCAGGAGAGTGGGAGTTGAACGCGGCAGTGTTTCACGACTTTACCTGCCGCTGGGGTCAGCCGGTGATGGATCTAATGGCCACTTTCGACAATGCCAAGGCGAGTCGGTTCTTCAGCAGGTGCAGGGAGCGTATGTCGGAAGGTCTCGACAGTCTAGCTCAACTGTGGCCGTCGGGGGCGCTGCTTTATGTTTCCCCTCCATGGCCTTTGATAGGGCGAGTCCTTCGGCGGGTAGAGAAACACGATGGTCGAGTGATTCTCATTGCCCTAGATTGGGCCAGGCGGCCATAGTACGCGGACCTCGTCCGTCTTCTAGTGGACAAGCCTTGGCGGTTGCCAGTTCGGGCGAACCTCTTGAGTCAGGGTCCCTTACTCATGCCGGACGTGGATCGCTTCTCGCTTACGGCTTGACTCTTGAAAGGGAAAAGTTGAGGCGTAGAAGTTATTCGGCGTCGGTGATAGGCACACTCTTGAGAGCCAGGAGATCCTCCACTTCTATGGCTTACATTCGGGTTTGGCGTATCTTTGAGCACTGGTGTGCGGAACGGGGTCTCCGGTCGAGCACAGCGGTAGTTCCAGAGGTGTTGGCATTCCTCCAAGCTAGTCTGGAAAAGGGCTTAGCTCTCACCACCCTCAAAGTTCAGTTGGCAGCACTGGCGTGTTTTCGAGGCAAGGTGAGGGGTGTTCTCCTCTCCAAGCATCTGGATATTCTTAGATTCTTAAGAGTGGTGAAGAACATCCGTCCTCCGATTCGGGCAGTAGTGCCGGCCTGGGATCTGAATTTGGTCCTGGAAGCGCTGGCGCAGCCTCCTTTTGAGCCAGCAAGAGAGGTACCGCTCAAGGAGCTTTCCTGGAAAACATTTTTCTTAGTAGTCTTGTGTTCCGCGAGAAGAATTTTGGATCTTCAAGCGCTTTCTACAATTCTCGCAAGAGAAAATGCTGTTGCGGCCAGTTTCTTCTTTTCTCCCGAATGTCGGGTCAAGCTTTCATGTCAATCAAACTATTTTGCTTCCGACCTTTCAGGTCCATGAGCGATGGCCCATCGATGCGGTCCTCCACAAGTAGGATTTAGGAAGGATACTAAAGAGAGACCTTCGGCGTACGAAGCCCTTGCGCAAAACAGACCGGCTGTTCATCCTGTTTGGGGGTCCCCGGAAGGGGGAAGCGGCCTCCAAGGCCTCCATCGCGAGATGGGTCAAACACGCGGTAGCAGCAGCATATCAGTCGAGCGGGAGGACTCCCCCCGGAAGGGTTCCGGGCTCATTTGACTCGCAGCCAGTCGGTGTCCTGGGCAGAGTTTGCTTTGATCCCACCTGTGGATATGTGTCATGCTGCTACCTGGTCCCCTCTGCACACGTTTACAAAGCACTATAGATTGGATGTTCAGGCTAGAGCGGACGCTAATGTGGGGGCATCGGCCATCATTGCGGGCCTAGCGGGTCCCTCCCAGGGTTAGGTACTGCTTTGGTACTTCCCTATAGTGCCTGGACTGGCCCGGAGAGACGAAGAGGAAGAAGAAATTAGACCTTACCTGCTAATTGTCTTTCCTTGAGTTCTCTCCGGGCCAGTCCAGGACCCACCTGTTACATTTGCGTCTGGTCTGGAGTTATTTCTCTTTTCCAGACTTCTCATCGTCTGTCTGAGTGGGAGGTACTGAAGAGAGTCGGTTGCATCTGCTCACGGAACTTGGTCGGTATGGTCTTTGGGGCTTCCTCCTGATAGGGCCAAGAAAGCGTGCGTGAGCCAAAGGTCGATTTGAAAAAAAAAGAAAAAAAAGAAAAAAGGGACTTGCGTAACAGGGAACAATGACACTGCGGCAGACGGCAGGAGTTCATGCCCTGGGTTTGGTTCGGTCTCTTTGGTCTCTCTTGTTTTTTGTTGGTTCATGTTTTTAGGGCTTAGCGTAGTTCTTTTTAGACTGCTTCGTAAGTGTTAGACTGAGGGTCGACCAGCAGGGGGAGCCAGATACCCTTTCTGCAAAACTTCAGTTTTCAGTCCTCAGCTGCTGGAGAAGGTGTACAAAGTGCCTGGACTGACCTGGAGAGAACTCAAGGAAAGACAATTTAGCAGGTAAGGTCTAATTTCTTCTTTTCCTAGATTGACATCATGCTGCTTTTGATGAGTTTGAGCGGCATGGTAATTTAACTTCTCTAGTAGATCTCCTGGTTTCAGATCAAATGACACTAGTTTTCACTGAAAGCCATGCAGTGCTAAACCGGAAAGCACGCCGATTGTGGGGACTATAGTGACCCTGCATCTAGTGAGGTGAGAGGGGTGATTATTTAGTTGTGGGGAATGGGTAGGTGACTGAGGAGGTAGAAGCAGGAGAGGGAAATTGATAGGGACAAGAGGCTGAGAGAGTTGGGCTGCTGAAGACAAAGGGAATTCAGAGGAAGACTTGAGGGAGCTGGGAAATTGGTGAGGATCCAGCCCATGATAGGTTAAAAAAAAAAAAAAAGGCAATCGCATCTGGTATAGCTCTTAGAATGCCAGCAGGCTTCTGCCAGCATAGTGGGGGAGGGATGAGGACTGATTATTAACTTTTTTTCTCCTACATATAGACAGAATGGGAAAACAGTCTAAGTAAATCAATTGGGCCAAAGAGAAAAGCTAAAGTAATCATTTTCTCCTCCTCCTGTCTTCAGTTTTTGTAGAAACAATTCAAAACAAACAGAATACCGTAGTTCCCCTCCACCATCCACTATTATTTTCGTCGGGCATAAACCACAAGAGAGAAAGAAACACTCTTTCCCTCACATATAGTACATGCCCCTTTTATTCAAAAAGTACTTATAACGTAGATAAGAAACCAACAGGAAAAAGTAAGACCACACTTAGCTGATCCACTGCACGACGTGCACGTTTCGAGGCCACAGCCCCTGTATCAAGTACTGGTTTTGAATTGTTTCACATTTTGAATACTGTTTATCCGGGTTTTTTGGCAGTGTTCAGTTTTTGTAGAGCAGAAAGTGGGCTAAGATGGGTTTGTCTCTGGCAGTTATGTTTTTTGGCTGGCTCCTACATCCAAAGAATTTGTCAAAGCTTGAAAATTTTACTTAATGATCTAGTTATTGTTTTAATACCAGTGATGGTCATAACTTTTTTTTTTTTTTCCCCCTGAATAACAGGTTTTGTAGATACTTATGTTAACAAAATCATATTTTTTACAGTGGTCTGATCTGATGTGCAAACTGATTCTGTAATAACTTTTAAATAGTAAATGAATTTTAATTTTCAGTGCATCTGGAACTTTTTTGGGGATCTGCCGCTACTCTTAATTCTGAAGCCCGGAAATATTCTATTTTTGACCAGAAATTATGGCTGCTGTTCATGGGTTTCTTTCTACGTGTATAAAAGCTGACTGTGTAATGAAATATGTAATTTCAGCAACTGATCTAAATATATCTGACCTACAAAAAAAATATTAAGTCTACCATTATCTCCAGGAACAAGCAGAAATGTAGTCTTCACATATGGGTATCGTCTACTGACGGAGCCTGCGCGGGAACGCTCCCCAGCGTCCAATAGGAAAGCTTTTGGGAGCATCCCACAGCACCTGTGTGCTACCTTCCCGCCTTTCCCAACTGTCCCTCTCCAGTTCTTCGTTTTCTGCGGAGCCGACAGGTCGCACATCCTGTCACCGCAGAAAAAAATCCTTTGTATTCTCTTTTGTGGTCGCGTCTGCCTTCCCTCGACGCTACACCGGTACCGCCGGTTCTTCATTCTTTTCTTTAAAAAAAAACAAAACCCCAAACACGTTCTTCTGGAGTCTTTCCAGTAATTTTCTCTCAGGTGCCACGCGCCATTTTGGCCACTAGGCCCAACCTTTCCTTCAGAATGGAAAAACCTGCTTCGGGTTTTAAAAAGTGTTCTAAGTGTGGCGGTACCATCTCTGTCACCAGCACCCATGAGTGGTGCCTCAAATGTTTAGGTCCTGACTACTCTATTTCAGAGTGTGTTGCCTGTGGGATGATGTCGAAAAGGGGCCGGCAGAACCGAGCTGCTAAGCTTAGCACCCTTTTTCCCTCCGATGCAGCCTCCGTGGCATCGACGTCTTCCAGGGCTTTGTCTTCCTCCCATGGATCGCAGGTAACTAAACATAAATCTAGCCAGTCCTCAAAGGGTGGATCGCCTCCTAGACAGCGAGATGCCTCTGGCGTTGCCCTTGAGGGACTTTCACTGGCAAAATTGCCCCGGCGGGAGGCTTCAACTTCCAAAGCACTAACAGGGCTCCAGGATGTTCTCGAGGCTTCAACCTCGGCAGAACTACTGGTGCCATGCTCTGGGTTACCGGCCGCTTCATCCAGTACCGATACCCAAGCATCGGCAGCGTCGATAGACCAGAGATTCTTGGCTGTTGAACACAGTCTGGCGGCTCTTCTCACAGCCTCAATGCCTCTGAAACCGCTTCAGACAATTCAACCGGCACCAACTCCATCAACATCGGCAGGTATTCTACCGGGACAGAGTCATGCGTATCCATCTGGTATCGACAAGTCTTGCACGATCACCCGGATCAGAGATACTTCGAATCCTCGAATGAGTCCGAAGACTCTGAAAGCTCTGCCGATACCAGAGTACTTCTTCCTGAGGATTCCTCTTCTCTTCAGTGTAGGATGTCTCCACCAGAGGATATGTCCTTTCAGGATTTTATCCGAGATGTGGCTCGGTCTTTCCATCACAGTGGCTCCTGAAAAAGAGCTAGGGCAAAGGAATTAGAAATCCTGCAATACCCTAAAGCTCCCAAGGAGGCAGCTACCTTACCTATTCATGAGATCTTGCATGATCTCATGTTAAGGATGTGGGAAACACCTCTAACCACATCTCCTCACTCTCGAAGACTCGACACCATGTATCGAGTTCCTCCTTGTCCTGGGTTTCAGAAGACTCAATTACCACACCATTCCATGGTGGTGGAGTCAGATACGAGAAGGATAAAGAGTGCAAAAAGGCATGCATCTAATCCTCCAGGACTTGAGTGTAGGACTCTTGACGCCTTTGGACGTCGAACCTTTCATGCTTTCTGCTAGGATCAGTTCCTATATCTTATATGTGGGAATGTTCCTTAAGGAGGTCACAGGAGATTTAGAGCTTATGAGCCCTCTCCTTCCTGATAAGAGGCAGGATTACCTCACCCTTGTCATACATGCTCAGGATGTTTCCAAGTTTGTGAAACGTGCAGCCTTTGACTGCTTTGAGTGCATAAGCAGAACCTCTGCCATTGCCATAGGTGCACATAGGATTGCCTGGCTCCAGGCATCTGACTTGGAAATTTGGGTACAGGATAAACTAGGGAATATTCCTTGCACAGGAGAGAATCTCTTTGGCAAGAATTGGCAAGAAAAAGTTAATGAGATAGATGCTGACAATATCACTCTGGATAGACTGTCTAAATCTACAGCTGATCCTGCGAGGAAAAAAATCCTCTAAGAAACAATTTTTCAATAAGAAGAAGTTTTATTTCTCCTATACCCAACAGGGGCATCACTTAGGTCAGTCTGCCCAAAAGGGACAGCAGCAACAACCTAGGCAAAGAAAGACAGACAAAAGCAGCTAAGCCTCAACCAACTCAGCAGATTCAGCCTCCACAGGGGCTTTGACTCCTATCTAGAGAACCTTGCCTTCCTGGCCCTGAACGGCCCAGAACCCTCCACCATCCCAGGAAGGTTATGTCATTTTGCCCCCAGATGGGGTCAGATAACAGCAGAAAATTGGACTCTGTCTATTGTAAGAGAGGGGTACAAGCTTCATTTCCTCAGCATGCCCCCTCCTACAATGGTAAGACAGTTCAATTCTCAGACCTCTCTCAACGATCAGTTAGGTCAAAAGGTCACTGTGCTTCTTGCCGAAGGGGCAATAGAAAAGGTACCCATTCCCCAACGGGGTACAGGGTTTTACTCCCCCTATTTCCTTATTCCAAAGAAAACAGGAGGACACAGACCCATCTTAGACCTCAGAGAATTGAACAAATTCCTGTTCAAGGAGAAGTTCAAAATGATTTCTCTAGGAACTTTGCTGCCATACCTTCAGAGTCAGCATTGGCTTTGTTCTCTAGATCAAGGATGCGTACACCCATGTTCTCATCCATCCAACTCACCAAAAGTTCCTTCGCTTTCTGTGTCAAGGGAAGCACTACCAATACAGGGTTCTTCCTTTTGGCCTGGCCTCTGCACCAAGGGTGTTCACAAAATGCTTGGCTGTGGTGGCAGCATTTCTCCGCACCCTAGGAATATTCGTCTTCCCTTACTTAGACGACGGGCTCATTCGAGCCCCTTCAGAGCCAGAGGCCAGGTTTGCTCTCTCTCGCACAA
This sequence comes from Ichthyophis bannanicus, assembly GCA_033557465.1. Taxonomy (NCBI): domain Eukaryota; kingdom Metazoa; phylum Chordata; class Amphibia; order Gymnophiona; family Ichthyophiidae; genus Ichthyophis; species Ichthyophis bannanicus. The sequence goes on from CM066034.1 coordinate 174,124,356, forward strand.
TGTGCATCCTTCAGTATTTGGGACTTGTCATAAACTTCCCAGAATCCAACCTTGCTCCCACTCAGTCCCTAGAGTTTATAGGAGCTCTGCTGGATACCACACAGACAAGGGCCTACCTTCCACAGCCCTGCTGCCTTCGCATTGTGCAATTAGCTTCCCAAGCAGTGCTAAAACCTCACCTCACTGTTCGGGAAATGTTACAATTGCTAGGCCACATGGCATCCACCGTGCATGTGGTTCCTTATGCTCGCCTCCATATGAGGGCAGCCCAGTGGACTTTATCCACTCAATGGATTCAGGCGTCAGATTGGCTGTCAGACAAAATAGCAAGCTCAGATCGCCTTATTTTGTTCCTCCAGTGGTGGCAGTCACCCCAAAACCTTCTGGTGGGGTCTCCTTTTCAGCAACCCCCACCCTAAGCCACTCTTAACAGATGCCTCACAGGTGGGTTGGAGAGCCCACCTACAAGGCCTCTCTACCTAGGGTACCTGGACTCCACAGGAGACCTATCTACACATCAATCTCCTGGAACTCAGAGCAATCTTCCTTGCTCTTCGAGTATTCCACACCCAGCTCCGCTACAAGACTGTCCTAGTTCAGACGGGCAATCAAGTAGCTATGTTCTATGTGAACAAGCAGGGTGGAACAGGCTCTCTGTCGCTCTGCAACGAAGCTTTGCGACTATGGGCCCTAGCCAGAGAGCATCAGATTCATCTCCTTGCGGTGTATCTTCCAGGCATTCAAAATTCTTGGGCAGACAGACTCAGTTGAGTTCTGCTTCCACATGAATGGTCTCTCCATGCAGACCAGGTGGCCAAAGTTTTTCAAATTTTGGGAACCCCAGATGTAGACCTCTTTGCAAGTCTGCTTAATGCCAAACTTCCCCGGTTCTGTTCCAGAATTCCGGCTCAGAGTTGTCAGGCCAGGGATGCTTTCCTCCTCCATTGGGGGCCAGGACTTCCTGTATGCTTTTCCACCCATTCCCTTAATTCCCAAAACCCTGTTCAAGCTTCAGAGAGACAGAGGTCATATGATTCTCATAGCTCCACGTTGGCCACGGCAAATGTGGTACCCTCTGCTCCTACATCTCTCTCAAGCTCCGCCTCTGGAGTTCGGATCTGCTCCAAATCTCCTTTCTCAGGAGAATGGGATGCTGTGGCATCCCAATCCCCAGTCTCTGCATCTCAGGGCCTGGTTGCTGAAAGCCTAGAACTTCACGGTCTTAACCCTTCTCAGCAGGTAAAGGATATCCTTTATGCTTCCAGGAAGCCTTCCACAAGACGCTCTTATGCTTTCAAGTGGAAGAGGTTTACCATATGGTGCTCACATAAGGGTCTTAACCCTCTTGCGATACCTCTGGAATCATTACTGGAGTATCTCCTTCATTTGTCTAATGCAGTGCTTAAGACCAATTAAGTGAGTGCATTTGAGTGCTATTGCAGCTTCTTTCAAGCCTCTAAATGGACAACTTATTTCCTCTCATCCCCTCGTAGCGAGATTTATGAGAGACCTTCTTTTTAACTAAGTCTCCCATTAAGCCACCACCGGTAGCATGGAACTTAAATCTGGTTCTTGGGCAGCTCATGAAGCTGCCTTTTGAACCATTAGCTACTAACTCTTTGAAATTCCTTTCCTGGGAGGTCGTCATTCTTATTGCAATCACATCAGCATGTCGCATCAGTGAATTGCAAGCGTTGGTGGCTGATCCTCCTTATACAGGGTTCCATCATGATAAGGTAGTCCTTAGGACTCATCCACACTTTATGCCAAAGGTGGTATCACCTTTTCATTTAAACCAAGTGGTTTACCTTCCTGTATTCTTCCCAAGGCCTCACGCCTCAAATGCAGAAAGGAATCTTCATACTTTGGACAGTAAAAGGGCTTTGGCCTTTTACTTGCAAAGGACACAGCAACATAGAAAGTCCTCCCAACTCTTTGTTGCTTTTGATCCTAGTCATTTGGGAATTCCAGTCTCCAAAAGGACACTGTCCAGCTGGATTGCAAAGTGTATATCTTTTGCCTATGAGAGTAAGAACCTTCCTCTTGAAGGTCATGTCACAGCTCACAATGTGAGAGCCATGGCAGCCTCCATGGCTCTTCTTCACTCTGTCTCTATCGACGACATCTGTTGAGCAACCACTTGGGCTTCGGTTCATACCTTCACAGCTCATTACTGCTTAGACAAGGACTCCTGCCAGGATGCCTTGTTTGGTCAGGCTGTTCAATACCTATTCCATACTTAATCAACTCCTACCCACCATCCCTGGTAGGATGCCAGAGATCCATAGGGGGAAATGGAGCCCTTTCACAAGGGCACACAACTTTCTGGGACCATCTCCCTGGCATCTGCAGCTAGGGAGTCCCCCATATGTGAAGACTACATTCCTGCTTGTTCCTGGAGATAGCATAGTTACTCACCTGTAACAGGTGATCTCCGGGAACAGCAGGAATTTAGTCTTCACAACCCTCCCATCTCCCCTAGGAGTTGTATCTCACTGTGTAACTCTCTCTTGTCTCAGCTATAAACTCAACTGGAGAGGGACAGTTGGGAAAGGCGGGAAGGCAGCATGCAGGCGCTGTGGGATGCTCCCAAAAGCTTTCCTATTGGACGCTGGAGAGCGTTCCGATGCAGGCTCCATCTGTACCGACGATACCCATATGTGAAGACAAAATTCCTGCTGTTCCCGGAGATCACCTGTTACAGGTGAGTTACCATGCTTTCTGTAGAGTTGCCTGTTATGGTAAATTGTGTGCGACTGATTTAATATTTAGTTAGAAGGGACAGCAGGTGCAATCCTACATATTTGCTTTATCCATGTTAGTGCTTCCTTTTATCTATTTATAGTTCTCACATCTTTCCAGTAGCAGTTCAAGAAAAGCAATTTGATCGTAGAAAGTATATGCTTGTCTTAGCAACTGTAATATGAATATGTAGCCACTGTGCAGTCTCATCTTTAAAACCTGGTAAAAATGCTGTTTGAAGGAAGGAAATAGCTTTCTCTAAATTGTCATTCAGCTGTCAGCCAAGTTCCCTCAAATTGAGGAGAACTCTCAAATACATCACTTAAAAATGCCATGTTAAATTCTCCTATACAGTTCCTTATCTACTTGTATTAAGGGAAAATCTTTATTTACTATTTAGAAAATTTTCACAAACTTAACACCTTTTCTGTACAGGTTTGTTCTTGATAACACCAAGAAAAAGAAAAATACAAAAATTATTACAACAAGCAAACATTCAATGATGCTAAGACCTATAATCCACAATTAAGCATACAATTCAATAATAAAGAAAAATAGAGGGGTTGGAGGAAACCTTCCAATTTAACCAAGAAATTATTTCAAAAAGCAAACAAGAGGACTGCAGAGGATCTGAAGCCACCCATTACTTGACGTGTGGTCATATCTACTCCCCACCCCTAACTGAAGGCAAGGAGGTAATAGGTAACCTAGCATTGAATCTCCAGGAACAAGCAGGAATAAGTCCTCACATATGGGTACGTCGGTACCGACGGAGCCTGCGCGGGAAAGCTCCCCAGCTTCCCAGAAGGAAGCTTTTGGGGCCTCCCACTGCACATGCGCGCTGCCTTCCCGCCTTCCTGACCAGCTCTCCTCAGTTTCTCTTTTTCCGCGGAGCCAGCAGGTCGTGTTCCTGTCACCGCTGAAGAAATTATTGTTTTAGTTTGTTTCTTTAGACCGCGTACCTGCCTTCCCCATACCGAAACCGGTACCGCCGGTCTCTCTCTTCTTTAAAAAAAAAAAAAAAATCTTGCACAACTTGGTGACTTCGGTTAGGCCTCAGGCCTACACAAATTCTCCTCATGGAGAAACTAGCCCCTGGTTTTAAGAAGTGTACCAAGTGTAGTGCTGTTATTTCTGTCACAGACACTCATGAATGGTGTCTTAAATGTTTGGGACCTGACCACTCCATTCCGGACTGCCCATCCTGCTCCCAGATGTCTAAACGTGGTTTGCAGAACCGGGCCAACAAATTCCATGTGCTGTTTGCTTCAGATAATCCAGCATCACAGTCATCCAGGTCTTCCTCTCCGGATGGATCTCAGGTAACCAAACCTTCTTCGGGCAGGTCCTCAAAGAGCAAATCTCCTTCAAAGCATCGAGAGGCTCTCACTTTTGAATCTGAGGATCCTGCCCCAGCCAAACAACCCCGGCGGGAAGCTCTGGCTTCCAAAGCACCATCTATGGGGTTACAGGTTGACATCGATGGCACGGCCTCGACTGATCACCTGTTAGACTGCTCTGGGGTACCGGCCCATACCGGTACCGACATCCAGGCAGCAGTGGCGTCTATGAGCAATACTGTTCAGACCATGCAGCAGGCCATGCTGGCTTTTATTAATGCTGCGACGCCCTCGGTACCGCATTCAGCGGTACCGGGTCCGGTTCCGGTATCGTCTCCCATACCGGAACCGAGACCATTGACTTCCAAACGCAGATCGGTTCCGCATGCCGGATCCGGGTTTTCACCCGATACCGATCCCATACCCGGTACGCCCGATGTCGATACCGATCGGTATGCGTATCGTGCGTTGGAAGCAAATAGAGAATACTCTGATTCTTCTGAGGATTTTGACTCCTCTGAGGACTCTGATGAGCTGTCTCTAGTTCTTCATGAAGACCCCTCTTCCCCAAAGAGGATTTGTCCTTTCAAGACTTCATTATTGAACTAGCTAAAGGATTTTCTATTACCACATCCTCTGAAAAAGAACCTAGGTCAAAGAAATTGGATATTTTAGGATACCCTAAGGTTCCTAAAGAGGCAGTCACCCTGCCTATCCATGAAATCCTTCAAGAACACTTGATGGACTTATGGGAGGCTCCTCTAACGTTGTCTCCTTACTCTCGTAGGTTGGACACCATGTACCGGGTCCCTCCTTCTCCTGGGCTTCAAAAGACTCAGCTGCCTCACCATTCCATTGTGGTGAAGTCTGCACTGAAAAAGATTAAGAGTACCAAAAGGCACTCTTCTACCCCTCCAGGGCGAGAATGTAAGACCCTCGACTCTTTTGGCAGAAAAACTTTCCAGGCTAGTATGCTTATAGCCAGGATTAATTCTTAGTCTGTATATGGACATGTTTCTAAGGGAACTTGCCCTAAAGGTAAAGCATTTTGCCCCCTTTATCCCTGAGGATAGAAAGGAGGAGTTCATTTCTTTAGTGAAACAGCTTCTAGATGTTTCTAAGTTCTCCAACAGAGCAGCCTTTGATTCCTTTGAGGGTGCCGGTAGAGCTTCGGGCATTGCCATTGCAGCCCGACGACTTGCTTGGCTCCAGGCCTTTGATCTAGAACCCTGGGTCCTGGATGGCTTACGGAATCTGCCCTGTACAGGTGAGAACTTATTTGGTAAAGACTGGCAAATTAAAGCCACTCAAATGGATGCAGAAAATGCTACATTGGATAGACTTTCTAAGTCTACCTCTACTCCTGCCAAGAAAAAGTCTTTCAAGAGGCCTTACTACAAGAAGGCCAGATTTTCCACAAATACTGGCCAACAATCTTCTCAGCTTCGCTTTGCTGCTAAACGTCAGCAACCTAAACAGGCAAGGTCAAAGCCTGCAGCGTCTGCCACTCCTCAGCAGGCTCAACCCCCTCAGGGGTTTTGACTTGCCCCTAGAGAACTTAATATTTCTGGCTCTAGAACAACCAGAGCCCCTCACCATTCCCGGAAGGTTAGCTCACTTTGCTCCCAGATGGGGGCAAATTACATCAGAGCAATGGACCCTCTCTATCATAAGAGAGGGCTACAAACTTCATTTTTTTCAACCTTCCTCCACATACCATGGTGAGGCACTTCAATTCTCCCCCATCTCTCCTAGACCTGTTGGGTCAGGAAATCTCTTCTCTCCTTGCCCAAGGGGCAATAGAAGAGGTTCCTCTTCTTCAACAAGGGACAGGATTCTACTCCCCTTATTTTCTCATACCAAAGAAGACAGGGGGATTCAGACCTATCCTAGATCTGAGAGAATTGAACAAATTTCTGTACAAGGAGAAATTCAAAATGCTTTCTCTAGGCATTCTCCTTCCATACCTTCAGAGTCAGGATTGGCTTTGTTCTCTAGATCTCAAGGATGCGTACACACATATACTCATCCACCCATCCCACAGAAAATATCTAAGATTTCTGTTTCAGGGAAAACATTTCCAGTACAGAGTACTTCCCTTCGGTTTAGCCTCTGCTCCAAGAGTGTTCACCAAATGCATGGCAGTTGTTGCCGCATTTCTAAGAGGTCTGGGAATTTTTGTATTCCCATATCTGGACGACTGGCTCATCCGAGCTACATCTCAGTCAGAGGCCCAGATTTCCCTGGACCGCACAAGGCACATTCTGCAGTATCTGGGACTGGTGATAAACCTTCCCAAGTCTCAACTTATCCCTACTCAGTCTCTGGAATTCATAGGGGCCCAGTTGGACACCACCACTGCAAGGGCCTACCTACCTCAAGTCCGGGGCCAACGTCTGGTGTGCTTGGCCTCCCAAGCTCAGTCCAGCAGTCACTTGACAGCCAGAGAAATGCTCCGACTTCTGGGCCACATGGCCTCCACGGTACACGTGGTGCCCTACGCTCGTCTTCATATGAGAGCAGCTCAATGGACCTTGGCCACCCAGTGGACTCAGGCATCAGGAGCGCTCTCCGACCAAATACTCAACTCAAAGCGTCTGTTTTGGTCCCTCCAATGGTGGATGTCCACCAAGAATCTGTTGTTGGGGGCCCCCTTCCAACCTTTGTTGCCCCAAGCAACCCTCACAACAGATGCCTCCCAAACAGGGTGGGGAGCCCATCTACAATCCCTCTCCACTCAGGGTACTTGGTCTCCACAGGAGACCACCCTTCACTTCAACCTCCTGGAACTGCGAGCAATCTTCTTTGCCCTCAAAGTCTTCCATACCCTCCTTGTCAACCTGACCGTCCTAGTTCAGACAGACAATCAGGTGGCCATGTTCTACGTAAACAAACAAGGAGGGACAGGCTCTCTGTCGCTTTGCAACGAAGCTCTCAGATTATGGGCCTTCGCCAGAGAGCATCAAATTCATCTTCTGGCAGTCTATCTTCCAGGGGTTCAAAACTCTCGGGCAGACAGACTCAGTCGAGTTCTGCTTCCACACGAATGGTCCCTACATATGGACCAGATATGCAGAATCTTTCAGGAATGGGGAACCCCGGACATAGACCTCTTTGCAAGTCCGTGGAATGCCAAACTTCCCCGGTTCTGTTCCAGGAATCCGTGTCAGGGGGCTCAGGCCAACGACGCCTTTCTCCTGCATTGGGGTCAGGAATTCCTATATGCCTTTCCACCCATTCCTTTGATTCCCAAGACTCTGTTCAAACTCCAGAGAGATCACAGATCGATGATCCTCATAGCTCCACGCTGGCCACGCCAAGTGTGGTTCCCTCTACTTCTGCATCTCTCCCAGGGACCCTCCCTGGACCTGGGAGCTGCGCCAGACCTTCTCTCTCAGGAGAAAGGGACTTTGTGGCACCCAAACCCCAAGTCCCTACACCTCAGAGCTTGGTTACTGAAGGCCTAAGCCTTCATGACTTCAATCTTTCTCAACCAGTGAAAGATATCCTTCAAGCCTCTAGGAAACCCTCCACGAGGCGTTCCTATGCTTTCAAATGGAAACGCTTTTCCATTTGGTGTGCTCAACAGGGTCTTGACCCTCTAGCACTTCCTTTGAATTCTCTACTAGACTATCTCCTGCATCTTTCTAATGCAGGCCTTAAGACAAATTCAGTAAGAGTCCATTTGAGTGCTATTGCAGCATCCTTAAAACCTATAAATGGATAACCTGTCTCCTCTCATCCGCTTGTTGCAAGGTTCATGAGAGGCCTGACTCTAACTAAGCCTCCCATCCGACCTCCTCCGGTAGCATGGGACTTGAACCTAGTTCTGGGTCAGCTTATGAAGCCACCTTTTGAACCGTTGGTTTCTACCTCCTTGAAATTTCTTTCCTGGAAGGTCCTTTTCCTTATTGCAGTCACTTCGGCTCGCCGCATCAGTGAACTACAGGCCTTAGTGGCTCATCCACCTTATACCAGGTTTCATCATGATAAGGTGATCCTAAGGACGAATCCCCACTTTATGCCCAAAGTGGTCTCGCCTTTTCATCTTAATCAAGAGGTATATCTACCTGTCTTTTTTCCAGCTCCTCATGCATCCAGTGCAGAGAGGAACCTTCATATTTTAGATTGTAAAAGAGCTCTTGCCTTTTACCTCAACAGGACTCAGCCACATCGAAAGTCTTCCCAGCTTTTCGTGGCTTTTGATCCTTCTCATATGGGACTTCCAGTCTCCAAACGTACACTTTCCAATTGGATTGCTCAGTGTATTTCCTTTGCTTACCAGAGTAAAAATATTTTTCTGGAAGGCCATGTCACAGCTCACAATGTGAGAGCCATGGCCACGTCTGTGGCTCATCTTCACTCTGTCTCCATAGATCAGATCTGTCGAGCCGCCACATGGGCCTCGGTTCATACCTTCACAGCCCATTACTGTTTGGACAAGGACTCCCGCCGGGATGCCTTGTTTGGTCAGGCTGTCCTCAAACACCTGTTCCATACTTGAACAATTCCTGCCCACCTTCCCAGGATGGATGCCTGAGATCCATATGAAGATGGCGAACCCTTGGAAGGGGATCCCCCAGGCATCTTAGCTAGGGAGTCCCCATATGTGAGGACTTATTCCTGCTTGTTCCTGGAGATAGCACAGTTACTTACCTGTAACAGGTGATCTCTGGGAACAGCAGGAATTAGTCCTCACAACCCACCCACCTCCCCTAGGAGTTGTATCTTCTATCTATCTTCCTTTCCTTTCTCTATTGTCTCAGCTATAAACTCGAACTGAGGAGAGCTGGTCAGGAAGGCGGGAAGGCAGCGCGCATGTGCAGTGGGAGGCCCCAAAAGCTTCCTTCTGGGAAGCTGGGGAGCTTTCCCGTGCAGGCTCCGTCGGTACCGACGTACCCATATGTGAGGACTAATTCCTGCTGTTCCCAGAGATCACCTGTTACAGGTAAGTAACTGTGCTTTAAATGTGGAAAAGTCTGCTGGCTGAAAAAAGTATAACTGTGACCTATATACCACTATACATTTACATGGAAACCTAAAAAAAATAACATCTAACTCCAAAACATCTGGTCTGAGTAGCAAAAATTGCTTCTGGCATTTTTGTGTGTCTTTAGGAACATCAGAGAAAATTGCAATTTTCTGCCCATAAAATAAGTGAGACTGTTTAGTATAATATAATCTAAGCAACCAGTTTCTATCTGACGAAATAAGGTAGATGTTCCCAAAAGAGTTGGTCCAGGAGACTGTAGAATCTGATACATTTATAACATCCATATTAGAAGGTTCTTCCAGAACGCCAATATCCCTTTTACCAGTTGGCAAGTGAAAAGCCTTAACAATTGGCGGCATCAGGTCCGCTGACACAGCCAAAGTTTGTGCCATATACCTTTTTAAAGAGATCAGCTGGTAAAGTTCCCTTAATTATTGGAAAGTTCAACATTCGAAGATTCGAGGCTCAAAGAATTTTCCAAATTTTCCACCTTAGTCCTCAAGGTATTATCTTTAATCAGAGCTGTATTAGTATCACCAACAGAATTCAAGATCATCTCATGTTCTTCTACCTTCTTTCTAACCAAATCAGTTATGGCTACATACGAGTCCAATTTCTGAGAAAGTGTTTACCTGAGACAAAAGTCCAGCATTGTATCGAATTAAAGCCTCCAACAGGGTCGAAAATGCCTCCCAAATGTTCTCCAAACTGCCTGTTCCTTTTGTGTGTGTTTTCCCTAAAACTATTACCTTGGATGAGTCAGCCGAAAAGACTTCCCCTGCACACTCCCAACCGGGGCAGGCACATCTTCCAACTCGCTTACTCCAAGAGTCCCAGAAGGCAACAGGGTAGCTGCTTCACCTCACTTGTGCCAGCCAACGGGCTCATGGCTACAGCAGCAGGAAGCGGTGGAGGGCTCTGCGTCTCGGGAGAGAGAGAAACCTCATGGGTGGGCAGGGAAGCAGAATCCTCCAACTCCCCTGCAAAGCCCGCACAAATCTCCCGACACTCAGCTTCAGTGACTGATGAAACGGTCCATAGGGCCTGAACTGGCCGGCTGGGGCTCAGCACAGTAAGCCCAAGCCTTCCCTTTGCATTTTGGCATTACAACAGCAGAACACAGCTCTCTTCTCACGCAACCATCTTGGACACACCCCCTTCCAGTGAGGGAAAAACTTTCTAAAGCTTTGTTTTATAACCCGCTAAATCATAAAATGTTAATTTCAAGGTGAAACATGAAGCCATTCCCCCAACTCCTGCTGGCCAATTTCCAGTCTTGGAGAGAACAACTTGCCTGCTTTAGTGTTGGCTTTCTCATGGTGGATTCAGCACCACCTCCTTCAATATAGCTAAAAATGTTCTCTGTTTCACAATGTATATACTTCTACCTGCATTTAGGGGAAATGTTCCCAAGCAGAGTAGGAAAACAACATTCCTTTGCGTCCCTCTAGTCCAGTACCGGAACCATAGAGTTTAGAATCTCCTCCAGCAGCCTTGGAGACTGAAAGACATCACCGCTTTGCTGGCACCAGTATAAATAGAGAAGGACCGCCCCCTTCCACCAGTACTTTCAGTCTCCAAGAAGCTAGAGGAGATTCTGAGCCTGGGACTGGACTCAGTTGAGACAAATAAGCAGAGCTTGACCTTTTAGCTTCCTTTTAAATTTGTAGAAAGTAGGCTAGTTTAAAGGGGTTTTTTTCGTTAAGATTTTTTTGTTCGTCTCTAATTGGCTAATTTCTGTTTTTTGCCAGGTGCAGTGCTCCTTCTGAAGGGGATTCAGCTCCTTTCATAGGCTCCATCCTCGTTTCTTAGCCCCTTCTCCACTCTCTCCCCTCCTCCCCCCCTCCTTCCTCCCCTCCTGCTCCATTCATTTCCCCCGTTGCATTAACGAGCACTGGGGGAAGAGACAGTATTATATTAGCCTCCCTGCTCCTGAACCCGCTATTAAGGGTGAGGAGCAGGTGGCAGGCTCGTTCCCCTCGCTTCGGGGCCGGCAGGCAGTGCGTCCTTGGCCACATGGCGGTTAATAGCGCTGGAGCTGAAGCCATGATCCGGCTGAGCTAAGCGCGTGTGGCAATTCTCGTCGCTCCGGCAAGGGTGGAGCAGAAGATCGGAGGGGACAGTGAATAACCTGGCTGGCGAAACAGGCTGTTTGGCCTGCATTTCAGGAGCAGAGGTATTTCAGGGGAGAAGCCTCGGGTGAGCACGCTTTGAAATTTTTGTCGGGAGCCGCATGTAGCCGCGTGGGAAATAGCGGCGGCGGCGGCGGCCATTTTAAGAGCACAGTTTGTTAGTTTTTTTCTCTTATTCAAGGCCTAATTTAGCGAATTAACAGCTTCGTTTTTGGGGGGATTAGTCAGGTTTGCCTGGGGCCACAAGTAGGTAGGTGATTAGACAAAAAAAAAAAAAAGATTTTAGATCTACATAAGATCATAAGATATGCCATACTGGTTCAGACCAAGGTCCATCAAGCCCAGTATCCTGTTTCCAACGGTGGCCAATCTAGGTCATACGTACCTAGCAGTTTCCCCAAAAGACACAGGTTCTGTAATGCTTGTGCTAGGTCAAGCATTGATATCCTGGGTCCCTTCTTAATAATGGTTTATGGACCTTTCCTCCAGGAACTTGTCCAAATCTTTTTTTAAACCCAGCTACACTAACAGCCTTTACTACATCCTCCGGTAACAAATTCCAGAATTTGATTACACGTTGAGTGAAAAAATATTTTCTTTTATTAGTCTTAAATAGTTTACCCTGTAGCTTCATTGCAGGTCCCCTAGTCTTCCTATATTCTGATAACGTAAACAGTCGATCTACGTTTACCCGTTCCACTCCGTTCATTAATTTATAGACTTCTATCATATCTCCCCTCAGCCGTCTCTTTTCCAGGTTAAAGAACCCTAACCTTTTTACCCTTTCTTCATAGGAGTATCCTTCCATCCCCTTTACCATTTTGGTGGCTCTTCTCTGAACCTTTTCTAATAACGCTATATCCTTTTTAAGATACGGTGACCAGAATTGCACACAATATTCAAGATGCGGTCTCACCATGGAACGGTATAGAGGCATTATAATATCTTTTGTTTTATTTTCCATTCCTTTCCTTATGAATGGAAATGACGCCTAAATCTTTTTCCTGGGTGGTGGTTCCTAATGTGGAACCTTGCATTGTGTAACCATAGTTTGGGTTGTTCTTCCCTAGGTACATAACTTTGCACTTGTCCACATTAAATTACATCTGCCATTTTGATGCCCAGTTTTCCAATTTATCAAGATCCTTTTGCAATTTTCCACAATTCTCTTGGGTTTTAACAACTTTAAATAGTTTTGTGTCATCTGCAAATTTGATAACCTCACTCGTTGTTCCACTTCTCAGGTCATTTATGAATATGTCAAAAAGCAGCGGACCCAGCACAGATCCCTGGAGTACACCACTATTCACCTTTCTCCATTGGGAAAATTGGCCATTTAGCCCAACCCTCTGCTTTCTATCTTTTAACCAGTTCCTGATCCACAGTAGTACACTGCCTCCTATCCCATGACTCTTTAGTTTTGCCAAAAGTCTCTGATGAGGGACCTTGTCAAAGGCTTTCTGAAAGTCCAGATACACTATATCAACCGACTCACCTTTGTCCACCTGTTTATTCACACCTTTAAAAAAACATAACAGATTAGTAAGACAAGATCTTACTTGTCTAAAGCCATGTTGGCTGTCTCCCATTAGGCCATGACTATCTACATGCTGAGTAATTTTATTCTTTAAGATGGTTTCTACCATTTTTCCCGGTACTGACGTGAGACTCACCGGTCTGTAGTTTCCCGGATCACCCCTCGAACCCTTTTTAAAAATTGGTGTTACATTGGCGATCCACCAATCTTCAGGTATTAGAGATGATTTTAATGATAGTTCACAGATTACTAATAGCAGGTCTGCAATCTCATATTTCAGTTCTTTCAACACCCTTGGATGTATACCATCCGGCCCAGGTGATTTGCTACTCTTCAGTTTATCTAATAGTTGTAATACATCTTCCTGATGTATCGATATTTCCTTCAATTCTTCCGCACCTTTAAATACCACTTCAGTCATGGGTAACATCCCTACATCTTCCTCAGTAAAGACCGAAGCAAAGAATTCATTCAGTCTCTCCGCTATCGCCTTGTTGCCTCTTATTGCCCCTTTAACTCCTCTATCATCTAATAGACCAACTGACTCTCTCACAGGTTTTTTGCTACGAATGTACTTGAAAAAATCTTTACTTCGCGTTTTTGCTTCCGCAGCAAGCTTCTTCTCAAATTCTCTCTTTGCCTTCTTTATCAATGCCTTGCATTTGACCTGCCAGTGCTTGTGCTGTTTCCAGGTTTCATCGTTTGGCTCTTTTTTCCATTTCCTGAAAGATGCTTTCTTGGCAACAACAGCCTCTCTGACCTCACCTTTAAACCATGCTGGCAGTTTTTTGGACTTCCTTCCACTTTTCTTAAAGCGTGGAATACAGCTGGTCTGGGCTTTCAAGATAGTATATTTCAACAACACCCAAGCTTGATGTAAGTCTTTAACCTTTGCAACTGCTCCTTTTAGTTTTTTCTTAACTATTTTCCTCATTTCATCATAGTCTCCCTTTCGAAAGTTAAAAGGTAGTACTGTGGATTTCCTTACTATCCCTCCTCCACTAATTAAATCAAAGGAGATCATGCTATGATCACTATTGCCAAGTGGCCCCAACACCCTTATCTCTTGCACTAGATCTGGTGTTCCACTAAGGACTAGGTCTAATATGGCTTCCCCTCTCGTCGGTTCATGGACCAGCTGCTCCAAGAAGCAGTCATTTATGTCATCTAGGAACTTTATCTCCCTAGCATGTACTGCCGTGACACTGACCCAGTCGATACCGGGGTAATTGAAATCGCCCATTATTATTACCGCGCTGTAACTTTTGTTAGCTTTCTTGATTTCTTTGAGCATTTCATCCATTTGTTCATTCTGGCCAGGTGGTCGATAGTACACCCCCACCACCATCGCCTTCCCCTTTTTACATGGAATTTCAATCCATAGAGATTCTACAGCAAATTTTGTTTCCTGCAAAACTTTAATCCTTTCTGAATCAATGCCCTCTCTAACATAGAGCGCAACCTCTCCACCAATTTGATCAGCTCTATCATTACGATATAGTTTGTACCCAGGTATCACAGTGTCCCACTGGTTGTCCTCCTTCCACCATGCCTCTGATATTCCATTCACATCTAACCTCTCATTTAGTGCTATATATTCTAACTCTCCCATCTTATTTTTTAGACTTCTAGCATTTGCATACAAGCATTTTAGAGACTGTATTTTATTCATATTAATTTGGCTATTGGTAGACATGGGTAATTTGGGATCTTTAAGCTCTGTCTGCTCCATACTCGAGGGCATTTGGGCTACTTTACTCTTTTTTGGAACCTCTCTGCTTTTGGTAGTATCCTTCAAGGATAAATTCTTCCGAACCATCCGCTCTTGGGCGACTGTCGGCTTTCCCCTATTATCTAGTTTAAAAGCTGCTCTATCTCCTTTTTAAAGGTTAATGCCAGCAGCCTGGTTCCATCCCGGTTAAGGTGAAGCCCATCCCTTCGGAAGAGCCCCTCCTCTCCCCAGAATGTTCCCCAGTTCCTAACAAATCCAAACCCCTCATCTCTGCACCATTGTCTCATCCACGCATTGAGACTCCGGAGCTCTGCCTGCCTTTTCGGTCCTGCACGTGGAACGGGAAGCATTTCGGAGAACGCTACCCTGCAAGTTCTGGATTTCAACTTCCTACCTAAAAGCCTAAATTTAGCCTCCAGAACCTCCCTACCACATTTTCCTTTGTCATTGGTACCGACATGTACCAAGACAGCAGACTCCTCCCCAGCACTATCTAAGACCTTATCTAGGTGGCGCGTGAGGTCTGCTACCTTCGCACCAGACAGGCATGTTACCAGGCGATCGTCACGTCCACCAGCCACCCAGCTATCTACATCCCTAATGATCGAATCACCAACTATAACGGCTGTCCTAACCCTTCCCTCATGGGCACATGACCCTGGAGAAACGTCCTCGGTGCGAGAGGGTTTTACATCACCTGGAGGACAGGTCCTAGTTACAGGATCACTTCCTGCCACACCAGGGTGATGCTCTCCTATCACGTGACCTCTCTCCTCCATGGCAACAGGGATGCTGCCAGACTGGAGGTAGGACTTCAGGACTATATCCCTGTAGGTCTCGTCTATGTACCTCTCTGTCTTTCTTATGTTTTCCAAGTCTGCTACTCTATCCTCTAGAGAACAGACTCGTTCCCTGAGAGCAAAGAGCTCCTTGCACCTAGTGCACACGTAAGACCTCTCACCAACTGGGAGAAAATCATACATGTGACACTCAATGCAAAAGACTGGAAAGCCCCCATCCCACTGCTGGACTGCTGTCTGCATCTTAGTTTTAAGTTTTTGTTTAGATCTTTAAGTTCTTTACTTACTAAGGGTTGCTATGGATATTTATACCAATAAAACTGTACCTAATACGTGTAATATACCTTGTTCACCTGAAGCTTAATTAATCTAAGGTCCTTAGTGTATGTCTGATTTGGGTAACAAGCTTCTCCTGAGAGAACCTCCTGTCTTTTAAGATGTGTAAGTACTTATAAAGCTACGATTATCCCAGGGGTGGGTGGGTGTGAGGAGGGAGGGAGGGAAATAACACTTATTAAAAGAGGTCTGCTACACAGTACCCTGTCCTGTGCTGCTGAGGTAAACTATATTCTTATTTGATTTAAATTCTAGCTCTTTGCTGCTGCTAGGCTGTAACTTCTTATGAAATTTTAAACTACAAGCTCTCTGCTGGGTTCCAAATTTAACCAGAAAGCTCTCTTCTGTGTTTTAAATTTAAACTAAAAATACTTTGCTGATACTAGGCCCTGAGTGACTATTAAATTTAAAACTATAAGCTCTCTGCTGGGTATGAAATGTAACCAAAAAGTTCTCTTCTGTGTTTTAAATTTAAACTTAAACTGCTGCTACTAGGCCCTGACTGATTTAACAAAAAAGAAGTGGGTTCACAGATTAAATAGCTTTAATAGAAAAAATTCCTTTAGAAAATTCCCAGAAGTATATACTCACAATTGCAGATCTCTCTCCAGAAGTAACAGTCCCTTTTTCTAGTCCTTCAAGACTCTATATATCTCTATATATCGGCATTTCCCTCCATAGGGGGGGGGGGGGGCAAGAGCAGCAGTGGCACTAGCATGCCCGCGAAACCACGTTGTCTAGTGTGTGGCATGAAGTGCGGCGCTGTGCAGGACTCAGTGGTCTGTCGGACTTGCACTCTGGAAGCGGAGGTGATGGACCAGGCGCCAGTAGAGGCAGTGATGGGGCGGGAGGCAGTTCCTCCAGAAAGAGGGGAGGTCCTTCCTCCGGCTCTCTGTCCGGAAGAGCCGCTAGCGGGGTCCTCCTTGGGTGAAGGATCGTCTGGGTCTGTGGTGCTGACTCAGGAGGGGACAGTTTCGCTGATCCCGACGAATTTCTTTTCCCTCATGTAACAGGCATTTGCCTTGCTGCAGCCAGCTCTGGTGGTTCCTCCTGAAAATTTGCAGGGACTGAAGCGGACTGGGTCTTTGGACCTTCCAGAAGAGGCCGCGCCCCCGGTTAAGAGAGCTAGGGGACCTGGAGATGGTAGTCTGGCGTCTCAGCTTGAGGAAGACCTGGGAGCGGTAGACACGGATCTAGAGGAGATCTCGGAGGATGAGTTGGAAGAGGGAGAGTTGCCTGACTCGGAACAACAGAGCTGCGTGGTCAGAGTATTTCGACGCGACTCTCAAGACGCTGAACATGCCCTCAGAAGGGGCGGCTGCAGAGGAAGCCTTGGAGGATCCACTGTTACAGGTGGTACGGACGCTCTAAAACGTTTTCCCCTTGCATCGCGTATTTCGGAGTATGATTCAGGAAGAATGGGACTTGCCAGAGTCGGCCCTGAGAGGCTCCAGGGCTTTAGCTCGACTTTATCCCCTGGCTGACCAGGATAGCGAACTCTTTCGGTCTTCCAAGGTGGATGCGGCGGTTTCTGCAGTTACTAAAAAGACTACGATACCAGTTGAGGGAGCCGCGGCGCTGAAGGATGTACAAGACAGGAGATTAGATACTCTGTTGAAGCAGGTGTTTGATGTCTGTGCTCTCTCCATGCAGGCCTCGATAGCGGGTGCGTGGGTGGCGAGAGGCTGTTTGCGGTGGTCCCAGAGGTTGCAAGGAGATCACTTGGAGGGGTAGTTGCTGGACGTAGCTCGGTTGGAGTCAGGAACAGCATATTTAGCAGACATCCATTATGATCTCATTCGCGGCTTGGCTAAAAGTGGCCTCTGGTAGCGGCCCGGCGGTATCTCTGGTTGCGTAATTGGTCAGCTGACAGTTCGTCTAAAACTCGGCTTAGTAAGCTGCCGTTTCGGGGAAAGCTCTTGTTTGGAGAGGATTTGGAGAAGTTAGTTAAGGATTTTGGGGAGTCGAAGGGCGGTCGACTTCCAGAGGATAAGCCCAAGCAGAACAGGAGTGTTTCGGGGTTCCGGGGTGCTCCGAGGGAGTTTTGCAGATTTCGGTCCTCTCACTTTGGCCTGCCTCAGCGGGGCCGGTTCCCGGCTAGAGGTCAAGGTTTTCAGGGATTCCGGGGAGCAGGTAGGGGATTCGCTCCTTTCCAGTCCTCGGCCACTAAGAAGTCGCAATGAGAAGGCGGGCTCAGGTGGAGGTAGTTCCCGTGGAAGGTCGGTTGCGGGAGTTTTACCCTGCCTGGGTCCGGATTACGTCGGACCAGTGGGTCCTCGAGGTCATTCGAGAGGGGTGTGCACTAGAACTCCATCGACCCGTCTTAGATTCCTTTGTCCTGTCTCCTTGCCGAGCTCCACTCAAGTTACGGGCAGTTTCAGAGACTCTGCAGCGGCTGCTGCAGCTCAAGGCGGTAGTGCCCGTTCCTTTGGATCAATATTTGCGGTCGGTACTCCATCTACTTTGTGGTGCCAAAGAAGGAAGGCACGTTTCGGCCGATTCTCGATTTGAAGAGTAAATCGGTGTCTACGGGTCACCCATTTCCGGATAAAGACCCTGCGTTCCGTTTATTGCAGCTGTCAGACAGGGGGAGTTCTTGATGTCGCTAGATCTCACAGAGGCTTATCTGCATATTCCGGTTCGACAGGAGCATCAGAGGTTTCTGCGGTTTGCGGTGCCTATGGGGCATTTCCAGTTTCAGGTGTTACCCTTCGGACTAGCTTCTGCGCCTCAGACTTTCACCAAGGTCATGGTGGTGGTAGTGGCGGCGCTCCACAAGGAGGGAGTACTGGTGCATCCGTACTTGGACGATTGGCTGATTTGGGCAAAGTCAAGAGAAGAGAGTACCACGGCCACCGCTTGGGTAGTGGAAATGTTGGAAAGCCTGGGCTGGGTGGTCAACTTTGCAAAGAGCAACTTGGTTCCCTCGCAGTCTCTCGAATATTTAGGAGCCCGTTTTGAGATGCAGAGGGGAGCAGTGTTTCTCCCAGCCCATTGAGCGCAGGGGCTTTGGGAGCTGGTAACGTGGTTTCTTTCAAGACCTGCTCCGGCGTGGCAGTATCTGCAGCTGCTAGGTACGATGGCGGCCACCATCGAGGTGGTGCCGTGTGCCAGGGCTCACATGCGGCCGTTGCAGAGTGCACTGCTCCGGAGGTGGTCTCTTCAGCGAGATGCGTTGTCACAGCGGCTGATCTGTCCTCAGGAGGTGCGTCAGGAGCTTCGTTGGTGGTTGTGGCAGGAGAGTTTGGCAGCGGGCGTACCTACCTCTGGAGCCTCCAGCCTGGAGACTGCTGATGACAGATGCCAGTCTCCTGGGGTGGGGAGCGCATTGCAAGGGGAGCTTTGCCTAGGGGCGATGGTCTCCGGTGGAAAAGCAGTGGTCCATCAACAGGCTAGAGATGAGGGCGGTGTTCTTGGCACTGCAGGAGTTTCAGGGGACATTTAGTCGGGCAGCGGTTTGGGTCCTGTCCGACAACGTGACGACCGTGGCCTACATCAATCGGCAAGGCGATACAGGCAGTGTGTCGCTAGAGACGGAGGCGTCCCAGCTGTTAGGTTGGGCAGAACAGAATCTAGAGGCTCTTTTGGCGCAGCATGTAGCCGGAGTGGACAATGTCGAAGCGGATTACTTGAGTCGCCGCAGAGTGGATCCGGGGGAGTGGGTGCTACACCCGGACGTGTTTGCGCTGTTGGTGCGGCGCTGGGGCCTTCCGCTAATGGACCTAATGGCGACCTTCGAGTCAGCGCAAATAGCTTGGTTCTTCAGCAGAAGGTGTGAGAGAATGTCCGAGGGTCTCGATGCGCTAGCGCAAAGGTGGCCGGAAGCAGGTCTTTTCTGTGTTCCCGCCGTGGGCTCTCATAGGCTGAGTGGTGCAGCGCATAGAGCAGCATTGCGGGCTGGTGGTTCTGGTAGCGCCCGACTGGCCCCGAAGACCTTGGTATGCGGACTTGGTGTGGCTACTGGCGGACAGGCCATGGAGACTTCCGCAAAGGCAGGATCTCTTGTGTCAGGGTCCGTTACGCATGCCCCAGGTGAATCGATTCTCGCTTACGGCTTGGCTCTTGAAAGGGCTAGGATGACGGCCAAGGGGTATTCGGCAGCAGTCATTTCTACTTTACTGAGAGCGCAGAGGCGTTCCACTTCGCTGGGTTTGGCGCATTTTTGAGGCCTGGTGTGCGGAGAGGGTTCTGCGGCCGCAGGGGACTTCGGTTTCACAGATCCTTTCGTTTTTGCAAGCTGGTGTAGACAGGGGCCTGGCGGCCAGTTCCTTGCACGTGTAAGTGGCGGCAATATCTTGCTACCGAGACAAGGTTCAGGGTCAGTTGCTAGGGTCTCACGGCGACATTAGACGTTTTTTGCGAGCGGTGTTGCTTATGCGTCTGCCAAGACGGAGTTCGGTGCCAGCATGGGATCTGAATGTGGTACTGGAGGCCTTGCTCAGAGCACCGTTTGAACCTTTAGGCAAGGCCTCACTGAAGGATTTGATGAGAGTTTTTCTGGTGGCGATTTGTTCCGCGCGGAGGATTTCTGAATTGCAGGCGTTATCCTGTAAGGAGCCGTATCTATCTTTTTCTTCAGTCATAAGGTGGTTTTGTGGACGGTGCCGGCGTTTCTGCCGAAAGTGGTTTCAGCTTTTCATGTTAACCAGGTAGTGTCGCTTCCGGTGTTCTCTGAGAGGCAGAAGGATAAATCGGAGGGCAGGTTGCACCTGTTGGATGTGTGTCGTGTACTTCGGAAGTACCTCCGGACGGCATCTTTCAGGAGATCGGACCGGTTGTTTGACTTTCGGGGGTCCGCGCAGAGGGGAAGCGGCGGCAAAGGCGTCTATTTCCCGGTGGTTGAAAGAGGCTATTGCATCGGCGTACCTTTTGAAGGGTAAGCTGGTTCTGGAGGGCCTTCTGACTCATTCGACAAGGGCGCAAGCAGCGTCCTGGGCTGAATTCAGTCTGGTTCCGGTCGAGGACATTTGTAGGGCGGCAACTTGGTCGTCCTTGCACTTTTTCTCAAAGCACTATAGGTTGGATGTGCAGGCAGCGAGGGATAGTCAGTTTGGCTCAGCGGTGCTTCAGGCTGGGCTTGCAGGTCCCTCCCATTAATATTCACTGCTCTGTTACATCCTTTATGGTTCCGGGACTGGACTAGAGGGACGCAAAGGAAAATGAAATTAGACTTACCTGCTAATTGTTGTTCCTTAAGGAACTCTAGTCCAGTCCCGGATCCCACCCTGCGTTTAGGAAGTTGTTCAGCCTGAAGTTCTTGGAAGAAGGTAAGATGATGGGATGTTTTAAGAAAAAAAAAACCCTTTTCCTTGTTTGTGGGCTCTCGGGGGGCGCAGAATGGAGCCATGAAGGGAGCCCTTCAACAGCATTCTTTACTGGTGTGTTTTCGCCTTTATGTATGGGTTATAGAGATATTGCTCCTCTACTTTGGGGGGTATTTGTGAATTTATACATGGTTTAATCTACTTATTTGTTGCTCTGCTGAGTTTGCTTTGTCAATAGGTACTGGTGGAAGGGGGCGGTCGTCCTCTATTTATACTGGTGCCAGCAAAGCGGTGATGTCTTTCAGTCTCCAAGGCTGCTGGAGGAGATTCTAAACTCTATGGTTCCGGGACTGGACTAGAGTTCCTTAAGGAACAACAATTAGCAGGTAAGTCTAATTTCATCTTTTCAGATTTCTATTTTCAAGTCCATGCACTTTTCTGGGGACTATCGGGTCACACAAAATGCATATCTGAAAACTTTCTGTTGATATAAAATGCCCAAAGATTTTCAAAGTGAAAGCCCCATATAACTGTTAATTTGCACCTTAGAATAGGGTATTATTGAAGAGAATACTTTTTGAATGCTTGCTAAACTGTGTTTTAACCAGTTTGTATATAAAAGGCTATACTATTTCAGGAGGTATTCTCATAAAAGACACTGACATTGTATATGTTTGATTTTTAACTATGGCAGTTGAAAGTGATGTAATTTGAGGATTCCAAAATGGATGCGTGTACTCTAAATGTTGCAGTTCTGTATTTTCACATTTAGGTGCTGTTTGGAACCTTAAGGCTATTGTGCCTTCAAGTAATCTAGCGGAAACCATAAATGCAATTCTGAGGATTCTTTCAGAAATCTTATTGGTAGATGCCAGCGAGATCATTGTTGAGAAGAAGGCAGGCGAAGCCCAGAGGCTGAAGTCCATAATTGAATCTGGGACAGAAGATGACACTGCTTTAGAAGAGGCTGAAATGCATGATGATGAAATGGAGCAAATAACAAACAATGGAAAAATGAAACAAAAGGATGCTGATATTTCTGATCTGCTTCCGGTAAGTATCACACTGCATGAACTTGAATGGCTCTAAGAGATGACTCATGCTCTCAGAAAATGACTTCACTTCTGCTCTGAATATGTTCTGCTGCTTTAAACCAAAAGAAAAGAGATTGTAGTCAGTATTTCCTTGTTCCCACCAGCATATGAGAAACCTTTCAGCAGCACTCGAGCTATCTCACAGTTTCAACCCCTGATCCTGTGAGACCTTAGGCCCCACCTTGTTTAAATGGCAAGGTGATTGGAGCCAGATTCAGAGGGTTAAAACAGCATAATCTCTAGGAACAAGCAGGAATGTAAGCTTCACATATGGGTGACATCTGTACCAACGGAGCACGTGCAGGAACGCTCCCCAGCGTCCAATAGGAAAGCTTTTGGGAGCATCCCACTGCGCCTGCACCTGCACGACTGCCTTCCCAACTCCCTCTCTTCAGTTATTTGTATTCCGCGGAACCAGCAGGAAGCAAATCCTGTCACCACAGAAAACATTTTGTGGATAGCGCCTCGGCCTTCCTGTCAACACTGACACAGTTGAAGACATTGCTGGATCCCTTATTCTTTGTGTTTTTGTTTATCTTTCTTTTTTTTTTTTTCAAAACTTTATTTTATTCATTGCAGAAAACTTACAAAATTAAACAGCACACCATCTCCGGGGGGGGTGAACTCTTATCCCCACCCGGAGGTTTATCTTTCTTTTAAAAAAAACAAAACAAACCACTAGGGCAGCGATGGCGAACCTATGGCACGCGTGCCAGCTGTGGCACGCGAAGGCCTTGCAGCTGGCACGCGGGAAGGTCCGCAATTAGGTTTTTTTTTTTTTTTTCAATTTTACTTGTCTGCTGCCGCTGTCGGGGCCGCCGCGGCAAAATCGAGCGTGCCGCGGGGCCCCCCTGTATCCGGCAGAGCCTGCCCTCCCCGTAGCAGCTCTCTCTTTGGAGCTGCAGTCAGACGCGCCGGCTTGCAGAGCGCGAAGGGAAGAGTTTCCCTTTCGCGACTCTGTTAAGCCCGCGGGGGCTGATGGGAACTTCCCATCAGCCCCCGCGGGTTTAACAGAGCAGCGAGGGAGAAACTCTTCCCTCGCGCTCTGCAAGCCGGCGCGTCTGACTGCAGCTCCAAAGAGAGAGCTGCTACGGGGAGGGCAGGCTCTGCCGGATACAGGGGGGCCCCGCGGCACGCCCGATTCTGCCGCGGCGGCCCCGACAGCGGCAACAGACAGGTTTTCTTTTTTTTTTAATTTTCCCTGGGCTGGGGGGGGGTTAGGAGTGGTGATGTGATGGGCTGGGCTGGGCTGGGGGGGGGTTAGGAGTGGTGATGTGATGGGCTGGGCTGGGCTGGGCTGGGGGGGTTAGGAGTGGTGATGGGCTGGGCTGGCTGGGGGGGGTTAGGAGTGGTGATGGGCTGGGCTGGGGGGGGTTAGGAGTAGTGATGGGCTGGGCTGGGGGGGGTGTTAGGAGTAGTGCTGGGCTGGGGGGATTTAGGAGTGGTGATGGGCTGGGCTGGGGGGGGGTTAGGAGTGGTGATGGGCGCGGGGCGGGGGGGGTTAGGAGTGGTGATGGGCGCTGGGGGGGCTTAAACTAAAAATTGGGTGATGGGGGATTAGGACTGGAAATGGGCTGGTGGGATTAGGACTGGAAGTGGGTTGATGGGGGGTTAGGACTGGTAATGGGCTATGGGGGGGCTTAAACTGAAAATTGGGTGATGGGGGATTAGGACTGGAAATGGGCTGGTGGGATTAGGACTGGAAGTGGGCTATGGGGGGCTAGGACTGGTAATGGGTTGGGGTTGCTAGGACTGGAAATGGGCTGAGTGGAAGGGGGCTTGAACTGCAAATAGCTGTTGGGGATGGGGCTTGGAATGGAAATGGGCTGAGGGGAAGTGGGGGGCTTGAACTGCAAATAGCTGATGGGGACGGGGCTTGGAATGGAAATGGGCTGAGGGGAAGTGGGGGGCTTGAACTGCAAATAACTGATGGGAAGGGGGGCTTGGAATGGGCTCTTAGGGGAGGGAGCTAGGACAGGAACTGGGCTGATGGATGGGCTAGGATAGAACTGAGAATTGGGTGTTGGGGGAGCTAAGATTGGCAATGGGCTGGGCTGTGGTGGGGGCTTGGATTGAAATGGACTCATGGAGGGGCTAGAACTGGAGGTAGGCTCATGGGGGGCTTGGATTAGAAATGGGCTGAGTGGAGGGGAGCTAGGATTTAACATGGGCTGATGGTGGGGCTAGGAAAGGACTAGAAATGGGCTGATGGGAGGCTGGTATTGGAAATGAGCTGATGAAGGGACTCGGATAGGACTGGAAATGGATGGGGAGCTAGGACTGGAAATGGACTGATGAGGGGACTAGAAGGGAGCGGATACTGGGTGGGGCTGGAACTAAAAGGGAGCTGATGTTGGGGGAGATTAGAAGGGGATGGGGCTGGGAGAATGAAATGGAGAGGGGAAAAATATTTTGTGCGTGAGGGAAGAAAAATGTACAATTGGCCGGGTATTGGGAGAGTAAGTGGGGATTGAGGATGGAGGGGTAAAATTTGAGTGGATGAAATAGGAATGAGGAAAGAGCAAAAGGAGAAAGATTAGTATGTTAAAGCGGATGTAGAGAGAGAATGGAAAAAAAAACTAGAAGAGAGAAGAAAGGACAAATGGACAGCAGATGATGGAGAGTTAGCAGAAAACATGAAGAAACCAGAAGAAAGTGGCTGGAGCAATTGCAACTGTGTAACTGAGCTGAGGTATTCTGTTTATGTAATTCCTTTTTGACATTGCCACTTGTTCTCTTTCCCCAGTAGGTCATGTATTGTTGTTCTCTGAAATGTATTGGTTTAATATTTGCAGTGTTGCCTTTTGATAGGTATGGTATGGTGCTTTGTGACTCCTGGTAGTGCTGTTAGGATACGGCGGGTTTGCTATTGGTTCTAAATGGGCAGTGTTTGTAGTAGTTCCTAATGTGCCTGGCAGTTGGCACTGGATTATAGTAATGTAGAAATCTTTTAGTCTGTCTTTATCCATACACTCATTAAGAGACATGTTTACTAAAAGTTAGTGTATGTTAGCATTATGCAAATATTTATGCAAATTGACATGCTGGCACTTTGAGGACATTCTTTGGTTTTGTGCGGCAGTTTGGGCACTCGGGCTCAAAAAGGTTAGCCATCACTGCACTAGGGCATCGATGCCGTTTTTAGGCCTTAAGCCTGCTGTAGTCTTCATATCTCCGAGGGCATGGATAAACCAACTAGCGGTTTCAAGAAATGTTCTAACTGTGCCAGCACCATCTTGGCGACTGACGCACATGACTAGTGCTTAAAATGCCATAGCCCAGACCACCAGCCAAAAGACTGTCCCCTCTGTCAAAAGATGACACAGAGCCTACAAAATTGGGCTTCTAAATTTGGGGCACTTTTTGCCTTGGATGCATATCGCTGGCATCCACTTTTTCCAAGGCCTCATCCTCCTCCCATAGATCTCAGGTATCTTTGAAGTCCAAGCATAAGGCCGCATCAAAGTTGGACAAGACCTCCGGGGAAGATCTCTCTCGAAGTATAGAGGTCCTCTGGGCGTGGCATCAGAGGTAGATCGGCCTGCCAAATAGCCCCGGTGGGAGGCTTTGTCCTCCAAAGTCACAGAGGGGCTCCAGGATGCTCCCAAGGCCTCTACCTTCAGAGAGCTCTGAAGGTAGAGGCCTTGTTCCTGGAAAGGTAGCACAACCACCCGCAATGGATACCCAGACATTGGCAACCTTGATAGCCAGTATTCGCTGTTCCATCGAGCAGAACTTAGCAGCCCTGGTTCTGGTAAGGTCCTTGACTCCGGGCACTGCCCTATCAATACTGGTACCGACATTGATCCCGATTGCGGGGTCTACATCGGGGCTGTTGCACATCACATCAACATTGTTGCCACACATATCCTCACTTGAAACGGTCACCGATAGCAGTACCCAGCCCAGATAGCTTACCAATACCAGTACCTCAGAGCATCGGTACAGTCAGCTTGATTTGGGCGAGCACCACCCTTGTCAATACTTTGAGTCCTCAGACTCAGATTCCAGTGTTTCGGAGGCAGAATCGAACGGTTCTCGGGGGCTCTAAGACATACCTTCAGAACATTCTCCTCCACAACAGTGACGTATGTCGCCTCTAGAAGATATGTCCTTCCAGGAATTCATTCAAGACCTAGCTAAGGGTCTCTCCATCACAGTAACATCAGAGAAGGAACCAAGGGCAGAGGAGTTGGAGATCCTCCAGTACCCAACAGCACCCAAAAAGACAGCTACTCTGCCGGTGCACCGCATCCTTCATGATCTCATGCTCCATATGTGGGAGACTCCTCTTACAGGCTCACCACAGAGCCGACATCTCGAGACATGTACCAGGTACTGTAGTGTCGTGGCTTCCCCACCATTCCATGGTGGTTGAGTCAGCAATAGGCCGAATCAAAAGCTCAGACACACTCTTCTAACCCTTGAGGTAGAGAATAGAGAACCCTCAATGCCTTTGGGTGTCAGTGCTTCCAGGCATCCATGCTGTCAGCTAGGATTTATTTATTTGGTTTTGTACTGCACTATTCATGATCAGCACGGTTTACAATAGAACAACTTATTACATGGAACAGAGTACATTGAACATTTGAACAAGATATAATACAATTAACAAATTTACATTAACAGTAACAAGTAAGAATGGTGAACTATTTACAGTATAACCAAATTAGAGTATGATGTTGATAGACTGGGCTTTATGTGGTCAATCTCTGCCTCACAACTTGTTGAAAACGTAGTGTTGCAGGACATTCACCTTCCACAAGAGGTTAAGGAGATCCTATTGGCTTCTAGAAAGCCCTCCATCAGACGTTCATATGCTTTCAAGTGGCGTGGATACTGTCTGGTGTTCCCAGAAGGTTCGCAATCCCTTTTCGGCCCCAGTGGAATACCTACTCCAGTATCTCCTCCACCTGTCCTCGACAGGTTTAAAGACCAACTCGGTGAGAGTCCACCTCAGTGCCATTTTGTCCTATCACCAACCACTGGATAGACATCTCATCTCCTCTCATCTGCTAATGTGTTTCATGTGAGATCTTCTGTTTTCCAAACCGCCATCAAGCCATCTCTGGTGGCTTGGGACCTCGGTGGCATTTTAGTGCAGCTTCTCAAGCCACCCTTTGAACCGTTGGCCACAACCTCCTTAAAGTTCATGTCTTGGAAGGTAATCTTCCTAATTGCCCTCACTTCTGCCAGACACATTAGTAAACTTAAGGCTTTAGTGGCAGACACCCCTCCCCCCCCCCACCCCAGTTCCACCATGACAAAATTGTCCTTCGGAGTCACCCATACTTTATGACAAAGGTGGTGTCTCCTTTTCATTTAAACTAACCAATTAACCTACCAGTCTTCTTTCCTAAACCCCATGCATCTCAAGCAGAAGCAACGCTGCACACTCTTGACTGTGACACAAGGTCATCGTAAAGCCTTAGTTTCTCTCATTTGACCTAGTCACCTGGGTCTATCTGTTTCTAAGCGTACGCTCTTCAGATGGACTGCATTTCATTTGCCTGTGTCAAAGCAGGACTCTCCTTGGAAGGGCATGTCATGGCTTACAACATTCGCACCATGGCAACCTCTATGGCAAACCTACGCTCGGTAGCCATTGACGAAATCTGCAAGGCAGCAACTTGGTCTTCCGTCCATACCGTTGCTGCCCATTATTGTCTGGACAAGGACTCCAGCACTTTGTTCAGACTTAGATGCAACTCCTACCCTCCGTCCCGGACTTTGATATCAGAAATCCATGTAGGATCCATGATCTTTTCAAGCCTACTCAGAAGCGAACAGTCACCAATTTTGAGGTCACTTCATCTGGTATCTTGGAGCTAGGGAGTCTCATATGCGAAGACTATATTCCTGCTTGTTCCTGGAGATAGTGTAGTTATGCACCTGTAACAGGTGATCTCCGGGAATAACATGAATTTCGTCTTCACAACCCACCCTCCTCCCCTAGAAGTTGTAGTGTTTTATTTATTCTCCAGGGACAGCAGGAATCAGTCCTCACATATGGGTGACATCGGCACTGACGGAGCCCGCACGGAGCATTTCCCCAGCTTTCAAAGAGAGCCTCTGGAATAGCTATCATGCATGCATGGTCCCCTTGTGCCCCAGGGTGTCATTTTGCTCAGTCTCCTTTTTTCCACAGAG
Source organism: Ichthyophis bannanicus (assembly GCA_033557465.1). Taxonomy (NCBI): domain Eukaryota; kingdom Metazoa; phylum Chordata; class Amphibia; order Gymnophiona; family Ichthyophiidae; genus Ichthyophis; species Ichthyophis bannanicus. The sequence goes on from CM066034.1 coordinate 174,152,476, forward strand.
CCTGACAGATGTGGTCATCTACTCTCCCAGAAAAAGTTCTTTACTTCCTTCCCTTTGTCTGGTTTGCATACCGGTTCCCTTCCTGCCTCGAGGTGGCACCACCAGTGCCAATCTCAGCCCCCTTTTTTCTCGTGTTTTCTCAAGGTTCCACCTCAACCGGTCTTTGCCATTTTTTGCCTAGAGATCCTCAACCCCAGCTAGGTGTGCTCCCACCATGACTCCTAGTGGGTTCAAGAAATGCAGTTGCTGCAGTCAGACTATCTCATTCACTGATACGACTGCTGCATCTGTTGCCTGGGCCCGGACAACAACAATTCCACATGCAACCGGTGCCAGGCCATGACCCCTAAAACCAACAGGAGGCGATCTGAGTTGCAGGGGAAGCTTTTCTCAAGGTCTGACTCTGCCCCAGCTTCCCCATCGCCAAGCCCCAAAGTCGGCCCTTTGTGAGAAGTCCAGGCGTCCTTGGAGTCCCGCAGCAGCGGCTCCAGTGTGGCCCTGGACTGTCCCAAAAAGAAGGTCCTGAAGGGGAGGTGTCTCCGATCAAACCTGGCAAGGTCCCTCAACGGGACTCGGATGACTCTGAGCAGCGCCCTCAAAGTCTCAAGACAGGAGTCCTCGGCCAGCAGAGACCATGCTAGGACCTGTGAACCTATAGTCCTCGACACACTCTCCAGAGTGCCAGCATCAGACCCAAGGGCTTCAGTGTCCACGCTGAATGCTGCACAGCCATTGGGCCTCGAGTCCCACATAGCGGCCATGGAGCAGAGCTTCTCCTCTACCTTGGCCTTGCAGTGGGCATTTGTCAGGCACCTCGGCATCATCGACCCCAACACTGGGCCCCCCTGGCCTCAGGAGAGCCTCCAGGTATCAAACTGGGCACAGAGTGCCATAGGCCTCGGGTAAGTCCTTGGCATCAGTTGAGGTCTCTATCACACTCCTCAGGGTTCCCGTACTCTCTGACTTTCTGGGAGTCCTACCCCAGGTCCTCTGGGGGGGGACCTGGTTTCCCGGGGCTGACTCCTCAATGCTCTCAGGCTCCAACTGGGACATCCCCCTTCGAGCCAACTCCCCTGGAGCCTTGGTGCCACTCCCTGTCTGAGGACAGGGCCTTTCACAACTTCTTTCATGACAGGGCCCAGGCTCTTTCGATCCAGACTGAGTCAGAGGAGGACCCGTGCACCGAGGAGCTCGAGATCCTACAATATGAGTCCCCTCACAAGGAGACTACCACGGCGTCAGTTCCACCCATCCTCGAGAGATTGCTCCTCCGGATGTGGGAGTCCCCGGCCTCAGTGCCGGTGGTCACTCGGTGTCTGGACAGCATCTATGACACCCAGAGGGGCTCCGGGTTCCATAAGCCATAACTCCCCCACAACTTGATGGTGGTTGAGTCCTCCATGCAAAAACTGAAGAGTCAAAAGACCTACACTTAATTTCCCCCTGGCAGGGAAGCCCAGGCCCTCAATGCCATGGGGTGCAAGTGCTACCAGAGCAAAGTGCTAGGGTGCCGAATACAGGCATGTGTGCCTGATACAGGAATTCTTGGGGTTCTCAGCGGGCCTCACCGGGGAACCACTGCAAAGGTTCCACTCTCTAGCAGCAGGCATCCAGACTGTTCCAAATTCCTCTCACGGGCCCCCTGCAACTGGTTTGAGTCTGCAGCTCCTTGGATCTCAAGGATACACCCACATCCTGATCCATCCCTCCCGCAGGCATTACCTGAGATTCATGGTGGGGGAGGCAGGTTGCTGCCGTTCGACCTTGCCTCCTCTCCAAGGGTCTTTACAAAATGCCTGGTTGTCGTAGCCGCCCATGGGCATCTCCAAGGGGCCCATGTCTTTCCTTACATGGACGACTGGCTCATCAGAGGCAGCACACCTCTCGAGACCAGGCAAACCACAAGGCTCACTATCCACACCCTGCAGCATTTGGGGTTCATCAACTACCCCAAGTCCAGCCTCTCCCCGACCCAAGACCTGGAATTCATAGGGGCCCAGCTGGACACACTGGGGGTCAAGGCCCTTCTCCCTGTGGAGAGAACCCACCGCCTGATGCAGCTGGCAAGGGATGGTGAGAGCTTCAGTTCGGTGCCAGCTCGCCTACTCCTCTGCCTGTTAGGTCATATGGCCTTGACAGTTCATGTTAGGTCATATGCAGTCAGCCCAGTGGTGCCTCCTTTCCCAGTGGATGCGGGCAACAGGCAGGCTGAGGGACAGAGTGAAGGTCACCCACCAGCAGACAGCCTCCCTCACCTGGTGGCAGTCCCTACATCACCTCAGGGCAGGGATGTGCTTCCAGGCACCGACCCCTCAGAGGGTTCTGACGACAAACGCCTTCCTTGTGGGCTGGGGTGCACATTGTGAGGGCCAGTGCACCCCAGGCACATGGTCCCCAGAGGGAATCCCTCCTGCAAATCAATCTCCTCGAGCTCAGGGCCATCTTCCTGACTCTTCAGGCCTTCTGACACCTCCTGAGTGACCTCCTGGTCCTCATACAGTCAATCAGGTTGCCATGTTCTATGTGAACAAGCAAAGGGATATGGGCTCCTACTTCCTCTGTCAGGAGGCAGTGGCCCTCCACTCCTTTGTAGTGCGCAACCATATCCTTCTGAGGGCGGTGTACTTACCAGGCCAGGACAACTGCCTGGCAGACAACCTCAGCAGGGTCTTTTTGGCCTCACTAGTGGTGACTGGACCCAAAAGTGACTTTGAGGCTTTTCCGCCTCTTGGGAAGACTGCCTGGACCTGTTTGTCTTCCCAGACAACTCACAGCTGCCCAAAGTTTGCTCTCCTGAGCCACACCACAGGAGGGTAGCGGCAGACGCCTTCCTGATCTCCTGGTCATAGGGCCTGCTTTATGCATTCCCACCAACACTTCTGATAGCCAAATGTCTTTTCAAGATCCAGAGCGAGCATGCATCAATCCTGATTGCGCCCAGGTGGCACAGGCAGCCCTGGTTCCCTCTGCTGCTCTCCCTTTCAGTGGCAACCCCAGTACCATTGAACTGGGACCCGGACCTCCTGTCCCAGGAGGGGGGCTCTCTGCTACACTACAACCTGGGGTCTCTAATGCTGATAACGTGGCTGCTGAAAGGGTAGCACTGGCCCTTTTCAACTCCCAGGTGAGGTCGAGGAGATCCTTCTGGCCTCCCGGAGGCCATCCTTCAGAAGGGCTTACACCTTCAACTGGAGGAGGTTCTCTGTGTGGTGTACAGAAAGGAATGAGAACGCATTCTCCTGTCAGGTAAAGATTGTGCTGCAGTACTTGCTGCACCTCTCGCACTCAGGCTTGGAATCTCTTGGTGAGGGTGCATCTCAGCGCCATGGCGTCTAACCATCACCCTGTAGAGATAAAGCCCCTCTCAGGCCAGCCTATGGTCTCCAGATTCCTCAGGGGCCTCCTGCTATCCAAGCCCCCTCTCCACCCTCCGGCAGCAGAATGGGACCTCAATGTGATGCTCTCCCAACTCACTAGGCTGCTGTTCAAGCCTTTGGCCATCTGCCACCTGAGACACCTCTCCTGGAAGGTGGCCTTTTTGGTGGTGTTGATGTCTGCTCGCAGTGTAAGTGAGCTGTAGGCCCTGGTGGCGGACCCGCCCTATACCAGGTTCTATACAAACAGGGTGGTGTTTTGTTCGCACCCCAAATTCCTTCCAAAGGTGGTGTCTTGCTTTTCACCTCAATCAGGAGGTAGTTCTCCCCGCCTTCTTCCCACGGCCACACGCCAGCAGGGAGGAGGTCGTCTTGCATACTCTGGATTGCAAGAGGTTTCTGTCCTTTTATTTAGAGGACCAAGGCCCATTGAAAAGCTCCTCAGCTTTTCATCTCCTATGTCCCCAATAGACTGGGACTACCTGTGACCAAGCAAACACTGTCCACCTGGGAGGCAGACTGTATTGACCTCGCTTATGAGCGAGCTGGCCTCTTTGGAGCGCCGGATTGCTGTTCATTGCATGAGGGCTATAGCCACATTGGTGGCCAACCTACACACAGTGCTGGTACAAGAAGTCTGTAAGGCTGCCACATAGTCCTCAATCCATATGTTCATAGCTCACTACTGCCTTGAGTGAGTCCCACAGGGATAAGGCCTTTGGCCAGGCAGTGATAAGAAGCATTCTTGGTGTATAGGCAACTCCTGCTCTCCAACCCTTCAGTGTTTAGGCTACCGGAGTTATGGTGATGCTGGACGCTTTGGTCTGCGGAGTCTCTTGGTATGGACTCACCTTCTGCAATTCATGACTTCCCTTGGGTCGCCGCTGCTGCTGTCATGGTTCGGGCCCCAGCAGCCTGTAGCTAGAGAGTCCCATATGTGAGGACTGACTTCCTGCTTGTTCCTGGAGAAAACGTAGTTACTCGCCTGTATCAGGTGTTCTCCAGGGACAGCAGGAATCAGTCCTCAGAACCCTCCCTCCTCCCCTTGGAGTTGCCTCCTTTACCTTTTTGTCTTTTGCCTAAGCCATGTCAAGGTGGCATCCTTGGGTGGGAAGGGGACTACGCGTGCATGGTAGCATTCCCAAAGGCTTTCTTTGAAAACTAGGAAATGCTCCACGTAGGCTCAGTATGTGCTATTGTCGCCCATATGTGAGGACTGTCCCTGGAGAGCACAAGTTATAGGTGAGTGAGTACGCTTTTTTTCTTTTTTCAGCTACAAGTTCAACTAAAGAGAGGGAGTTGGGAAGGCTGGAAGACAGTTGTGCAGGTACAGTGGTGTGCCCCCAAAGGTTTTCCTATTGGCTGCTGAGAAGCCTTCCCGCGTGGGCTCTGTCGGTACCGATGTTACCCCTATTTAACCCTTTCCAGGCCAAGCCCAAAACTCTCGGGATCCAAAATTCTGACTAAATATTCCTATCAAATGGTATATAATACATGACCATAGCAGAAGGAAAAATCACTATTGGAACATATTGAATAAGATGGGTACAATTTTCCTGAAATATGCAAAAATTAACCCAGCTGCAGAATGTGGATTAAAAATTTAAAGTAGGCCTTGAAAGGGTTAAAGACTAAATTCCTGCTGTTCTCCAAGATCACCCATTACAGGTGAGTAACTGTTTTCCTTCACACAGTTTAGTGAAAACTTAGTTGAAGTATCGTCTCCCATAGCAATGATATATGTCCAAGAATATAAGTTCTTATGGATATATTGGACCAAAAATCATCTAGGCTTTCCTTCATTTCTGTAGGAAAATGCTTAAATGCAAATAGCAGAAAGACCAAACAAGGAAAGTAAAGAATTCTACAGTTAAAATACTAAATTTTGTTCTATTTTTAGCTTAAACATGAGGAAATGAGACAAGTAGCAGCCTTGCTTGTGGCTCAGAGGACTGCACTGGAAATTATTGTCAACATGTGCTGTAGTGAAGGTATGTAACGTGTTTTGTGTCAGAGGGATGAAAGAATACATGGATACCCTGGTAAGGCCTAATTTTCTTCCAAGACAGAATGGAGAGAAGATTCTTTGCAAATGAATGTTGTCTTTTTTTTTACCTATGCTTGAAGTATATGTGGGTGCACCTCTGGTGGCAGTTTTATCCAAAATTGTGTTTTAAGTATTTTATTTTATCTACAAATTGTTTGTAGTCCTGCTACTGCTTTACTTTGTTGACGTGTAAAGGAAAACCTTCCTGCTACTCTCTGATCCCAGACTTAGCCCTGGACTGATGGATTCCATCGTCCTCTTGGTAGCACCTGTGGTTGCTCCCCTCTCCATTAAGAGTGCTAGCAGTAGGTACAGTTTGACCTACTTTGTTCATAGAGCTTAGACTGAGCTTGGAATTGTGGTACTCTCTGACAGGTCCGACTGCTCAGAACCTTGGCAATGTAATTGAAAAGCTGTCCCAATCTGTTTTATGGACTGCTGAGAGGTGGGACAAGTATTGTAGTTACAGCAGCTGCAGGAATAACACCACAGACAGTAGTGGGGATTCATTCACATCCTTCTGCTCCAATCCAGACAAAATGTCAGTCTACCAGCAGCTGGAGACTGATTATTTACAATTATTTAATGATGTTGCCCTATATCCAGTGAGGCTGCTCCCTTGTTCCTCAGTACTTCAGTCTCCAGCAGCTGGGACACATCCATCCAAGTGATTGTCTGGGCTGTAAAGCTTAGGTCATCTGAGGCTGATAAGTGTTTTGTGGTTAGAGGAAGAGCAGAACTGTTCCTACAGGGACTTGGGACACAAAATCGAAGCGTACCCGTGTTAAAAAAAAAAAAAATCAATATAGGTTAAAGTATGTGATAGTCCACTCCAGAACCCTTCAGTGGAGATCCTTGTGGGACCGCCGTGAGCTGTTCGGTCGGTGAGTCCCAACGGCAGCAGTGGCTCAGTGGGTGCCCCAGGAGCTGAGTGTCAGCGAATCAGTGTCTCTGCACACAGGGTGAACTGTTTATTCTATAGTATTCATTTTTTGTCTTTGGGTTTCCGGCGGTGGTCATTAGCGGACGCTTGGCCTTGTAGGTAGTGATGCAGGGAACTAAAGTTGTTTGTACTGCCTGTGGCGTGTGCTGTGGCTCTCTCTCTCTCAAGTGGGCTGTTGTAAGTCGTGTGAGAGAGGGATGCGAACTTGAGGAGACCGGAGAGGATAGCCCATTCACGGGAGGTGCAAGGACCTTGAGACGCACTTGGGCCACAAGACTGGGCCGCTGGAGCTCTCACACAGAGGTTAGCAATTTCCTGCGATTCTCCCCTGGAGGCCATTTTGGTGGATAGCTCAGATCCCGTGGCAGCCATGTTAGTGGGAAGACATGAGGTGGCAAGTGCGCGGTGTGTTTCAGCTCTTCCAGGAGCCCAAGCTGGGCTCTGAGGAGAGTTCACTTTTCTCTCCGGAGTTTATATTACTCCTGCACAAGGCATTTAAAATGCAGCATGGTAACGGTGCAGAGCAGCCATCAGTAACTGACATGGTGTTGAAGCGCCCCTTGGGGGTGGAGACCAATTGGAGAAGGCCGAAGCAGAGAAGATGTACAGAGGTTATGGAAGAGGAGGACCAGGGATCGAATGCCTCTATGGAGCACGAGGGTCCTGGTGAAGGGTCCCTTGGAGCTAGGGGGGAGACCTGGGGTCCCTGGAGCAGGAAGGGGACCTTCCACCAGGCGAGGATCCCACTATTGTGAGGGTATTCCTTGAGGAGCTTACGGCATACTTACCCCAATCCTTAGCGGCCTTGAACATTCCTTTTAGGACCTCACAGGAGGAGGTTCCACTTGAGGACCCGCTTTTGCAAGGCATTCGTACCCTGCAAAATTTCTTCCTGGTACATAATGCTATCATGCAGATGATTGAGGTGGAATGGGACATCCCGGAGGTGGGATTAAGAGGAGGTCGGACAATGGCACATTTCTATCCGGTGCCCAAAGCGGAGGAGGAGGAGTTCAGAACTTTTAAGGTGGATACCTTAGTCATGGCGGTGACCAAGAAGACTACAATTCCTGTGGAGGGAGGGGCAGCCCTCAAGAATTCGCAGGATTATAGACTTGGAGTCCCTGTTGAAACAGGCCTTTGATGTTAATGCTGTCATTCGCCTCCATCTGCGGAGCGTAGATGGCCAGGGCCTGCATGTGTTGGGTCCAAGCGTTGCTAGGCCGCCTTGGAGGTGAAGTTTTGGACCCCCCCGAGTTACTCAAGTTGGAGTCTGCTTCGGCCTACTTGTCGGATTTCTGATATAATTTAATGCGCTCTTCCTCCAAGAGTATGGTGTTCGTGGTAGCAGCACGACAGTTCCTGTGGTTATGGAATTGGTTAGCTGATGTTTCTTCCAAGATCAGACTCAGCAAGCTGCCCTTTAAGGGTAAGCTGTTCAGAGAGTCTCTCAAGAAATTGGCCAGGGATCTTGGCAATTCCATAGGGAGTAGGCTCCCAGAGGATAAACCCTGAAGAGGACAGGCTCCTCCGGCCAGAGGAGGAGTGCAGGACTTCCACGGGTTTCGTGCAGTGTGCTTCGTTCCTGCCCAAAGGGGACAGGCTGAGGGTTCTACTCGCTATCTCCACCTCTGCCAAGAAACACCAATGAAGCGAGGAGGACCCAGGAGCTCATGGAGCAAGTCGGAGGCCATCTTTAGTGTTTCATCCATTCCTGGGTCCAAACTACCTCAGATCAGTGGGTGCTGGAGATCTTTCGCAAGGATTATTCTCCAGGACCAAGCAGGAAGTCAGTCCTCACTTATGGGTGACGTCGGCGCCGACGGAGCCCTCGCGGAGCAATTTTCCCCAGCTTTCAAAGAAAGCCTTTGGGAATTGCAGCGCGCATGCGCGGTCCCCTTCCCGCCCAAGGGTGCCATCTTAGCCAGTCTTCTTTTTTCCGCGGAGCCCTACAGACGTACCCGTCGTGTCCCCGCGAAAAAGTTGATTTTCCTTCATAATTATTCTTTTTTCTTTCGGTTCGACGCCGGTCTTTTTCCCGCCCGGACTCGCGACGCCGGTCACGAGTCCTCTCCTTCTTTTTCGTTTTTTCTGACTTGGTCAGTTTTCGTTTCGGTTTTTCCCTGGCAGCCCGGTCCTTTGACCTCGCCGGGGCCCTTTTTCCCCCGATGGCTGCCAGTGGTTTCAAGCGGTGTGGTCAGTGTGACCGAAATATGTCAATAACTGACACACACGACAATTGCCTCCGCTGCCTGGGCCTGGATCATGAAGAAATGATCTGTGGGCCTTGTGGCAAACTTTCCTCCAAAGCGTTGAGAAGTCGGCGGCATCAGCGGGATAGAATCTTCGCTGACCCCAGCCGTACCCGGACCTCGTCGGAGGCCTCCGCGTCCAGGGGTTCCAGCTCGGACCGTCGCCGGAGTTCCTCCGACAGGGGTTCTCCCTCCGGGGACCATCGACGGAAGGTGAAACCCGCGAGGGCGGCGTCGGTGGACGCTCCTGGCTCCGCGAGGGCCAGGTCGCATAGCCCCGATAGCCGCCCCGGGTCCTTGGAGAAGGAGCACCTCACGAAGCGACCTCGCCTGGAGTCGGAGCTGCCTGCTCGGGTAAGTCCTGTGGTCCTTCTGGACTCGCCTCCGCGACAGCCGACGTCGGGCCCGATGCCGTCGGGGCCCGAGTCGGGGGCTGCTGGGTCACCTGAGCTCGGACTCAGGTTGACGGCCTTGGAGAGCAGACTGTCTGCCTTCATGGACCAGCAGCGGGCACTGCTCGCTGGCTTCGCTGGCGCCGCTGCCCTGACCGCCGGGACGTCGACGTCCAAGTCGACCCCGGAGACCGAGCCGATCCTCGAGTCGATGCGAACTCGAGTCGATCCTCGGTCGAGGTCACCCTCGGCCTCCCGTTCGGGACCGAGGTTGCCGACGCCGACTCCCTCGGCGTCGGGGCGGCAGGCGCCGCGCCCTGCCCGGGCCGACCCCACCGAGTCCTCGTCGGAGTCGGTCTGGGAGTCTGAAGAGGAAGAGTCGCCTGATTCTTTTCGGACTCGGTGTGTCCCCTCGGACTCACCTGAGTCCGAACCTCGGAAGCAGTCCCCCCCGGAGGATGCCCGGTTCTCGGACTTCGTCAGGGATATGGCCAAGGCTTTGGCCTTCCCTGCGGACCCCGAGGAGGAGCCTCGAGCCGAAGAGCTCGACGCCCTCCAGTATGACTCTCCCGCCAGGGAACACTTTACTGTACCGGTTCCTCCCATGCTGGAACGACTACTCTTCCGCATGTGGGAGAGTCCGGCCACCTCGCCGGTCCTGAGCAAGCGGGTCGATTCTATCTATCGAGTCCGCAAGAGCCCTGGCTTCCAAAAAGCACAGCTACCACACCATTCCATGGTAGTGGAATCGGCCATGCATCGTCTTAAGAGCCAGAAGATGCACTCCTCGGTGCCTCCTGGCAGGGAGGCCCGTAACCTGGATGGCCTTGGTAAGAAGTGTTTCCAGGGCTCTATGCTCGCATGTCGTGTCCAGACCTACCAGCTATACATGGGCATGTATCTCCGAGACCTGGCTAAAGAGCTAGCCGGCTTCTCCGCTGGTTTGTCCGAGGAACCCTTGCGGAGGTTCCTAGCCTTGTCCACTGGCATTCGGGAATGCTCAAAATTCATGTCCCGAGCAGCCTATGATGGCTTTGAAGCATCGGCTCGAGTGGCCGCAGCCGGCATCGGTGCCCGCCGACAGGCTTGGCTTCAGTCGTCTGACCTTGAGCCCTGGGTGCAGGACAAGTTGGTCGATGTCCCTTGCCGAGGCGAAAACCTCTTTGGCAAGCCCATGGCTGATAAGGCTGCACAAATTGAGACGGAGACTCTCACCAGGACTAGGCTTTCTAGGAAGACCTCCGCCCCTTCCCAGAAAAAGAAGGGCTCGGGAAAGAAGTCCTTTTACCCGAGGAAGGCGGCTGCCTACAAACAGTACCCCCACTATCAGGCCCCTACAGCTCCCCAACAGGGCCAGCAGGCCAAGGGACGGGGTAACGGGTCCCGTAGGCAGCAAGCCCCCAAGCCTGCACCACCAGCCCCTGCTCCGCAGGGTGGGTTTTTTTGACTCCTTAAGCATAGCCTCTCCCCCCCCGCTGGTTCCTCCCAGCACCGGAGGCCGGCTGGTTCACTTCGCCCACAGGTGGTCCAGCATCACCTCAGATGCCTGGGTGCTTCAAGTCGTGCGAGAAGGCTATCTTCTCCACTTCCACCAGGTCCCTCCCTCCTATTTTCCGGGAGAACCTCCACGTCCCCCTCTGCACAGGGAATTACTCCTTCAGGAGTTAGCAGGTCTTCTACGGGATCAGGCTGTGGAACCGGTGCCCCACCACCTGAAAGGTCAAGGCTTTTATTCCCGGTATTTTCTAATACCAAAAAGAACAGGAGGCCTCAGACCCATCCTGGACTTGCGCAACCTCAACAAGTTCCTCGTGCGGGAGAAGTTCAAGATGCTTACCCTTGGAATCCTTCTGCCCTACCTCCAGCAGGGAGATTGGCTATGCTCCTTGGATCTAAAGGATGCCTACACGCACATCCTCATCCACCCAAGCCACCGCCAATACCTACGGTTTGTGGTGGCAGGAAATCATTACCAGTACAGAGTACTGCCCTTTGGCCTGTCCTTCGCACCGCGAGTCTTCACAAAATGTCTCGCGGTGGTGGCGGCCCATCTCAGGCTTCACGGCCTCTATGTCTTTCCGTACCTCGACGACTGGCTCATCAGAGCAGCGTCCGCTCTGGAGGTCACCAACGCCACGCGCCGCACGGTGACTCTTCTGCAGTACTTGGGCTTTGTTATAAACTTCGCAAAGTCCACTTTGCTCCCCTCACAGGATCTCGAGTTCATCGGCGCAAGGCTGCACACTCCTCAGGCACGAGCGTACCTACCGCTCGACAGGGCTCAACGGCTCATGGACCTAGCCGACCGTTTTCGCAGCCAGCCCCTGGTCTCCGCCAGGCGCTTCCTGAGACTACTCGGCCATATGGCTTCCACCGTCCATGTGACCCCCAATGCCCGCCTGAACATGCGGCCTGCTCAATGGTGTCTCCGCCAGCAGTGGCGACAAGCCACAGGCGGCCTAGCAGACCTAGTGCGCGTCTCCGAGCCGCTGATCTCATCTCTCCGGTGGTGGCTTCAGCGGCCGAACCTGATATTCGGCATGCCTTTCCAGTCACCTCAGCCGACCCGGGTGCTAACTACAGATGCATCCCTCCTGGGCTGGGGAGCACATTGCCAAGGGGCTCGTACTCAGGGCCTCTGGACCACGTGGGAGTCTGCTCAGCAGATCAACTTCCTGGAGCTCAGGGCAATCCGCCTGGCTCTCAAGGCCTTCTCCCACCTGACTTCTCACCAGTCCGTCCTTGTCCAGACGGACAATCAAGTTGCCATGTTCTACGTGAACAAGCAGGGGGGCACGGGCTCCTTCCTCCTCTGCCGGGAGGCACAGAGGCTCTGCTCTTGGGCCGTCAGTCACGGCGTTCTCCTCAAGGCAGTTTATCTCCCGGGCCAAGAGAATTGCCTGGCGGACAAACTCAGCAGGATCCTTCAGCCGCACGAGTGGCGTCTGGATCCCTTGATAGTTCAGAAGCTCTTTCTAAAGTGGGGCCTCCCCATGGTGGATCTCTTTGCCAGTCCTCACAACCGGCAACTTCCTCGCTTCTGCTCTCGTCAGCCACACCCCCTTCGGGTTGCAGCGGACGCGTTTCTACTCTCATGGTCGGGGAGCCTTCTGTACGCTTTCCCTCCCATCCCGCTAGTCTCTCGGACTCTTCAAGGTTCTCCGAGACAAAGCCTTCATGATCCTGTTGGCCCCTCGCTGGCCCAGACAGCCATGGTTTCCACTCCTGCTGCAATTAGCGGTGGAGGATCCACTCCCCCTGGGGTTTCAACCGGATCTCCTCACTCAGGATCAGGGGTCTCTGCTACACCCCAACCTCAGGTCTCTCAACCTAATGGCCTGGCTGCTGAGAGGGTAGTCCTTGCTCCCCTTCTCCTGCCGGCAGAGGTGGAGGAGGTCGTCCTAGCTTCGCGACGACCTTCTACCCGAAAATGCTACGCCCTTAAATGGCGTCGTTTTTCCGTTTGGTGTACCCGACAGTCTCAGGATCCCTTCTCCTGCCCGGTGTCGGTGGTCTTGCAGTACCTGCTTTACCTCTCTAATCTGGGACTTAAGTCCAACTCCGTCAAAGTTCACCTCAGTGTTCTTTCAGCACATCATGTGCCGGTGGACGGCAGACCTCTCTCCAACGACCCTCTCGTAGCGAGGTTTCTCCGAGGTCTCCTTCTACTTAAACCACCTCTGCGCCCGCCAGCGCCTGACTGGGACCTGAATGTGGTTTTGCAGCGGATCACCTGTCCGCCTTTTGAACCTATGGCTACCTGTTCTCTCCGTTTTCTTTCTTGGAAAACACTGTTCTTGATAGCCCTCACTTCCGCTAGACGCGTAAGTGAATTGCAGGCCCTCGTGTCTGATCCCCCTTTCACTCGGTTCTTCAAAAATAGGGTAGTCCTACGGACTCACCCAAAATTTCTTCCAAAAGTGGTCTCCCCCTTTCACATCAATCAGGAGGTGGTACTTCCAACCTTCTTTCCCAGACCACACTCCAGCCGAGCTGAAACGGTCCTCCATACCCTGGACTGTAGAAGGGCTTTGAACTTCTACCTTGACCGTACGCGGGAGCACCGTAAGGCTTCTCAGCTTTTTGTGTCTTTTGACCCCAATAAATTGGGGCTCCCGGTCTCCAAGCGTACTCTGTCCATCTGGGTTGCGGACTGTATCTCTTGGGCTTATGGGGCAGCCGGACTCTCCTTGGGAGGTCGAGTCACGGCTCATTGCGTTCGGGCAAAGGCTACGTCAGTGGCTTACCTCCGCTCTGTTCCGCTGGCAGACATCTGCCGGGCCGCTACTTGGTCTTCGAGCCAGACTTTTGCGGCCCATTACTGTCTCGAGAGGGAGTCCCGCAGGGACAGTGCTTTCGGACAGGCAGTCCTCCGTAATCTCTTTGAGGTCTGAGCAACTCCTACCCTCCATCCCGGATGTGGGCTACCGGTGGGTAATAATTCAGCGAAGATTCTTTCCTTCTGTGCTGCTGAGCTAGAGGGAGCTCATTTTTGTGCTTAGGGTCTCCGGTAGCCTTGAGCTTGGGAGTCCCATAAGTGAGGACTGACTTCCTGCTTGGTCCTGGAGAAAGCATAGTTACTCACCTGTAACAGGTGTTCTCCAGGAGCAGCAGGAATCAGTCCTCACAACCCTCCCTCCTCCCCGTGGAGTTGCAATCATCTACTTTAGTTTTTTTTTGCAAATTTTTATGCTGTCTTTTTAGCTATGTCATCTGACTGGCTAAGATGGCACCCTTGGGCGGGAAGGGGACCGCGCATGCGCGCTGCAATTCCCAAAGGCTTTCTTTGAAAGCTGGGGAAAATTGCTCCGCGAGGGCTCCGTCGGCGCCGACGTCACCCATAAGTGAGGACTGATTCCTGCTGCTCCTGGAGAACACCTGTTACAGGTGAGTAACTACGCTTACCCTCGAGTTCCAGCATCTTCTTGCAAATGCATTTTATGGTATCTCTGTGCAAGGCACCAGACAAAGTCCGGGCAGTAAAAAGCACATTAGAACGCTTTCTCATGCTGGATGTAGTGGTACTGATATCACCAAGCCAATGCAGTGTGGTCGATACTCCATCTATTTCGTGGTACCAGAGGAGGATGGTGCATTTCGACCAATCCTCAAGCGGGTCAACCGAGCCCTGCAGGTCCCCCGGTTTCACATGGAAGCATTGTGTTCTGTCATGGTGGTGGTACAGAAGGGAGAGTTCCTTATGACATTAGACCTCACAGAGGCCTATCTTCACATCACTATGTGTCCAGAGCATCAGAAGTTCTTGCAACATTCATGGGTCTTTTCTAGTTTCAGGCAATGCTCTTTGGGCTGGCAAAAGCACCCCGAACATTCACCAAGGTAATGGTTGTGGTGGTGCTCTGGAAGGAAGACATCCTGGTCCATCCATATTTGGGTAACTGGCTCATTTGGGCAAAGTTGGAGGCCAAGAGTCGGAAGGCAATTCAGAGGCTGATAACCTTTCTGCAAGGTCTAGGTTGAGCAATCTAGTCCTATTGCAACAGTTGCTATACCTCAGAGCGAGTTTCAACACACAGGGTTCATCTCCCTTCTGGAGCAAAGTTACAGAGCATGGTTTGCCACTACCTGTAGATGCATGGCATTACCTGCAGATTTTGGGACTGAGGGCGGCGGTGATATATTTGGTTCCCTGGGCCAGGGCGCACAGAGCATTGCAAAGGGCCATGCTGTCCAGATGATCCCCCTTAGTTACAGCTTCTGTCCCGTCAACTTCAATGTCCAGGGGACACCAGAACTGCTTTACGATGGTGGCTGAACAGACACAATTTAGTGAAGGACGTGTTCTTGGAGCATTCGTTCTCCAGGACCAAGCAAGAAGTCAGCCCTCACATATGGGTGACATCGACGTCAATGGAGCCCTTTCGGAACATTTCCCCAGCTTTCTGTGAAAGCCTTTGGGAATATTGCACGCATGCGCGGTCCCCTTCCCGCCTAAAGGTGCCATCTTGCCCAGTCTTTCTTTTTCCGAGGAGCCCGTCGGACGTTCGTCCTAGTCACCCGGAGAAAAGTTAGATTTTTCTTCCGATTTCATCGCGGTTTTTGTCCGGTTCGACACCGGTTCTGGCGTTCGCGTCCTTTTTTTTTTCTTTTTCCTTGGAAGGCTGGTCCTTTGACCTTGCGGGGGCTCTTTTTTCCCCGATGGCTTCCAGTGGTTTCAAAAAGTGTGATCGGTGCAAGAAACTGATGTCTCTCACCGACACCCACGACTGCTGCCTTTGGTGCCTTGGTCCCGACCATGATCCTAAGATCTGTGGGCCCTGTGGGGAAAATGTCCACTAAGGCACTGCAAAGTCGACAGCATCAAAAGGAAAGGCTTTTTTCTGATTCGGCCTCTGGCCGGGCCCAGACCTCGTCTGAGGCCTTGACGTCTCGGGAGTCTGACCCCAAGCATCGTCGGGGTTCCTCGAACAGGGGGTTCCCCGATTGGGAGCAAAAGAGGAAGAAGCGGCTCGCGAGGGCGTCGTCGGAGGAGGTCCCTGGCTCCTCGAGGGCCAGGTCTCGGACCCCCGACTGCCATCCCGGGCCCTTGGAACAGGAGAAGCTGTCCAAACTACCTCATGTGGAGCCGGAGTCTGCTGGACACGTAAGTCCCGTTGTCCTCGGACTCTCCTCCCAGAGAGCCAACGTCAAGTCGGTGGCTGCTGAATCTCCTGAGCTTGGACTCAGGCTGACAGCCTTGGAGTGCAGACTGTCTGCCTTCATGGATCAGCAGCGGGTGCTGATGGCCAGCCTTGCTGTCGCATCTGCCCTGACCACCAACGAAGTTGACCCCGAAGACTGAGCCGATACTCGAGACCATGGTCACCCTCAACCTCCCAGTCGGGACCGAGGGCGTCGACGCTGGTGCCTTCAGCATCTGGGCGGGTGCTGCCGGGCCCCGCGCGGTCGGAGCACGACTCCTCTTCGGACGAGTCCGCCTGGGAGACGGAGGACGAGGAGTCCCCCAATACCTTCAGGACTTGGTGCGTCCCTTCGGACTCACCGCAGTCTGAGCCCCGGAGTAGATCCCCCCCCCCCCCCTGGAGGATACTCGGTTCTCAGAGTTCGTTCGGGATATGGCCACAGCGTTGGCGATCCCTGCGGACCCCGAGGAGGAGCCTTGAGCCGAAGAGCTCGAGGCCCTCCAGTATGACTCTCCTCCGAAGGAGGCCTTTACTGTGCCGGTTCCTCCGATGCTGGAATGGCTCCTCTTCCGGATGTGGGAGGCACTGGCCTCGGTGCTGGTTTTGAGCAAGCGTGTCGATTCCATTTATCGACTCCGTAAGAGCCCTGGTTTTCAGAAGGCGCGGCTACCACACCATTCCATGGTGGTGGAATCGGCCATGCATCTGAAGAGCCAGAAGATGCACTCCGCGGTGCCCCCCAGCCGGGAGGCCCCGAACCTGGATGCGTTCGGTAGAAAGTGCTTCCAGGGCTCGATGCTTGCTTGCCGTGTCCAGTCTTACCAGCTCAGCTGTACATGGGCATGTACTTGTGGGACCTGGCGAAGGAACTTGCTGGTTTCTCTGCTGGTCTCTCCGGGGTACCTTTGCAGAGGTTCAAGTCCTTCTCTTCAGGGATCCAGGAATGCTCTAAGTTCATGTCCTGTGCAGCCTATGATGGTTTTGAGGCCTCTGCCCGTGTTGCGGCAGCCAGCATCACGGCTCGACGCCAGGCATGGCTGCAGTCATCGGACCTCGAGCCATGGGTGCAAGACAAGTTGGTCGATGTCCCGTGCCGAGGTGAAAACCTTTTTGGCAAGCCCATGGCCGAGAAAGCTGCACAGCTCGAGACCGAGCACCGCACGAGGACAAGGCTGTCTAGAAAGACTTCTGCCTCTTCTCATAAAAAGAAGGGCTCGGGTAAGAAGCCCTTTTACCCGAGGAAGTTGACTGCCTACAAACAGTTCCCACCTTACCAGGCCTCCCCAGCTCCCCCACAGGGTCAGCAGGCCAAGGGGCAGGAACATGGGCCCGTAGGCAGAAGGCCCCCAAGCCTCAGGCTCCTGCTCCCACTCAGCAGGGTGGGGCTTTTGACTCTCAAGGCATAGCCTCCATCTCTGCTGTCCCATCCCTGCACAGGGGGTCGACTAGCCCTGTTTGCCCACAAGTGGCCACCCATTACAGGAGACAGTTGGGTCTTAAGCATAGTCCACAAGGACTGCCTGCTTCATTTTCATCAGTTGCCTCCTCCTTACTTCCCAGGAGAGCCTCCAAGGCCGCCTCTCCACACAAACCTCCTCCCTTCAGGAGCTTAAGGGTCTGTTGCGAGACCAGGCGGTGGAGCCTGTGCCTCCCCACCTACAAGGTCATGGTTTCTATTCCAGGTACTTCCTCGTACCAAAGAGGACCTGCGGCCTCAGGCCTATTCTCGACCTCAGAAATCTCAACAAGTTCCTAGAGAAGGAAAAGTTCAAGATGCTTACTCTTGGAACACTTCTGCCCTTCCTCCAGCAGGGAGATTGGCTATACTCTTTAGAACTAAAGGATGCATACACTCGCATCCTCATTCACCCAGACCACAGAAAGTACCTCAGGTTCATTGTGGGAGGAAACCATTACCAGTACAGGGTGCTGCCTTTCGGCCTCACCTCCGCTCCCAGGGTCTTTACCAAATGCCTGGCAGTGGTGGCAGCCTACTTGAGGAACCAGGGTATCTTTGTCTTCCCCTACCTAGACGACTGGCTCATCAGGTGTGAGACGTGCCAGGAGGCCAGGCAAGCCACCCTCCACACTATTTCTCTACTTCAACACCTGGGGTTTGTCATAAACTTCGCAAAGTCCACTTTGCTCCCCTCCCAAAACTTGGAATTAATAGGGGCAAGACTAGACTCTGCAGGCAAAAGCTTTCTTGCCAGAGGACAGAGCCCAAAGACTGATCAGCTTGGCAACCCAGTTTCTCAACAGGTCTCTGGTCTTTGCCTGAGGCTTCTCGGCCACATGGCTTCAACAGTTCATGTGACTCCCAATGCCAGGCTCCACATGAGGCCTGCACAGTGGTGCCTCAGAACTCGGTGGACACAGGCCACAGGGAGCCTCAGACAGAGTAAGGGTGTCCAGACCATTCTTGAACTCCCTGCGATGGTGGCTGCACCCCACCAACTTACTGCAAGGGGTGCCTTTTCAGATGCCTCGGTTCACAGTGGTGTTGACCACCGATGCCTCCCTGCAGGGCTGGGGTGCACATTGTCTGAGCAAGTGCACCCAGGGCCTGTGGTCTCCATGGGAGGCCACACAGCAAATCAATCTGCTGGAATTACGGGCTATTCGCTTAGCCCTCAGGACTTTCTCTCACACCCTGGCTCACCAGTCTGTCTTTGTCTGTTTGTACTATCAGGTAGCCATGTTTTATGTGAACAAACAGGGCGGCACTGGGTCCAGGCTCCTTTGTCAGGAGGCACAGGACCTTTTGCTTGTTTGCGCTCAAGCGCAACATGTTTCTCAAGGCTGTTTATCTTCCTGGCCAGGAAAATTACCTGGCAGACAGGTTGAGCAGGATTCTGCAGCCCCACGAATGGCGGCAGCTCCATCCCTTAGTGGTTCAGAAGATTTTCCTGAAATGGGGACTTCTATCCATAGATCTGTTTGCCAGTCCCCTGAACAAGCAGCTGCCCAGGTTCTGCTCCAGGCAACCGCATCCTCTGCGGCTAGCAGCAGATGCTTTTCTCATTTCCTGGTCCTAGGGCCTCCTGTATGCGTTTCTTTCCACACCTCTGGTGGCCCGAACCCTGTTCAAGATTCTACAGGACAAGGCCTCGGTCCTTCTGGTCGCTCCCAGATGGCTGAGGCAACCTTGGTTCCCACTTCTATTTCAACTGGCCGTGGACACTCCACTGCCTCTGGGGTTGCAGCCCGACCTTCTCTTTCAGGATCAGGATTCTCTCCTGCAGCCCAGTCTCAAATCTCTCAATTTGATGGCCTGGAGGCTGCAAGGGTAGTTTTGGCTCCCTGGGGCCTACCTCAGGAAGTTGAGGAGGTCGTCCTGGCCTCTAGAAAGCAGTCTACTAGAAAGACCTATGTCCTGAAATGGAAGAGGTTTTCTCTGTGGTGTCAGCTGCGTACAGAAGATCCTTTCTCCTGTGCTGTACCAGTGGTGCTTCAGTACCTGCTGCACTTATCCAATCAGGGACTTAAATCCAATTCTGTTCGGGTCCACCTCTCAGCTCTAGCAGCTCACCACTCACTGGTGGAAGGACACTCTGTCGGTTCACCCCTTGGTGTCCCGGTTCCTCAGAGGCTTGCTCTTGCTCAAGCCTCCTGTCCGTCCTCCGGCCCCTAAGTGGGAGTTGAATGTGGTCTTGCAGCAACTGACTCGCCCACCTTTTGAGCCGATGGCTACTTGTCCTCTCTGCTTCCTGTCCTGGAAGGTACTCTTCTTGGTAGCCTTAACTTCGGCCAGGCGAGTGAGTGAGCTTCAGGCCCTGGTCTGTGACAGGCCTTACACTCTCTTCTATAGGAACAGGGTAGTCCCTAGGACTCATCCAAAGTTCCTCCCAAAGGTTGTCTCCTCTTTCCACCTCAACCAGGAGGTGGTTCTTCCAACATTCTTCCCTAGGCCTCATGCAAGCCAGGCTGAAGCGGTCCTGCACACCCTGGACTGTAGAAGGGCCTTGTCCTTCTACCTTGACCGTACGCAGGGGCATAGAAGGGCTACTCAGCTCTTCATATCTTTTGACCCTAATCATTTGGGGTTAGCTGTGTCCAAGCGTACCTTGTCCACCTGGGTGGCTGACTGTATCACCTGGGCTTACAGGGCGGCTGACCTTCCCTTGCAGGGTTGGGTCACGGCCCACCGTGTCAGGGCAATGGCTGCCTCAGTAGCTCATCTCCACTCTGTACCGTTGGCAGACATCTGCAGGGCTGCAACTTGGTCCTCAAGCCAGACCTTTGCGGCCCATTACTGTCTGGAGAGGGAGTCCCGTAGGGACAGTGCTTTTGGCCAGGCAGTATTCCGGAATCTCTTTGAGGTTTAGGCAACTCCTGCCCTCCAGCCCTCTGTTGGGCTACCGGTGGAGGTTCTTTCAGTGAAACGCCTTTCTTTGATGCTGGGACTAGAGGGAGTTCTCTTGTTCAGCTTGGGTTCCTGGTAGCCCAGAGCTAGGGAGTCACCCATATATGAGGACTGACTTCCTGCTTGGTCCTGGAGAAAGAGTAGTTACTCACCTGTAACAGGTGTTCTCCAGGAGCAGCAGGAATCAGTCCTCACAACCCTCCCTCCTCCCCTGGGAGTTGCAGTTGTGCATAGTTTTGTTTTTACATTTTTGTATGCTGTTTTTAGCTAGGTCATCAGACTGAACAAGATGGCACCTTTAGGCAGGAAGGGGACCGCGCATGCGTGCAGTTTTCCCAAAGGCTTTCATAGAAAGCTGGGGAAATGCTCCGCAAGGGCTCCATCGACGTCTATGTCACCCATATGTGAGGACTGATTCCTGCTGCTCCTGGAAAGCACCTGTTACAGGTGAGTAACTACTCTGACTGGGTGGTGGTGACCATGGATGCCAGTCTGGTTGGTTGGGGGTGCACTGCTGCTCACAAGTGGCCCAGGGACAGTGGACTCAATAGGAGAGCTCATAGTACATCAATCATCTGGAGGTCTGAGCATTTCAGTACTTTGCGCAACTTCTCAAACGCTGGGAGGTTCAGGTGTTTTCGGACAATGCCTCAATGGTGGCTTACCTCAGCAGACAAGGGGGCATGGGCATTATCCAGTTGGCAGACAAAGTAGCGCCAGTTCTAGAGTGGGCTGAGCAGGACCTAATTATGCTGTCGGCCACTCCTGTGTTCTGAAAGGACAACATACAGGTGGATTACTAAGCAGGAATTGGCTGGATGCAGTGGAATGGACGCTGGCGGATTCCATGTTTGTGGGCATAGTGGATCGCTGGGGGGCCACTGATGATGGATCCCATGGCATTGGCAGAGAACACCAAGTCCAGTCATTTTTTTTCAGCAGAAGGAGAGAGAGGATGTTGGAGAGGCTGGATGCCTTAGCACAGGGGTGGGCAAGTCCAGTCCTGGAGAGCCGCAGACCAGTCAGGTTTTCATGATGTCCCTAATGAATATTCATGGACCTATTTCCATACAATGGAAGGCAGTGGATGCAAATAGATCTCATGAATATTCATTAGGGACATGAAAACCTGACTGGTCTGCGGCTCTCCAGGACTGGACTTGCCCACCCCTGCCCTAGCACAATTATGGCCACAAGAAGGACATCTTTATTTTTCCTCTGTGGGCCATGATTGGTTG
Source organism: Ichthyophis bannanicus (assembly GCA_033557465.1). Classification (NCBI taxonomy): domain Eukaryota; kingdom Metazoa; phylum Chordata; class Amphibia; order Gymnophiona; family Ichthyophiidae; genus Ichthyophis; species Ichthyophis bannanicus. The sequence goes on from CM066034.1 coordinate 174,173,732, forward strand.
GCTTCTGCAGAGGATCACATGGCACGGGGAGTCAAGTGATCCTAGTGGCCCTGGATTGGCCTCATCCGTGGTACGTGGACCTGATCAGATTGTTTGTTAGTGGGCCGGCCGTGGCATCTGCCAGTGACGGACAATCTATTGACGTAGGGGCCAATCTTAATGCCTCGCGTGGATCGGTTCTCGCTTATGGCCTGGCCCTTGAGCAGGCAAGATTCTTTAAGTGAGGTTATGCGCTGGGATTAATTGCCACCATTGTTGATGGCAAGGAAGAGGTCTACCTCTTTGCCCTATATTCGCGTTTTTGGCATATCATTTGAAGATTGGTACAATGACCACCATATACGCCTGTTGGGAGAGTCGGTGGTGGACATCTTGGCGTTTTTGCAGACAGGGCTGGACAAAGACCTAGCCCTGAATTTGAAGGTGCAAGTGGCCGCCTTATCCTGCTACTGGGGCAAGGTGCACGGTGTCTTATTAATGTGCTACTCCAGATATTTTACATTTTTTGTGAGCGGTGAAACAGATCTGTCCTCCAGGGAGGACTGTGGTTTTCCCCCCCGCCACCCCCCGGGATCTCAATGTCATGCTGTCAGTTTTGACAGGGTCTCCATTCGAACCTCTCAGCCACTCTACGTTAAAGGATTGGACTTTGAAGGTGGTATTTTTGGTGGCCATCTGCTTGGCTTGTCGTATATCTGAACTGCGGGCCTTGTCCTGTCAGGAACCGCTCCTGCATACCGTTTCATCATTTTTGCCAAAGGTGATTTCCCCCTTCCATGTCAACCAGGTGGTGACATTGCCAGTTTCTACCACAGCAGGGGAACGGGACACCGATGGGTGACTCCATAGGTTGGATGTTCACAGAGCGCTAAAGTGCTACCTGAAAAGCAAAAAGGTCCTTTTGCAGTTTGGAGCCTCTGTGCTCTTTGTGGGAGCTATATAAAGGGAAGGTGTCCTCAAAGGCATCTATCTTTCAGTGGGAGAAAGAGAGGCCATTGCCTCGACCTGCCTTCTTAAAAGGTGGCCGGTGCCAGTGGGACTAGGTGCACATTCCACTCGGGCCCAGGCGGCGTTTTGGGCAGAATTTAGTCTGGTGCCACTGGCAGACATTTGCCAGGTGGCAACGGTGTCCTCATTGCATACTTTTGCTAAGCACTACCGGCTGGATGTGCAGGTGGCACAGGAAGTGCGTTTTGGTGCTCAGGTATTTGAGAGCAGGGCTTGTGGGTCCTTCCTGTCGTCAGATTCTGCTGTGGTACATCCCATTTGTCCGAACTGAACCAGAGGGACGTGAATGAAGGGAAAATTGGACCTTGCCTGCTAATTTATTTTCATGAAGTCCCTTTGGTTCAGTCCAGGACCCGCCCTCATCTGTCTTTTTCATGTGAGCCTGCAAGTTGGTATAGTAGCTGGAGTGATACTTCTGGTTTGCCACCAGAGCTGCCCTGTGTGTGGGTTCCTGTTCTCAGCCTTTTCTTGGTAGGGGCTCTGAGTTAGTCACAGTATCTTGCACAATTTAAAAAACAAAACAAAACAAAACCAAATGATCTGTATTGCAACTTTACAAGAATTCAGTTGCCCTCTTAGGTCCCAATCAATTATGGGAGGAATGCGGAAGGATTTAGTTCTGTAAGTTCCAGTTATTAGTTGTTGTTAGTTTTGAGCAGTCTGACTTTGGTTAGTGTTTAGGTTGCTTTGTCAATGATATACTGAGGAACAAGGGAGCAGCCTCACTGGATATAGGGTGACATCACTGAAAACAAATACATAATCAGTCTCCAGCTGCTGGTAGATGGACACAACCCATTTGTGTGGACTGGACTGGAGGGACTTCATGAAAGTAAATTAACAGGTAAGGTCTAATTTTCCTTTCAAAGGGTTGGTGTGTTACAGGTTTATTTAAAGCTGGGATCCATTAGAGGGGCTAGAGTCCTTTCATGTTCCCACAGGAATTGTAACAGGTCTCTCCCCCTGGAATGATAGTTTCCTTAGTTCTTTCTAGATTTGTTTGAGCAAGACCTCAGATTTGTAATCTGGAGGAGTTGAGATCTGACCAAATCTAAAGATTTGCTTTCATATTTGTCAGTTTTCAAGTCAGCTGCAAGAAATATCTAGTTTAAATAATTTTCCAAGGGAGTGTTAGTTTGTAAAAAATGACAAATTTGGCAAAACTGAAAGGCTATTCAAGGTCAGAGGTTGCAAATTGGAAAGTTTGAGAATGCTTTGAGGCACCAGAAATCGCGTTTCATAGATTTCCTGAGTAAAAGCTGTCTCATCTCTGGATATGTTTTAAAAACAAAAAATCGTCCGTTGGGGGTGCTAAAAATTCTGATGGTCTCTTAAAACAGTGTCCTCCTTGAATACTGGGAAATAGAACAAGCCCAGGTATTGGCTTTACAACTGTTATTCCTTATCCTGCTAGACCAGTCCAGACAAGCGAGTTGTGTTCCCTTACCAGCAGATTGGTGGAGACACACAACCAAAAGAAACCTGGGTTTTAAATGACATCACTCCCATGCTTCTATTCACCTCAGCCACCAGAGAGCTGCTGTTTAGTATTTCTTTGACTCCAGCAAATGGTGGATGGATTTTTTCCATTCTGAAGAAAATCTGAAAAATTGAGAGGAAAAGATTGATTTAAACACTCATGAACGACCACCTTGAGGGTGACTCTCACTTGAGTGCGATGTTGGAGGATCCATTAGTGTCTAGACTGCGGTCTTTTGATAGCCATAGGAGAAAGGAAAATTGGTTCAGCTCCATAGCTCTTATCATAAGAGCCTGTTGAGCAGCCAGAAAATTGGAAAGATTTGAAAGAATTTACAGCTTCACACAACCTCAGGGCCTCCTCCCTCCTGCTGTGTTCCCCTCTGCTTGTTCCTGAAGGTTGCAGAAGACCTTTGAGAGATCTGCCTGCCAGCCACCTTAAAAGCAGTGTCTGCAAAGCAAGAGAAGTTTCAGGGGAGTAGAGCAGAGTTTGACACACATTTTCTGCCTGGGGTTCTCGGGGAGTGAGTATTGAGGCTTGACCTTGTCATTGACTTTGTTGGGGGGCTCCCAATTCCATCCATCTGGGGTGCAATTCGGGGTGGACCATTGGTGTGGTATGGGGGTTTCCTGCCCTTTCCTATACCCATTACTAGCGCTTTTATCTTGTGTCTGGTGGTTGCACAGTCCTTGTGCATGTTGCGCATGAGCAGCTCCAATGTGTATTCCTACCCCAGTGCCCATAATGCACATTGCTGTGTAAGCACTGTTAATGTACACCTTCCATGCTGCCGTGGCCTTAGTGTGCGCTGTTGTGATACTTGCCTAAACTCTCGTTGTCTTTCAGCAAACTATTTGGTCTATGACAAGCAAGGAGCCTCATCTCCGG